>SSNP01000037.1:3700380-3763986 GCA_006937955.1 Pachypanchax playfairii | reverse complement strand
ATGTTTTTTCTTAGATTTGTGTTTACAGGTCCACATCGTTATGTCTTTCCTGAAGTCAAGATGCAGAAAAATATCTTAAGTTTCATACATGGAGTGGCAGTTCGATCCCAGCACGCAATGTGCCAGAGGGTCCTTAAGCTAAATAATGAACACCATAGTTGGCACCAGAAGCTCCTCAGGGATGGGTCAGTTGTAGAGAAATATACCCCCACCCCCACCCCCAAGGGCATCAGTATTAAATAAGTCCTTTCAGTTCAGATACTGTGGGATCTTTTTTTTTTAAGTGATTTGTGTTTCTGTCTCATTTAAACGTTTATTTTTCACTGTTAAAACACTAAATATTATAACCAATAAAACTGTCTGCTCATATTTTTCTTAAAGAAGCTAAAATACAAACACAGCAAAAAATTGCGTGTAAATTAACCAGTTCTATTTGTCACTATTGGCCTTCCGTATTACCTTACGGTCAACAGAAATGTGAACCTGTTTCAGCTGAGAACAGAAACTCAGACTACTTCCTGGAGGACACCAACAGCACATCTGTTTCAGCATTGTTTTCTTCTGTTTTTATGAACTGCAGGTGAAAGGTCACCACCCAAAGCTGCGACAGGTGGGCATCTTCCTGGACGTGGAGGAGGGTCAGGTGTCCTTTTATAATGTGAAGTCAGGAACAGAGATTTACAGCTTCCATTCAAACGCTGAGTTCACTGAGAGGATGTTTCCTCTGCTCGGGACTGGAGACAAAGAAGTCCCTCTGATCCTCATCACCACTCAGCATCAGCTGGCCTGAAGGACCAGGACTGGATCCAGAACCGAAGTGAGGCGATGCAGAGCTGCTGCAGGATGTGGAGACGGTGTCAGAAACTTCAAATGAAACAGCATGTGAACACTGAGAGTTTCTGCATCAAGCGGGTGAGAAAAACTGTTGGTTTATTAAAACTGAATATTTTAATAACGTCTACAGACTTTCGTTTCTAACAACCTTCAGTCTGCAAGAAAAATACACTTCTATTTATGACACATCGGAGGAACAACATGAATATAGAGATGAAGTTTTTGTTTACATCAGGTACAAATTGCTTATAGGTTGTAGGCCTACGGAAGCCCATTTGTGCCATGACGTTGTAAAAATGTGTTGATTCTGTATTCAGGTTTAAAATGTATAAACAAGGTTAGAATGAAAAGTAGAGAGTTGTAAAACTATTAGAATTTAGAACATGTTGTTTTTGTGTCATCTTGATGTCTTTAAAAATGTAAACACTGAAATAAAGATATTACAGGTAAATGTCTGCATGTTCAGTTAATCTTGTCCCCTGGGGCGAGGTGAGGGGGGAGTCTGGTCTCTGAAGTCCAGCTCCTGATCTCTGATCCTGTTTGATGTTTGTGGACAAGGTGAGAGGTGTTGTCATGGTGGGGGGGGCGTCTAGTTTAGGACCCCCATGATGTTGTTGTTTACGTCTTTGAGTCACCACCTGAAACATTCACCGGAGCAGTTTGCAGCTAAGAATCAGTTCCTTAAAGTCTGAAGTTCTGGTTCTCAACAGGATGAAGGTGGAACGTTCCTTCAGGTTGGCAGTGAGTCTTTGTCTCAGGGGGAGGAGTTTAGGTACCTGAGCATCTTCATGAGTGATGTTCACAGATTGGGGCTTCGTCTGCGGTTCAGAACCTCATGATTGTTCTGGCTCATAGAACCGTGTTCGAATACTAAAATGTCAAACGTTTCAAATCATTCAAGTTCATATTTTATTTAACATAAATCATATTGCAGTTAACGTGAACAGCTGGGGTTTCAATATACACAACAAAATTGTAACATTTTAAGCCCCTCCCTCTTTTACCCCACCCCAAATGAAAATCTAATGCTACCCTTCCACATAAACCCCACCATCTCCATTTCATTTAAACACACACATTGCCCCGACCCCACCTGACAACACCCCACCCAAACTCAGCAGCAAACTCCAAACTGATCGACTGCAGCGCGTTCAGCAGCATCTGACTCATCCATTTCTGCAACACTAAGCTCCTCCCACACTGATCCATTCTCTTCCTCCCACCTAACTAAAGTCACTGCAGAAAACTTAAGGCATGTTTCCTCATGCACAAGCCCCTCCCACTTTACAAGCCCCTTCCTCAAGTCAATTTTAGAAAACTGCAGCGCTTCCTCGATCTAGCCCCGCCCCCACCACTCAGAAGCTCCTCCTCGTCCAACGTTATGTTCACAAGACATTGCAAAATTAAATGTGTTAAGAAAACATTCAAGGCTATCTGCTCCCTTTGTGATGTAGAAGCTCCGCCCCCTCTGAGACTCCTCCTATAGCAGGAACTGTTTGGAGTTTACTGCTGGCTGATTGGTCTGTAATGAATGAATGAGGCGGTGACATGGAGGGGGTGTGTTCTTCTGGTCACCTGTGTGATGCCAGGTGTCTTCACCACAGATAAAAAAAATAAAAAAAAAACAATCTTGTGGGCATCATCAGCGTTGTTGTGTCGACCCAATCAACATTCCCCTACGACCCCCCCCCCCCATATCTGTCCAGTCCCCTCCTTAATTGTAATCGTCCTCAGCAGAGTCCAGAAAGTTGTGTCTTGTCTGTCTGCATCCCTCTGTGGAGTTTGAACAGATGAATTTGCATTTTGGAATTAAAACAGAGGGATATGGAAGGACTGGGAGGGGGGAGGGGGGAGGGGGAGGGGGGGAGGATGGGATCCTTTTGTTTTAAAATGAGAAAGCATCTTGTTGCGTGCTGCTTTCTGTCACTGTGACTCCCGCTTCAGCTGATGAGCAGGACTGAGGAGGAAATGGGGGAAGAAGAAGAGGTCAGGTACAGAGGAGAGGAAGAGAGGAGGTATGGGGGGGGGGTCGGACGATGGGACGCAGAGTTACTTAAGACATCTCTCAAAGTAGGTGGCGCCCACGTAGCCACCCCTCAAGGAGCGATGGACGTTCTGCTCGAAGAGTCGCCGGTTCGTCTGCAGGACTTCTGCTGCCTCCTTGTTTAACGGGTCCTCCGGGTTTGGCTCCTGCAGGGGGAGGAGCCAAGTGTTTACATCAGTTCATCATCAAAACATTTGGTTTGGACACATGCAGACAAACCCTCAGATCAGTGAGATCAGCACAATTCTAAAGTATAACAAGGATTAGGAGGAACACTGATGATGTCAGGATGTTCAGACTCCAGATGTTCTTGGACTGAGTTCCAGATGTTTGGACCTTCTGAATGTTTTTTTGGAAACAGCTGCCTGTAGGTGACTGGGCGCTATCAGTTAGAAAACTTAGACCAGGACCCGATGTCTGACCTGGTCCAAAACCCAAAACTGCGACACAGAAACAGACTGATTCTGGTTGGAACCGGTTGACAGACAGCTGTCAATCAGGATGCTGCTGTTCTGAAATCACTGAGTTAAGAATGTTTCTATGGAAACCAGAGACCATAGCAGAAAGGTTAGACAGTGGCGAGAGGACCGGAGATCTGTGGGAATGTTTTGGGTCAAAACGTTTTACTGAACTCAACTGTTGATTTGTTCAAAGGACTAAATACAGTTTGAAATGATATTTTACAAAAAAACAGGAAACAAAAGGAGACGTCTGTCTGAGAAAGACGAGTGTCTTCTGTCTTCAGAGAAAGAGATTTGAAATGTCTCAGCCTCCACCTGCAGCCGTTCCCTTTTATCACATCATTTAACTTTAACTTCTTCAAACTGCACTGTAGTTCAAAACTGGTTATTGAGCCTCAGACTGAAAATAAGGGACTTGGAACTCACTAGAAATAGATACTGTAGACCGTAGATGATGGAGTTTATTGTCAACACGGGTTTCCAGTCCTCTCTGTGGACACAAACACAAAAAGAATCTGTAAAATATTGAATTTCTCTCCATCTGATGCAGCTGTGAGTGTTAAAATCCACCAGTCAAGGACTCTGATTCCTGCTGAAAAGCAGCATCACAAGTTTAACCGCAGCTGCACTGACCTCAAAATGTTTAAGCAGACGTTTCCCTCCAGGTCGATATTCGGGTGATACACCATCGTCTCACACTTCACCTTGGGGGGGTCGTGGGGGTAACCTTGTCCTACCTGAAACACACCAAGTCTTTCATTTAGTGTGTCTGCAGTTATAAAGTTTATCATCTTTACAAATATCCTTAAAAACAGGTGGAGTCATGGTTCTGCTTGGTTAGTGGATCAGAACCAGAAACTCTGATGGATAATGTAAAGCACTTCAGCTGCTCTTCTCAAACAAACATTAACCTGTAAAACAACTAAATAAACTCGACACCACGAGTTACTTGTTACGCTCTAAGTTTGGTTCTGTAGACTCGTTATTCTCAGCTGTTCTACGCTGACTGGTTGAAACTGCTTCACCACGCTGTTGCATGTGTCAGACATGAGAACCGCACGTACACATTTGCTACAGAACTCACATATCTGCAGCTTCTTGTAGTTTAGAGCAGCGAGTCGTACCAGCGTACCTGGATGTCAAACTGCAGAGTTGCTATAAAAATGCGTACATGTTAGCAGGTTTGAAAAACTCCCCGACAGAAAAGCGGCACCATGTTTTTTTATTATCGGCTCCATTTATCGGTGAAAACTTCATTATCTGACTTATCTGAATGACGTCATTTTTTCTAATATCAGCCTGACAATAGTTATCATGCATCCCTAAAATAAAAGAAGGAAACAAACAGAAGAATCATCTCAATAATAACATGAGAACAGGTGAGTCTCACCTTAAAGCTGAAGACAAACTTTCCTCCTTTGTAAAAACCCTGAGAGACATAAAGACATTTTATTTCTCCACGTTAGCTGTTGGTCTCACACACACACACACACACACACACACACACACACACACACACACACACACACACACCTCGTCTGGTGAGATGATGAGTCTGAAGTTGAGCAGGTCGTCGTCATCAGGGAAGCTGATTTCACACGTCTTTGGTAAATTCAACTCATTGATGTCTGAAACAACAACAAGAACTTTAAATCACAACAACCTGATTCAACCTGCTTCTGTGTTTCCAGCGTTAAGTTCAGCTCAACACGCAACGTCACGTGTGAAAACAAATCACTTGCAGGTGATCTGGCTGCCCTCGCGTTCCACAACACGGACTTTACACAGCTGAGAAAAAAAATACTGGCTCCTCCCATCAGATCCAGATGTTGGTGTTTGACAAAGCAGGATGAGGGGTCCACCTTGGCTGAGGGAGGAGCACACCTGGGCTGAGGGAGGAGCACACCTGGGCTGAGGGAGGAGGCCACCTGACCTGAGCAAGGAGGCCACCTGACCTGAGCGAGGAGGCCACCTGGGCTGCAGGAGAATGTCTCTATTATTTCCTGAAGATGGATGAAACATTCCCACCTTTGCTTCTTCCTACATCCTTGATGTCTCCTCTTTACCTTATCAGGGAGATCTTCTTCTGGAGACTGAGAGAGTTCTACCAGATGATGCATGTCAATACCCCCCTGTTGTTGCCATGGTGATTCACCAAAATGCATCACAGTAAAAACTCAACTACTGAAGCATCCAGATGAGCAGGTAAATGTTATCTGAAGAGGTAAAACTATGGGACCACCTGCCAGGAGCTGAGGAGCTTTCAGAAAACGGGGTGTCTGACGAACTGGTTCGAATTCCAGCTCAGTTTCCCAAAACCTGAACGAACCCAGTCTGGTGGTGGAAACCTGGTGGAACAGGGTTCTAGACAGGGTTCTGCTCCTGACCTCGGTGGCATCGGATCTGAAGTTTGTCACAAACAACGAGCTGACACAGCAGGTTAGCCAAACTCGGATCAGCCAGTGCTGTAGGAGTTACCTGGAACAAACACCTTTCACACTCACAGATATGAACTAACATTTTGGATAGAAACGATCACCGAGTTTCAGAGTTTCTGTTCTGGTTTTAAATAAAGCAGCAACTAGCCGCCATTAGCTTCAGACTAGCGTGCTAACAGTTAGCCGGCCTGACTTCACGACTCCCGGCCACGGAGCTCCCGTGTTTTCCGGTGACTTCCTGGTCTACCGAGAGGAGGAACGACAGCCCTGCTGGGCAGGTGAGTCTGCGGCGGGGCGGTTAACCAGCTCACCTTTCTGTATTCGGAGCTGGGCCGCGCTGGCTTTCTTTCCTCCGACTCCGGGTCTGTTTGCTCCAGCAGATTCCTCGTCTTTCTTCTGCTGCTTCAGGGAGAACAGCTTAATCATCTTCACCTGTTCGATCACCGGACCCTCAAACTTCGTGTCCCTTTGATGTGCGAGCTGCGCGTGAGTCCTGACAGATCCGAACGGCACCGTGCTGGAGATGGAGCCGGTGCGTCTCAGCTAATCACACGGAGCTGAACTGGCCTGTAGCGGCAGGAGAGGCGATGAGGAAGCGTACAGGACGTGCACGAGCACGAGCAGGGTGGTACGTCACTCACACCGCCATATTTGAAAGGGAAGCTAGACGAAACTTGCAGGCGACACAGGTCAGAAGCTCACCTGCTTTCTAACTCACCTCCGTGAAAATACCTGTCACTGATACAGTGATGCAATCTTTAACATTTACACGATACTTTATAAATCACATTTTAATTTTAGAAAACAAATGAGCATATTATTTGCTGCGAACAGGTTATTGGTTATATAATATCACTATGACTTGTGTTTATTGTACTATACTACTACTACTGTCATTTAGCAGACGCTTTTATCCAAAGCGACTTACATTGAGAGAACATACAAGCAAGAATTCAAAGAGAAGGAAAAAATATATAAGGAGGCGGACTGTTTGGAGTCCAGTTTAATTCCGACGCTGATACATCAAGTGTATCAAAAAAATTATTATTATTATTTTTTTACTATACTATGTACTATATTTTGTGTGTGTGAGTGTATGTAAGTAAAGATGATAAGGAGCCCTGTACTGTGAAATTACAGACTAATGCTGATAAAACTGATCAAATATTGATTAAAATGTCATTGCTAATATGCTGAAAAATTAAATAGGCACTTTTGTTGGATGTTATTATTGGATTTTTACTAACAGTGTTACATCTAATAGTTTTCTGTCCAACAATTAGAACAATTATACACATGTATACTCTCACAAAGTGAGTGATATTTGTTTTTCAGTTGAAATCTATAGAAACAAAATTCATCCTACAGTGATGTTACATCATGACAGTAGAAACATGTGATGATGATGATGTCATCATCTCAAACATGAACCTAAATGCAACAACAGCTGATGAGTAACAACAACAAAACATGTCAGTGTCTCAGTAACGTGTCATGTGACGTTCAGCATCAGTTACAGCTTGATGCTGTTCACAAGTCAACTTGTCGCCTGCTGAGGTGTGACATCACACTCTTCTTGAAGGTCCTCAGGTCCTTCTGGGGTTCAGAGTTATGAGTCTCTACACGGAGACTCAGCTGACCCCAGAGGTTTTCTATGGGATTCAAGTCTGGAGCAAGTCCAGGTCCCTCCATTCCAGGTCCCTCCATTCCAGGTCCCCCAGTCTCCAGCAGCTGTTCCCTCATGATGAGACCTGGATTATCTGGATCCTTGTGGTCCATGAAGATGAAATGAGACCTGTGTTGTCCATGCAGGGACACGATGACTAGATTCGTGATAATATTCAGGTAGTTTGGACTTGTCACAAAGTGTAGGACAGTCCTGTATTAATAAGACACACCTGTCCACCCTGTATCACCTGTCCACACTGTGACACCTGTCCTTTACCCTGACAGCTGTCCTTATCGTGACACCTGAAACCACCAAAGGATCATGTGGTGACATCAGTGTCTCCTTAATGTCTCTATCATTTCTGCTCAACAAGAATCTACTTTCGTCATTATCACTGAGGTCCATAAACTACAAGTCCCAGTATTCAGTTCTGACGTCATCACGTATAAGCGCTTCGTGCACATTTTGTCTGCACTTTTAGTCACTTAATTTATTTATTTGATTTTTTTTTTTATCGGTAGTGAAGCGGTGCGTGGCACCTGCGGTCACCTGTGTGATGTAATAAATGTGGAGGTGAAAAACGTGCCCTGGCCAAGTGACAACAAAATAGCCATAATCACGCACGACACGCAACAAAACGCCACACAATAGACACGAGAACAAAAGCCGTGCGCTGCGTTTTGCTCCTGTTTCATGTTAATGCGCGGGGACTAGTTCTTGCGGAGGGTTACGTATGAGCGTGAATCTCAGTGAGAAGGAGTCGTTTGTGTGTTTTGTGTGTGATTGTATGTGTTTTGAAGCCTCGCGGGAGGAAGAAGAGCAGAACGTGCAGAGGGAAGAGTGAGGAAGACTTACACTGCAGACAGACTGACAGAGGGGGTGTGAATGGGCAGGACACAGTCAGCACAACTGCGCCCTTCACTTTATCCTGATCGATCAGTTTGGTAATCGAATATTTGGACCCCGTGCGGGTCCGTAGGGCTGGTTCGGCCTGGCAGCAGCGATGGGACGTGAGTGAAGCAGCCCGAAGCGAAGAGCAGCAGCTCGGCGGAGGAGCGAACAAGGAAGCGCTGAAGCTAACGGCTAACGGATCGCTAATATTGATTCTGATGAGTGGACGAGGATCATGCGGACCGATAGGAAGAGGTGAGAGAACGCCGTGTGTGTGTACCTGTTGTCAGCCCGGGGTTATACACTCCACCTGCCCAGGTGCTGCTCATTATCAACGGGAAAGAGGAAACAGCTGCAGGGGGCGGACTGACTGCTAACCAGCTAACACGTTAGCACGCCTCTCGGTGGCATTTCCACCAGGTGTATGGACGATGGACATAAGATGGTGTGTCATTACAGGTGTGTGACTGTTTAATTAACACAACCGAGCGCGTGGGACGGTTGCAGGTGACTGAAAGTAGGTTACTGTGACACGTTAGCTGTTTGCCGTTAGCAGATAAGCTAACAGGCGTTCAGACTTGGTATTCCTGGTTCATTTTCTCCTTCCTGTATTAAAACCTCCCGTTAAAAAATAAGTACAACTAGACAAGTGGCCTTATAGAGATATTTATCAACCTTTGGTTTTTTTCAATTTATTAATCCAGAAGCTCCGAGTTCACTGAAATAAACTCACAGATGGTCTCTTTAATATATTGATCAAAACAGGAAATTATCAGCCTAAAGTCTTTAGTGACTGTTTCATTAATTAACACAAAAAAAGCTACTGGAGGTTCTCAGATGTAAACAGGTATGATCTGTTCCTGTCACATTAACACCATCATCACAGAATCGGGACCTCCAGCACACTGCAGTACAGCTGCTTCACTGAAAATAACATCTGGAATTCATACTTTTCCATTCCATATTTTGTGTATTACTGTGTTTTCCACTTAACTGTAAACTCGTTTCTGAAAATGTGCAGGTAAGATTTCAACCTCACTGACTTCCTGCTAAAGAGCCAATTAAAATAAATTCAGACAAAGATGATTCACAAATCTTACAATGCAAATTGGAGGCATTTGACTCATTAATGAAAAAGATGAGTTTATCCTGAACGTGTTGGCAGCAACAGGTTCTCTTAAAGTCCAGACTTTCTCATGCCTTTAAAAAATGACAGCGTGAATGTTTAGGAACAGAAGAGATCAGCTGAGAAGAATGTTGTCCCGTCCCTGTCTGAGGACTCTGGATGCTCAGGTCTAGTCAGATTTTGTTTCATGGAGTAGTAGAAGGTCTGGTATGACAGTTCAGCACACGTTTCTTGTCACAGATGCAGGATTTTCTCACCATTTTCTTGCTGAAACATGAAAGACTTTCTTTTTTAAAAGACATTGGACGAGACAGTATATTGCTGCAAAGGCATCCAGCATGTCCTGTTCCAGATCCATACATAAAAAACAAGCCTGTACCATGTTAGACTGTGGAGAGAAGGTCGAGACAGGCTGCTGAGAAAACACTCCGCATGTTGAGTTGATCAGTTTCAGACTGAAAGACAAATTGGATGAACATAAAATGATTTTTAACCTTCTTGCATCAAGTTCTCAAGCTCCTTGTTTAATGTCAGACAACCGAAGCTGCTCAGCAGGAAGGTTCTGCTTGTTTTTCTCCTTTATAGTTATTTATAGTTTTAATTTAAATTAAAAAATACTTTATTAATTCCACAGCTGGAGTTTCTATGTTTCATTAAAAATCAATCATTTGGTCTTTAAAGGTATACTATGTATAAAACGTCTTTTATTTCCAACCACAGCCCTGTCACTTCCATTAATCACCACAGGGTGGCAGAAACGAGTATTATTCCTCCATCACATCGAGCTGTTCTGTGTGAGCCTTGTGAGCTCCGCCAACATCTGGCTTATGCTCATTCTAGTTGTGAAAAAAAGTTCTACAGGCCGTCAAAAAAAAAAAGACTGCCTTGGGGCAGTCCATCAGGAAGGAGGTCATCCTCCAATCTGGAGACTGGAGCTCGATGCCGAGTCCCAGCAAGAGGCTACGTGTCGAAGTATCCTTGGGCAATATACTGAACCCTGCAACTGCCCCCAGGTGCTGTTCAAGATGGCTGCCCTCTGCTCCTCACCTCACGCTGAGGATGGGTTCAATGCAGAGCCAAATTTCCCTGTGAGGGATTAATATAAACAAAAAAAAATCACATTGAATTATGGCAAGGAACATGTTTAGCTCTCTAATTATGGTATTACTTTATTTTTTACAAGCATAATATTGAAAATTCTACATATTATGCCTTTTGACTGAAGACTCACCTGCAGCAGCATCCAATCAGAAACCATTCACCTGTGTAAAGCTGTTATACACAACCTAAAATAATGTCTGTACAGTCGGTCATGTATGACCTTTCTGAGACCACACATCCAAGCTGCATCGCACTGTTAATGTCACATGATTCATAATTCAGCTCCATTTCTGTGTTCAACTCTTCTTCTGATGAACACTTAAACTTTCACTTCAGACAAACAGTAAACATACACACTTGTTAGAGGATGCTCCCTGCAGCAGACATCAGAGTTGTTTGGAGCCACAGCCAGTGGAAAACAAGAAGGACAAAAGGTTAGTGACTGACTGAACATCATCTGAATCAGGATGAGCTGTAGTGCCTCTAATCAGAACTGAAGGGTTCTTCCTTTTAAACATCTGAAGATGAAACCTTACTAAAAAAACCAGCCCAGATGAATACCAGAGTCTCTTCTCGGGTCTGATCATCACTCAGGTGACTTCTACCTGCTCGTTTTGACCATCCTGACAGTGAAGCTCAGTGGTGGAAGTATCATGATGTGGGACTGCAGGATGTCATTCTGAAACCACACAGTGGTGTTAATCATTCCCTTCTAAGGGCATGTATTTCTTCATACGTGTCATATGTTAGCTACCTTTAAACATGTTTATGTTTCACAGTAGGAAACTAAATGCCTGGTTCATGTTTAATGTCACTCATTTATCGTAGAAATTCAGTCTTGTATCTTTTATCTGTGTCATGTGACCAAATCCATCCCTCTGAGCCGTGTCATAAATCTTCAGCATCTCAATGAGGCTGTAAACACGCAGAGTGATGGGAAACCTTTCAGAAATTGTATCTTGTTTTAGCTGCTGATGAATATAACTGATGCTCCACAGACTTTTGTCCAGAGTTCTGACTGCAAGTGTAAAATGTGTCAGAGTTGGTCATGTGACACAATGTGTTTTCATCATGAGAAGGAACTTACAGTTTTAGGCAGTTCTGTGTGGCATCTAACAGATGTTGATATGTTGTTAGAGAGGTTCCAGACCTGACAGCAGAACCTCATTCATCCAGCTGTAAAGTTCTACATTCAGGTTGTAGATCAGTATACGGTTCCAGTTCTTTAGATAGACTCCATCTTTTTTTAATCAGGTTCCAGTTTTTATTGGTTGATTGTACACAGGCCTGTGAAACAACATGATTCTTAATCAGCAGTTCTGCAGAGGAATATTTCAACATAATGATCAAAAGCACCCGAGGTCACGTGACCTGACCCCATCAGAACGCCTTAATCAGAATCAGCTTTAGGAATTTGACTCGGAAGAGAAACACAGACACTTCTCTCACCAAGGCAGCCATTTTTTGGTGCCAATTTAAGCTGTTGTTACTCTGCCACCTCCAGCAGCGAGCAGCTGAATCGTAACTTCACATGCCTGCTAACAAAAAAACATGACGACCAAGTCATTCTTCAAAAATAAATTCCAAACAAAACCAACTGAAAGTGAATTGAAATGTTTTCTGTCTCCTTCCAGCTGACTTGTTTGGGGATGTCGGGCAGTAAGACGCTGGGAGGTGGGGCTGGCAGCGGGGCGAGGCGCAGACGGACCCGGTGCCGGCGCTGCCAGGCCTGCATGAGGGCAGAGTGTGGAGAGTGTCACTTCTGTAAGGACATGAAGAAGTTTGGAGGGCCTGGCCGGATGAAGCAGTCCTGCTTTCTGAGGCAGTGCACAGCGGTAAGACACACACACACAGAGCAGCACCTGAGTGACAGGATGAGGGGCGGGTCTTGGAGTTTGAAATTTTTAGTCAATGAAAAGATCAAGAAACTTTTCAGGACTCCCTTCAGATCCTAACTTTAACTTGAAATCATGCTGCGTTCACTGCACCTCAGAAATATGATTTCTGGAGTTGCTGCTGTAAATCTGAGGATTTGTTTGTTTCTCTTTCCAGAAAGAAACTAATGAGTAATCTTCCAACCAGTAGGAGGGTGGAGATTTAGAATTTCTGTCTTTTATGTCATTATTAATGGGAACAAAATAAATCTGTTATCAGTGTTAAAATTAAACCTGAGAAATGAAGCCCAGTTAGTTATACAACTGATCTCTGCAGAGTTTTACACAGGATTCATCACTGGTTAGTTCCAGCTTAGTTAATAAAGCATATCACAGATATTTCAATAAAAGCTCTGGAAATCTTACTGACTGAATAAAACAAATCAAATAAATGTGTCACGTGCTGAACATCTGATCAGGACAGGATGTGTTAACAGTTTCAGCAAGTAACACACTGCTGGTTGTACTTCCTGCTGCTCAGAACTACATGATGACATAATCCTCCACTACACCTGCAATATGTCTGGTGCTTTTGTGGCTCTGACTCTGAGAGGACCACAGCCTGTTCCACAGTGAAGATCAGACGGATAAAATGTTCTTACAAAGTCTCGCTCTGTGTTTAAGGAGATGTGATCAGTTCTGTGCTGATTCTTCAAATAGCATCAGTGTGAGCTGGAGCCCAGCAGGCAACGATGCTGGGTTTCCATGGCAACACGAGATGGTTGCTGGTGCCTTGAGTGAGCTAGAGTTGGATTTGATTCACCAACATGGTTTTACAGACATTATTTGACACGTGTGTGTGTGTGCTTGTATTGTTCTAGCATACATGGATTTATTTTAACTGTATTAGTGGTTTTGGAGGAAGAGGTGCTATTAGAAAAGAGGAGGATGGAGGGACGCAGAAGACAGCAGACACTCCCTCTATGAGATGCTGAAGATAAACGGAAACTCCTTTTCTAATTTGTTTGTTTAAGATCCACAAATTAGTTCTTTCAGTTTGAAATGTTAAATTTAGGATCCAATGAAAATGCAGAATAGTATTCATCACTGTGCTTTAATTTGGCCCCATAAATGTTGACTTAAAATATACTTGCATGTTTTTAATAATGAACTATTTTGACTCCTATGATACGATTATAGCCCACCAGGTACAAAACGGTGTAAACTTGACAAAATACTTTCTTTAGGAACCATATATGATGTATTTTACTGGGCTTTTCATTTTTTTTATGCCACAGTTTTATTTCAGTGTCTTCTTTAAAGCACTTACCGTTGTAACAGAAAGTACACGCAGAGCGCAGACCAAACAGAATGTGGTTTACATCTAAAACTAAAAGTCCTGGATTCATTTGAACAACTTCACTATTTAGAATATTTTAAAATGTGTTGAAGTTTTTTATTCCACATTTATTTAATAGTATTTTTCTTTTCAAAGCCTAATTTTTTAGTTTTAGCATCTGTTTCACGGTCATACTGAAGTAAAACTTTATAAAGCACCTTCAAGATAAAACTTACGAAGTACTTCACATTAAAACAATAATATATAATAACAGTGCGCTGCTTTCATAGATTACTTTGTTCACCTGTCAGACTCACCTGTACGTCTCCGTGTTGTCAGACTCAACTGTGCGTCTCCGTGTCGTCAGACTCACCTGTGCGTCTCCGTGTCGTCAGACTCACCTGTGCGTCTCAGTGTTGTCAGACTCACCTGTGCGTCTCAGTGTTGTCAGACTCACCTGTGCGTCTCCGTGTTGTCAGACTCACCTGTGCGTCTCCGTGTCGTCAGACTCACCTGTGCGTCTCCGTGTCGTCAGACTCACCCGTGCGTCTCCGTGTCGTCAGACTCACCTGTGCGTCTCCGTGTCGTCAGACTCACCTGTGCGTCTCCGTTTTGTCAGACTCACCTGTGCGTCTCAGTGTTGTCAGACTCACCTGTGCGTCTCAGTGTTGTCAGATTCACCTGTGCGTCTCCGTGTCGTCAGACTCACCTGTGCGTCTCCGTGTCGTCAGACTCACCCGTGCGTCTCCGTGTCGTCAGACTCACCTGTACGTCTCCGTGTTGTCAGACTCACCTGTGCGTCTCAGTGTTGTCAGACTCACCTGTGCGTCTCAGTGTTGTCAGACTCACCTGTGCGTCTCCGTGTTGTCAGACTCACCTGTGCGTCTCCGTGTCGTCAGACTCAACTGTGCGTCTCCGTGTCGTTAGACTCACCTGTGCGTCTCCGTGTTGTCAGACTCACCTGTGCGTCTCAGTGTCGTCAGATTCACCTGTGCGTCTCCGTGTCGTCAGACTCACCTGTGCGTCTCCGTGTCGTCAGACTCACCTGTGCGTCTCAGTGTTGTCAGACTCACCTGTGCGTCTCCGTGTTGTCAGACTCACCTGTGCGTCTCCGTGTTGTCAGACTGACCTGTGCGTCTCAGTGTTGTCAGACTCACCTGTGCGTCTCCGTGTTATCAGACTCAACTGTGCGTCTCAGTGTTGTCAGACTCACCTGTGCGTCTCCGTGTTGTCAGACTCACCTGTGCGTCTCCGTGTTGTCAGACTCACCTGTGCGTCTCCGTGTCGTCAGACTCACCTGTGCGTCTCCGTGTTGTCAGACTCACCTGTGCGTCTCCGTGTTGTCAGACTCACCTGTGCGTCTCCGTGTTGTCAGACTCACCTGTGCGTCTCCGTGTTGTCAGACTCACCTGTGCGTCTCCGTGTTGTCAGACTCACCTGTGCGTCTCAGTGTCGTCAGACTCACCTGTGCGTCTCCGTGTCGTCAGACTCACCTGTGCGTCTCAGTGTCGTCAGATTCACCTGTGCGTCTCCGTGTCGTCAGACTCACCTGTGCGTCTCCGTGTCGTCAGACTCACCTGTGCGTCTCCGTGTTGTCAGACTCACCTGTGCGTCTCAGTGTTGTCAGACTCACCTGTGCGTCTCCGTGTTGTCAGACTCACCTGTGCGTCTCCGTGTTGTCAGACTCACCTGTGCGTCTCCGTGTTGTCAGACTCACCTGTGCGTCTCAGTGTTGTCAGACTCACCTGTGCGTCTCCGTGTTGTCAGACTCACCTGTGCGTCTCCGTGTTGTCAGACTCACCTGTGCGTCTCAGTGTTGTCAGACTCACCTGTGCGTCTCCGTGTTGTCAGACTCACCTGTGCGTCTCAGTGTTGTCAGACTCACCTGTGCGTCTCCGTGTCGTCAGACTCACCTGTGCGTCTCCGTGTTGTCAGACTCACCTGTGCGTCTCCGTGTTGTCAGACTCACCTGTGCGTCTCAGTGTTGTCAGACTCACCTGTGCGTCTCCGTGTTGTCAGACTCACCTGTGCGTCTCCGTGTTGTCAGACTCACCTGTGCGTCTCCGTGTTGTCAGACTCACCTGTGCGTCTCAGTGTCGTCAGACTCAACTGTGCGTCTCCGTGTCGTTAGACTCACCTGTACGTCTCCGTGTTGTCAGACTCACCTGTGCGTCTCAGTGTTGTCAGACTCACCTGTGCGTCTCCGTGTCGTCAGACTCAACTGTGCGTCTCCGTGTCGTCAGACTCACCCGTGCGTCTCCGTGTCGTCAGACTCACCCGTGCGTCTCCGTGTCGTCAGACTCACCCGTGCGTCTCCGTGTCGTCAGACTCACCTGTGCGTCTCCGTGTTGCCTCCGTGTCGTCAGACTCACCTGTGTGTTTCTATGCAGCCCGTGTTGCCTCACACAGCGGTGTGTTTTGCGTGTGGAGAGGCTGGGAAGGAGGACACGGTGGATTCTGAAGAGGAGAAGTTCAGCTTGTCTCTGATGGAATGTACCATCTGTAATGAGATCATCCACCCCAGCTGCCTCAAGGTCAGTAAGCTGATCACGGATCAGTTTGGTTAACTGCTTCTGTCTGAAGAACATGTTGACAGCTGTTCTGTCTTCTCCTCAGATGGGCAAAGCTGAAGGAATCATCAATGATGAGATTCCAAACTGCTGGGAGTGTCCAAAATGCCACAAGGAGGGTAAAACCAGTAAGGTGAGACTTAAACCAGTTCTAAGGGTCTGACACCAATATGACTCTGAACTCAAACAGAGTAAAGATTCATCTACTATAGAACAGAATGAGAAACAGATTTTAAATAATTTAAAGATTGTCCCAGATTTGAACTCTGCACCAGTGAGAAACTTGGAGTTAGTGTCCAATATAAGGACACACAACTTGTCGGTCTCCAGCTGATCTCAAATCTGTCTCATAATTGTGTTCAGGACCAAGCAGATGGCTCGGGGAAGCGCAGGCTGGATAATGGGGAGGTGGGACGCTGGAAACTCACAGATGACCCGCCCCCTAAAAAGAAAGCCCCTCCTTCTCTGGAGGAGGCGGGGAGGCCAGAGGGGTTACACAAGCGAAAGAAGGAAAAGGAACAACCTCCAGAAAGCGGTGTGAAGAAGAAGGTGAGCTTGGTCGTTGGCGGGTGTTCCCATCTCCCAAAAAGAACTCACTTATCCGTTTATTGATCGGATTTATGGAGAAAAAGATTTGATCAATCTGTGGTATCAGTTAAAGCAGAACTAAGTAAGTTTTGCTCTCGCTCTCCCCCTACTGGTCCCCTGTGAAAGCTCACTGTTGTAACGTTCCCCCGCCGCCGCCGCAGACCCCCCCTCACCCCCTCCACCCCGCCGCCGCCCCCCCAACAACAACGCGCAGAGAACGCTTTTGCAAGAAGAATGAAAAACAAAACCAAGAAAATGTCTCGACAGGTGAGTATTATTGTCATCTTTGCGCTTCTAAGGGTGGCGTTGCTAACAACGGCAAGGGCTTCATGCTTGTATTTATGTACGTGAGTGTGAGTGCCGTAAAGCAGGTTTGTTCTCGCGAGATTAGTCGGGTCCGATCCACTGAAAGTTGCAAGTGCTGCTTTCAGGACACAGACCCCGGAGGGAGGGGAGGGACCCACGAATCACCCCGCCAAGTCCTTGTTTACCCCCACAGGGACTCTAGAAAACATTTATTGAGGTGAAAAAACTTACTTAGTTCTGCTTTAAATGTTTTTTTCCTGTGATTGCTTTTTGCTCATCCAGGTTGTTTTTAATGATATACTGTTATTGTTTATTGTGTAGATTGTTGTCAAAGTCTGAAAAGCAAATGAACATGTGTGTTGAAACATATCTTTGTGTTTGACTCATTGTCTTCTGCTTCTAGATTAAGAGTGCACACGAGAAACGACTCAAAAAGGTACAAATGATTCATTTAATTCACATAAAAAAAGAATCATCATTAATGTCAGTAGATAGTTTTTCAATGAGTGAATGTTCCATCAAGGTGTAGCTAATGGTTTTCAACATTAATCAGCAGGAATATGTCGTGTACTATTTCTTAAAGTGTAATTCTTTCACAAATAAACTAAAACCCCACACACAAGGTCAATTTTATTTATAAAGCACATTTACAGAAGCATAAGTTGCTCCAAAGCACAAGGCACAACACACCAAGGTTAGCACAATCAACAATAAAATAAATACAGAACAGTCACAGTTCACAGTAAAACTGTTAAACTATTAAGATGTTCAAGTCAACCTGCATTAAAATCCAGACTTAAACAAGGTGTATTACAACTACAGTATTACTACATCCGAACCGCAGCGTTACCGCGGCGTTACTACAGTCAGTTAGTTTTACTACTGAATTAATTTTTACTTTCTCTCTTCAGAAACCCAAACAGGAGGTGGGGGAGTCAAATGGTCCTTCATCATCTTCTGCAGGAACAGCCGGTGGGCAGCAAGGCTCGTCTTCTTCCTCCTCCTCCTCTTCCTCTCAGTCCGCAGGAGGTGGAGGAGCAGGAGGAACATCAAGTGCAGATCAGCGTTCTCACCACAGAGAAAAACTTGAGCGATTCAAGAGAATGTGTCTTCTGGAGCGTCGACCTGAGTCTTCCTCCTCCTCTTCCTCCAGCTCCGAGTCGGATTCAGAGTCCGACTCAGACGATTCTCTTAGGGGGGAGCAGGGAGGAGGATCATCGCCTTCATCATCCTCCCCTGCCCCTCCTCCTCCCATCATCTACGGTAACAGCAGCGGGAGCCGGGTGGACAGGGAGCGGAGTCGCAGCGAACGGGAGAGGGCGCGCCGTCTGGCCGAGCTGGGCTTTAGCGCCAGTGAGGAGTCAGACGGAGAGGGAGGAAGGGGGGAGGAGGAGCGGGAGGAGGAACTCTCAGGGGGAGGTGGGGACAAAAATCGGCGGCGAGGAGGAGGAGAGGCACCTTCACGTGCAAGAAAAGGAGGAGTGGTGGATGCAGAGGAGGAGGACACGCCCACTTCAGACAGAACCAGGAAGAACTCCACCTCTCTCCCACCACCCTCACCCCTTTCCTCCAATCAGATGCCTCCCTCCTCACAGCATGATGGTTTCACAGGAAAGCAGCGCAGCAATGTGCAGGAAGCACGCAATGGACGAACACGGGGAGGAACAGGAGGAGGTGAGAAGGAGAACACCAGCGGAGCTCTGACCAATCACAGACACAGTGGAGGGGGTGGAGCCAAAGGTAGTGGGAGCCGCAGCAACAAGATTCGTAGCAACAGCAAGAACCAGACATTGAGGAATAGTTTGTCTTCTCTGTCCTCCTCCTCTGCCCCCCCCACTTCAAATGGTGGAGGAGGGGCAGGCAGCGGCCTCATGATGTCAGCCATGGCGGCATCTCCCTGCTCACAGCCGTCTCGCCTCGGTCCACGCTCTCAGATGATGAAGCGCAGCCCGCCGGCCGTGCCATCTCCCCCCCGACCTGTTCAGATGGAGAGGCACCTGGTACGGCCCCCTCCCACCTGCCCTGAACCCAGTTCTCTCCCACTGGACTGTGGCTCCGCCCATATTATGACTCGTGACGTGTGGCTGCGAGTTTTCACCTACCTGAGCCAACGAGAGCTGTGTGTCTGTATGAGGGTGTGCCGCACCTGGAGCCGCTGGTCAGTCACATTCTCAGAACTTTGGGGGGGGCGGGGCTTGATAGAATCTAGGAAAGAAAGGAAGAAATGACAAGGATGGAAGGAATGAGGGAGATAGAGAAGGAATAAGGAAATGAAGGATGGAGATAGAAGAGGGACAGAGAGGAAGGATCTAGAAGGTAAACACTGGGAGAGATGATTGGAAGGTGGATACGATGAAATGAAGGGAGGAGGAATGGAAGAGAAGGAGTTCAGAAGGAGATCATGAAAGTATAAAAATCAGATGTTAAAAAATGGGAAGAGATGAAGGCAGCAAGGAAAGGAAATGAGATGGTGAAGAGAGGAAGGAAGGGAACCGATAGAAGGAAAGACTAAAGATGACAGGAGGAAGACGAGATGAGGGTAGTAAGAAAGGAGGATAGAAACTAAATGAGATTGAGGAGTTATAGAATTGATCAATGTTACTTCTGTTGACATAAAATTAATTGACAGGTTATCAATAACCCTAAAATGCATGTTTCAATATTTATTGTAACCAGGAAACTTTAACTGCCTCGACTGTTCAGTGCAGAAGTTCATCATTAGAAACATAAAAAATGTTGGATTCTATCTCTCTGCTGTGTTAAACATGTTGTGATGCGTCTCCTCGTCGTCATCCAGGTGCTGCGATAAAAGGCTCTGGACCCAGATCGACCTCAGTCGCCAGCGCTCCATCACCCCCCCCATGCTGAGTGGAATCATCCGTCGACAACCCGTCTCCCTCAACCTGGGTTACACCAACATCTCCAAGAAGCAGCTCATGTGGCTCATCAACCGGTTACCAGGTGAAACTACTTAATATGTCTGGTGACATTTCCTGTTTGTCTGCTTTGTAGCGTCGCAGTCCCACGTGTTGGACGAGTCCATGCTGTAATTCACTGTGTGACCTGATGGGGGCAGTATGTAAATCAGACACTGTTTATGAAGATGGACAATGTGTCTCCACCTGTGAGTTATATTTATAGAGGGGACATGCCAGCCTGTTACCATTTGCCAATGTGTGCAAAGTTGGCCGCCATGTTGGAAAAGGCAGTAAACAATCACACATGAATGATGTATGTCTTCCTCTTGCACCTAATATAAACTTTGCCAAAAAATCTGCAGCATTCTTAAAATATATAAGTCTATATAAATTCCATATTATATATAGATTTTATCAAACACATTAAATTTCAGTGTGAATAAGACCCAACATTAATGTTCTGGTACCAAAATTTGATATGTATAACATAGATTTGGGCGTTATCATGTATATAGCAGGGTCTGAAGGTGTTTTTGTCATAATTTTTAAATACTTCAATTTAGGTAACACAAAACACTGAAGAATAATTTAATATTTGTTGTTATTTACTTCCTACATATCAAAATATTTAGGCTGTTTGAACAAAATATTTACATATTCTAGCAGAGATAAATAATCTCCAGTTTACATGCATAGGAAGCATGAAGCTATAGAAATAAGAATAAAATGATGATGTGTAACCATGGCAACGAGAGAAAGAGCAACTAACTGACATTTCTAAAGCTGAAATAATCCTCAAATTGAAACTCTGGATCTCTGATGAGCTCAAAGAAGAAGACGTGGATGCAGAGCAGGAGCAAAGTGAAGAGAGAGAAAGAGGAAGTTTAAACCTTCACTTCCATCAGTCATATTGACAAATGTGAGATCTCTTTGCTAACAAAATGGATGAAGTTGAAACTCTGTTGAAGAACCAGCCAGAGTATCAGGAATACAGCATCATGTGTTTTACTGAGACATGGCTAAAGGAACATATCCTGGACTCCAGCGTGTCTCTACCTGGCTTTCAAACAATACGAGCAGACAGAGATTTGAAGAGGAGTTTGTCATCTGCAGTCACCTGTTGGGGGCGGAGCATCAGAGCAAGTGACATGAAGAGGCTGAACAGATGGATAAGGAGGACTGATTCTGTCCTGGAGACTGAACTGGAGTCTCTTGAGTTGATTGTCCAAAGGAGGATAAAGAACATGATGGAAAACCCTCATCATCCTCTTCAGAACACAGAAACTAAACAACAGATCCAACACAGACGCTACAGGAGATCCTTCCCGTCCACAGCTAGAACCCTCTACAGGAGATCCTTCCCGTCCACAGCTAGAACCCTCTACAGGAGATCCTTCCCGTCCACAGCTAGAACCCTCTACAGGAGATCCTTCCCGTCTACAGCTAGAACCCTCTACAGGAGATCCTTCCCGTCCACAGCTAGAACCCTCTACAGGAGATCCTTCCTGTCCACATCTAGAACCCTCTACAGGAGAACCTTCCCGTCCACAGCTAGAACCCTCTACAGGAGATCCTTCCTGTCTACAGCTAGAACCCTCTACAGGAGCTGTTCCCGTCCACAGCTAGAACCCTCTACAGGAGATCCTTCCTGTCTACATCTAGAACCCTCTACAGGAGATCCTTCCCGTCCACAGCTAGAACCCTCTACAGGAGATCCTTCCCGTCCACAGCTAGAACCCTCTACAGGAGATCCTTCCCGTCCACAGCTAGAACCCTCTACAGGAGATCCTTCCCGTCCACAGCTAGAACCCTCTACAGGAGATCCTTCCCGTCTACAGCTAGAACCCTCTACAGGAGATCCTTCCCGTCCACAGCTAGAACCCTCTACAGGAGATCCTTCCTGTCTACAGCTAGAACCCTCTACAGGAGCTCCTTCCCGTCCACAGCTAGACCCCTCTACAGGAGATCCTTCCCGTCTACAGCTAGAACCCTCTACAGGAGATCCTTCCCGTCTACAGCTAGAACCCGCTACAGGAGATCCTTCCCGTCCACATCTAGAACCCTCTACAGGAGATCCTTCCCGTCTACAGCTAGCACCCTCTACAGGAGATTCTTCCCGTCCACAGCTAGAACCCTCTACCGGAGATCCTTCCTGTCTACATCTAGAACCCTCTACAGGAGATCCTTCCCGTCCACAGCTAGAACCCACTACAGGAGATCCTTCCCGTCTACAGCTAGAACCCTCTACAGGAGATCCTTCCCGTCCACAGCTAGAACCCACTACAGGAGATCCTTCCCGTCCACACCTAGAACCCTCTACAGGAGATCCTTCCCGTCCACAGCTAGAACCCTCCACTGGAGATCCTTCCCGTCTACAGCTAGAACCCTCTACAGGAGATCCTTCCCGTCTACAGCTAGAACCCTCTACAGGAGATCCTTCCCGTCTACAGCTAGAACCCACTACAGGAGATCCTTCCCGTCTACAGCTAGAACCCTCTACAGGAGAACCTTCCCATCTACAGCTAGAACCCTCTACAGGAGATCCTTCCCGTCCACAGCTAGAACCCACTACAGGAGATCCTTCCCGTCTACAGCTAGAACCCTCTACAGGAGAACCTTCCCGTCTACAGCTAGAACCCTCTACAGGAGATCCTTCCCGTCCACAGCTAGAACCCTCTACAGGAGATCCTTCCCGTCTACAGCTAGAACCCTCTACAGGAGAACCTTCCCGTCTAAAGCTAGAACCCTCTACAGGAGATCCTTCCCGTCCACAGCTAGAACCCTCTACAGGAGAACCTTCCCGTCTAAAGCTAGAACCCTCTACAGGAGATCCTTCCCGTCCACAGCTAGAACCCTCTACAGGAGAACCTTCCTGTCTACAGCTAGAACCCTCTACAGGAGATCCTTCCTGTCTACAGCTAGAACCCTCTACAGGAGAACCTTCCCGTCTACAGCTAGAACCCTCTACAGGAGATCCTTCCCGTCCACAGCTAGAACCCTCTACAGGAGATCCTTCCCGTCCACAGCTAGAACCCTCTACAGGAGATCCTTCCTGTCTACAGCTAGAACCCTCTACAGGAGATCCTTCCCGTCCACAGCTAGAACCCACTACAGGAGATCCTTCCCGTCCACAGCTAGAACCCACTACAGGAGATCCTTCCCGTCTACAGCTAGAACCCTCTACAGGAGATCCTTCCCGTCCACAGCTAGAACCCTCTACAGGAGATCCTTCCCGTCTACAGCTAGAACCCACTACAGGAGATCCTTCCCGTCTACAGCTAGAACCCACTACAGGAGAACCTTCCCGTCTACAGCTAGAACCCTCTACAGGAGATCCTTCCCGTCCACAGCTAGAACCCACTACAGGAGATCCTTCCCGTCCAG
Source organism: Pachypanchax playfairii (assembly GCA_006937955.1). Classification (NCBI taxonomy): domain Eukaryota; kingdom Metazoa; phylum Chordata; class Actinopteri; order Cyprinodontiformes; family Aplocheilidae; genus Pachypanchax; species Pachypanchax playfairii. The sequence goes on along the minus strand of SSNP01000037.1, from coordinate 3,740,443 downwards.
AGCTAGAGCCCACTACAGGAGATCCTTCCCGTCTACAGCTAGAACCCACTACAGGAGATCCTTCCCGTCTACAGCTAGAACCCTCTACAGGAGATCCTTCCCGTCTACAGCTAGAACCCTCTACAGGAGATCCTTCCCGTCCACAGCTAGAACCCTCTACAGGAGAACCTTCCCGTCTACAGCTAGAACCCTCTACAGGAGATCCTTCCCGTCCACAGCTAGAACCCACTACAGGAGATCCTTCCCGTCTACAGCTAGAACCCTCTACAGGAGAACCTTCCCGTCTACAGCTAGAACCCTCTACAGGAGATCCTTCCCGTCTACAGCTAGAACCCACTACAGGAGAGCTTCCCGTCTACAGCTAGAACCCTCTACAGGAGAACCTTCCCGTCCACAGCTAGAACCCTCTACAGGAGAACCTTCCCGTCCACAGCTAGAACCCTCTACAGGAGATCCTTCCCGTCTACAGCTAGAACCCTCTACAGGAGATCCTTCCCGTCTACAGCTAGAACCCTCTACAGGAGATCCTTCCCGTCTACAGCTAGAACCCTCTACAGGAGAACCTTCCCGTCCACAGCTAGAACCCTCTACAGGAGATCCTTCCCCTCCACAGCTAGAACCCACTACAGGAGATCCTTCCCGTCTACAGCTAGAACCCTCTACAGGAGATCCTTCCCGTCTACAGCTAGAACCCACTACAGGAGATCCTTCCCGTCTACAGCTAGAACCCTCTACAGGAGAACCTTCCCGTCTACAGCTAGAACCCTCTACAGGAGATCCTTCCCGTCCACAGCTAGAACCCACTACAGGAGATCCTTCCCGTCTACAGCTAGAACCCTCTACAGGAGAACCTTCCCGTCTACAGCTAGAACCCTCTACAGGAGATCCTTCCCGTCCACAGCTAGACCCCTCTACAGGAGATCCCTCCCGTCCACAGCTAGAACCCTCTACAGGAGATCCTTCCCGTCCACAGCTAGAACCCTCTACAGGAGATCCTTCCCGTCCACAGCTAGAACCCTCTACAGGAGAACCTTCCCGTCCACAGCTAGAACCCTCTACAGGAGATCCTTCCCGGCTACAGCTAGACACCTCTACAGGAGATCCTTCCCGTCCACAGCTAGAACCCTCTACAGGAGAACCTTCCCGTCCACAGCTAGAACCCTCTACAGGAGATCCTTCCCGTCCACAGCTAGAACCCTCTACAGGAGATCCTTCCCGTCCACAGCTAGAACCCACTACAGGAGACCCCTCCCGTCTACAGCTAGAACCCTCTACAGGAGAACCTTCCCGTCTACAGGCTAGAACCCTCTACAGGAGATCCTTCCCCTCCACAGCTAGAACCCACTACAGGAGATCCTTCCCGTCTACAGCTAGAACCCTCTACAGGAGAACCTTCCCGTCCAAGCTAGAACCCTCTACAGGAGATCCTTCCCGTCTACAGCTAGAACCCTCTACAGGAGATCCTTCCCGTCTACAGCTAGAACCCTCTACAGGAGATCCTTCCTGCTAGAACCCTCTACAGGAGATCCTTCCCGTCTACAGCTAGAACCCTCTACAGGAGATCCTTCCCGTCTACAGCTAGAACCCTCTACAGGAGATCCTTCCCGTCTACAGCTAGAACCCTCTACAGGAGATCCTTCCTGCTAGAACCCTCTACAGGAGATCCTTCCTGCTAGAACCCACTACAGGAGATCCTTCCCGTCTACAGCTAGAACCCTCTACAGGAGAACCTTCCCGTCCACAGCTAGAACCCTCTACAGGAGATCCTTCCCGTCCACAGCTAGAACCCTCTACAGGAGAACCTTCCCGTCTACAGCTAGAACCCTCTACAGGAGATCCTTCCCGTCCACAGCTAGAACCCTCTACAGGAGATCCTTCCCGTCTACAGCTAGAACCCTCTACAGGAGATCCTTCCCGTCCACAGCTAGAACCCTCTACAGGAGATCCTTCCTGCTAGAACCCTCTACAGGAGATCCTTCCTGCTAGAACCCTCTACAGGAGATCCTTCCGGCTAGAACCCTCTACAGGAGATCCTTCACGTCCACAGCTAGAACCCACTACAGGAGATCCTTCCCGTCTACAGCTAGAACCCTCTACAGGAGATCCTTCCCGTCTACAGCTAGAACCCTCTACAGGAGATCCTTCCCGTCCACAGCTAGAACCCTCTACAGGAGATCCTTCCTGCTAGAACCCTCTACAGGAGATCCTTCCTGCTAGAACCCTCTACAGGAGAACCTTCCCGTCTACAGCTAGAACCCTCTACAGGAGATCCTTCCCGTCTACAGCTAGAACCCTCTACAGGAGATCCTTCCCGTCTACAGCTAGAACCCTCTACAGGAGATCCTTCCCGTCTACAGCTAGAACCCTCTACAGGAGATCCTTCCTGCTAGAACCCTCTACAGGAGATCCTTCCTGCTAGAACCCTCTACAGGAGATCTTTCCCGTCTACAGCTAGAACCCTCTACAGGAGAACCTTCCCGTCCACAGCTAGAACCCTCTACAGGAGATCCTACCCGCCACAGCTAGAACCCTCTACAGGAGATCCTTCCCGTCCACAGCTAGAACCCTCTACAGGAGATCCTTCCCGTCCACAGCTAGAACCCTCTACAGGAGATCCTTCCCGTATACATCTAGAACCCTCTACAGGAGATCCTTCCCGTCCACAGCTAGAACCCTCTACAGGAGAACCTTCCTGTCTACATCTAGAACCCTCTAGAATGACTCTGTAAACACTGACTTACTACAACATCTCATTTACCTTCAGAGTTCATGACGTCTAAATCAATAAACATGTTTATTAAAGGTCTTAAAAACAACATGGTCAGCTGATAGTGTGACAGTTTTTCAGGTGGAGTGTTTGTAGCAGGATTAAAATAATATATGGCCTTTAAACAATAATTATTTAAAATAAAGCTGATTAATTTGAGGATTTCTCCAGCTTGCTCGCTCACTGTTATACACACTGCAGTGAGCAGGAATTTCACCTTTTTCCAATATGGCGGCCAGCTTAACACACATAACGCCGTGGCATGTTTCTATAGATTTACCTGATTGGTCTCCACCAGCTTCCACTGAAAGTGAAGTTATGATATTCTGTTGCTGATCCACAGGTAGGAGCTGCTCTGTGGACGTTGGATAACTTTAACTTTAAACTGACGTACTCGGGCTCAGTCATATCACCATGAATCTGAAGCTTCATTCTCCACCATGATGTGGGTTGAAGATCCTTCCAGATGAAACGAGTGATAGATTTACCTTTCTGGTTTACCTGTTCAGAGTCAGCTGGAGGTTTAGTGGAGGGCTGGTCCACTGATCCAACTCTTTTAGCTCCAGGTGATGGTGTAAGATGTCAGCTCGGGTATTTGAAGTGTTCCTGAAATCCTTGACTTTTATTTAGCAGATTTTACTCACTGAACACGTCGTTTCAAGCTCCTTCTTACTAAATAAACCCTAAAACCCAAAATGCGCCCGAACATTTGACTTCAGTGAAGACGGGGTGTCTGTGTTTCTCTTTCTTCTGCACTCAGAAACATCAGACTAACATCTAAAGCTAGTTAACAGAGGCTGGCAGCGCTGGACCCGCCCCCTGCTGAAATGACACACTACAGACGCCGCTGCCTGACAAACGGCACATGCAGTGAACCAGGAAGTGTTTATAAAATGTCTTTTTAAGTAACGATTCTGGGAAATTTTGGATAAATTGACAATCTTAAGAAATAAGAATCGCAATTTGGTTGTGAATCAATTATTTCCTGCACCCAGTTGTATTTTTGGAACCAGAGTCTTGATACTAGAGACATGGGGAAGAAAGTCCCGCCCACATTCCTGCACACAGTCCTGGTGTTTCTAACTTATTCTATATCTAATTACAGCTAAATGTATTAAGAAGAATCCTTTTTGATCATGCAACAACAGGGTGAATAAAAATGAGCTGAACAACCAAGTCTCATTCACTTACCTGGAGGGGGTGGGGCTTAACATTCAGACTGGAACCAGCCAGTCAGATTGTAAGTCAGTAAGCTGCTGTGAACCTGCATGTGCTGCAGCCTCGAAGGAACCGAGATCTACAGAGTGGAGGTTCTCCAGAGAAGTGGTTCTGCGTGTTCTGCTAGCTTGCACAGCAGCACCAGCATCTGAAGAGGTTCTACCGTAGTACAGGCTGTATGTGTGCAGCTGAATCCAGCTGGTGTAGCTGCAGTGAATAACATGTAAATCCAATAAGACCTGTTCTTGTCTCACCTGTCTGCTCAGGTCTGCTGGAGCTCAACGTGTCTGGCTGCGCGTGGCCGGCGGTCTCAGCTCTGTGTCAGGCCGTCTGTCCCTGCCTGAAGGTGTTGGACCTCAGCAGAGTCGAAGACCTCAAAGACTCTCACCTGAGAGAGCTGCTGGCCCCCCCACCTGACACTCGAACAGGTGAGACTTTGACCTGCAGACTAAAGGTCTTGTTTGGTTAGAATTCTAAGGGTTCTTGTTCTGATTGGTCCCTCAGCTCACAGTGAGAGCAGAGTGGGTCGGTTTCAGAATGTGACGGAGGTGCGGTTGGCTGGTTTGGACCTGACGGACGCTTCGTCCCGTCTGCTGGTGCGTTATGTTCCCCGTCTGACTCGTCTGGACCTGAGCCACTGTGTGAACATCACTGACCAGACAGTGCATGCGCTCACCTCACCCGTCTCCCCCCTGAGAGAGAGCCTCATTTACATCAACCTGGCAGGTAAAGGCGGAGCTGAGTGCAATCGTCCCGCTGCAGCTCTTCATCGCTCATCTCTGTGTTTATGTGCTGCAGGTTGTGTGAAGGTGACGGAACAGTGTGTCCCTCTGCTGCGACGCTGCTCCTCCCTGCAGACCGTCGACCTCCGCTGCTGTTCCCTCCTCTCCGCTGAGACCGGACAGCTGCTCTCCTTCCCTTCTTCCTCCTCCTGCATCACCGCCACCTCCTCATCCTCCTTAATGACCTCCTCCAACGCTACCACCACCTCCGTTGCTGCTCTGTCCTCCTCCTGTCCTGCTGACAACAGAACGATGCTGAAGAACAGCTAAAGTCCTCCAGGTCATGTGACACTTGAATCAAGAAGGCTACAAGCCCCGCCTCCATCCTTGTTACACTACAGACAGGTGAGGAAGAGGAACAGGACGGTCTCCTGTTGCTGTTGACCACAGAGGAAGAAGAGGAGGAACATTTTTTGGGAAAACGTTGTTGGTGATAGTTAAACATAGAAACCCTGAGCATGTACATATTCGTTCTCTGTACAATTTTGGGTGTGTGTATATAACTGTAGTTTACTGTAAATGACCTTTAACCTCCCTGCGGAAACACACGCCTTCTTTCTGCTTTTCATCCTCCCTTCAACCAATCACAACGCCACACGCCCATCTGCTCGTCAGTCGCTGCAGAACAGAGAGAGAGACACACACACACACACACACACACACACAAGTGTGTTTTGGTATCCTTATGGGGACCGTCCATTGACTTCCATTGATTTTAGTAACTAGATTTATACCTAACCCAAACCCTTTTCCTAACCTTAACCATTACTGATCTATAACTAACCCTAAGACTAACTAAAACTCTATTCACACCATACCTATAAACCTAACCCCTAACCCTAAAAAGGGGAGTCCCCCTCATGGGGACCAGGCTTCGGTCCCCACAAGAACCCTCGGACCCCAGAAAGATAGTAAAAGTCAGGAAACGGGTCCCCAGGAGGTCAGAAATACACACACACACACACACACACACACACACACACACACACACCCAGACACTCTGCATGTCTTTAGCTGTCCTGCAGAGACAGACGGTCTGATTGTGGACCAGTTGGACACATGAACACTGACCTGGGGTCAGTTTACGTCTGCAGTAATAAAGTTGGAGAACTGGAACCTTCAACCTGGAGACATCTGACAGCTGCAGATATCGTTTTCATTTCTCATTAATCTGACAGTCACTTTCTTAATTACTTCAAACAGTTGAAAAGGTTGGAGACACCTGTCAAGGTGTCTCCTTCAGATTATTCCAACATATCAAAACGCACAAACTCTTCTGCATGAAGCTTGAAGCAGCAAAAGTTGGATTATTAATCAAATGATCTGGTTGTCTTCCTGCAGATTAATCAACAGCTGATGGAACGGAACAGCTCGTTGATCAGTTTATTGATTTGGGAGTTAGTTTAAGACCTTGTGAGGAAACGTTGATGTCTGAAGTGAAGCAGAAACAATCAGCTGTGACTCCTGATCGATCAATAACCATCATGGCTGGATGTTTGGCATGTAACACGTCTTCTGTCTGCACTCAGTGTTTCCTCAGCAGCGCTGGTCAGGTGTGGCTTCAGTTCAGATGTTGTCCTCCTCTGTGTGTGTGTGTGTGTGTGTGTGTGTGACACCAAGCCGCTGTCATTCCTCTTCAGTTTGGTGTTTGATCAGACTGATTGTTTTTCTCAGGAGTATTTTTGTTGAATTTAATTTATTCGGTTCCACAGCAGCTCTTGATGTGGTCTGAGCGGAGACGTTCCCGCTGTGTCCTCTCTGTCCTGAACGCCACTTCCTGTCTCTGCTGCAACAGGAAAACCAAACGGATTCAAGTCCACAGAAATCCTGTTCAGAGAGACTCTGATGAATCACAGAAACATTTCAGATTGTTCTTCAGATCATCTGTTCAGGTTCTGACCCGCTATCGGATAAATCTTGTCTTATTATCTTCATCTTGATTCATTATTTGATTTTACTCAGTAAACATTCAGACTCATCAAGACCTTCAGAACCCAGATCAGGAACTTATGTCTAAAAACATACAGTCCTGGTAGACCCTCTGATCCAGTCCAAACAGGACTGATCCAGGACTGGATCAGACCAATTTANCCACCATGAGAACACGGACACTCTCTCATATACACACCCCCCACACACACACACACACACACACACACACACACACACACACACACACACACACACACACACTCACTGTGTGTGTGTGTGTGTGTGTGTGTGTGTGTGTGTGCGCGTGCGTGCGTGCGTGTGTGTGTGTGTGTGTGCGTGTGTGTGTGTGTGACACCAAGCCGCTGTCATTCCTCTTCGGTTTGGTGTTTGATCAGACTGATTGTTTTTCTCAGGAGTATTTTTGTTGAATTTAATTTATTCGGTTCCACAGCAGCTCTTGATGTGGTCTGAGCGGAGACGTTCCCGCTGTGTCCTCTCTGTCCTGAACGCCACTTCCTGTCTCTGCTGCAACAGGAAAACCAAACGGATTCAAGTCCACAGAAATCCTGTTCAGAGAGACTCTGATGAATCACAGAAACATTTCAGATTGTTCTTCAGATCATCTGTTCAGGTTCTGACCCGCTATCGGATAAATCTTGTCTTATTATCTTCATCTTGATTCATTATTTGATTTTACTCAGTAAACATTCAGACTCATCAAGACCTTCAGAACCCAGATCAGGAACTTATGTCTAAAAACATACAGTCCTGGTAGACCCTCTGATCCAGTCCAAACAGGACTGATCCAGGACTGGATCAGACCAATTTAAAGTTTAAACAGGACCGGGTCAGGAGGTCTATACAGGACCGGGTCAGGAAGTTTAAACTGGACCGGGTCAGGAGGTTTATACAGGACTGGATCAGGAAGTTTAAACTGGACCGGGTCAGGAGGTTTATACAGGACCGGATCAGGAGGTCTATACAGGACCGGGTCAGGAGGTTTATACAGGACCGGATCAGGAGGTCTATACAGGACCGGGTCAGGAAGTTTAAACAGGACCGGATCAGTGGTTTTGGACCGAACTGCTTTTGATCCCTTGAAGTCTGATATCTCCAAGCTTCATAAAAATGAAGTCAGTCGTTTGTGTTGTGATCGTAGCCTTGGTGTTGGAGGGTCCAGGTCCAGGTCCAGGTCCAGGTCCAGGTCCAGGTCCAGGTCCAGGTCCAGGTCCAGGTCCAGGTCCAGGTCCAGGTCTAGGTCTAGGTCTAGGTCCAGGTCCAGTCAAGCAGCATTGTGGTATGTGTGAGGTTCCGTCTGGTCAAACTTCACTCCAATGAAAAAAATGTGTATTTAAAAGCATCTCAGTCAGCGAGTGATTGGATCAGAACTTATGTTCCTTCTTCAGTGTTCTTTTGAGCTTTTGGTTCTGGTTCTGGCTGGTTTGGGCTGAAATTCTGATGTTGAAGATTGTGTTTTGTTTTTCACAGTCATTCCACTGGTTCAACCTCAGAACCACATGGTTCTGGTGTGTAGAACCTCACAGAGCAGAAACACGGGTCATCATGAGAACATGGAAGTGTGTGAGGAGGAGCTGGATAGAACCGCTGTTCCATCATGCAGGATGGCGGCGCTGGAGTCGGACGCTGCTGGTCTCACCGTTTGACTTCCATGATTCTGAGATTTGAAGGTTTCTGGTTCAGTAGAACCTTTACCTGTCCACCAGGTGAGCTCAAATCAGAGCNGCGCTGTGGGACCGTACTGACCAGCGTGACTCGTGGCGACCTTCAGTTGGTATCTGATAAATACGACTGTTTCATTTTGTTGTCAGCTGAAAGGGGCCCCGAGGGTCATCAGGGGCCTCTCTGATGTGGTGCGTTCAGTGTCACTCAGGCTGCAGGAGGTTTGGGTTTTCTTCTTATTAGGCTGTCCGTCTGGAGAGGCAGCAGCACTGAGGGCGGGGCTGGGCTGGGTGGCGGGGGCGGGGCATCAAGTTGAATTTATCTCAGAGAGAAAATATAACGAATGTGATTGTTTATCAAACATCTGGTGTTTTGGATTTCGTTGCTGCTTTGGGTTTGTCAGGCGGGACGGATCGTCCTCGGCGCCGTCTGGTTTTTGTTAAACTGGTGAAATGAAAATTGCGCTGCATTGCCACTCGTCTGGTTCGGTTAAATTACCGTAACGCAGCAGATCAGCCACTCACTCACTTCTTGTATTTGAATTGTGGATGTTTTAGTTGTTTCTGTTTGGTGGGAGCAGATGAGACCCGATCGGGTCACATATCTCTTCTGGATCTTAGTAAACCTCTGTGGATGTTTAAAGATGCACTGGATCAGCCTCGTCATCCCTCATTCCTGACTTTTTGCCAAACGTTTTTGTTGTGAAAAGGGGCATTTCTCTTATTTACTCTTTGTTTTTATACGTTGTTCATGACTCTTCCATTGTGTTGATGGAAAAATGAGGAAGAAGTTGGAACAAACAGTGAAAAGAGCAACTCGAGGCAGCTACACATGAGTGACTACTGTACAATGACAAATAAAGAAGCAATGGGTTTGTTTTTACACTGTGTGTGTGTGTGTGTACTTTATTAAAGAGAAAACACACCAGAGGGTCACGGCGTGTTGAAACAGCCTCATCAGGTCTGAACACAATCAAACTTTCAATACTGATCAACAATTCAACCAGAAACTGTGAAACACCGAGTCCATCCTGGATCTGAGGGTCAGTCTCAACCAGCTGAGCTGCTCTAACAGCATACAGATGTGCTACTGCAGCCTCACAGCTGGAGATGCAGCTCTGGTTGAAGAGTTGAACCTCTTCCTGGATTTTCACCACATGTCAACAGAAGAACCTTCACCAGACCCTCATCAGCTGTTCTGTCTCAGTACAGGAACACACAGACAGGGAGGTTGGACCAGATGTTTAACCCCAGCAGGCAGCTGAGGGAACGTGCAGATCATCAGATCACCCAGCAGACCCACATCTGGTATCATGAAGGAAACTGGTCAGAGAGCACATCACTTCTTACCCTCCTCAGAACATCCTGTCAGCACCCCTTCAACCCTTCCAGAACCACACACACAGGCTCAGAGCAGGTCTCCACCGCTGTCCTCAGGACCAGCACTCCACAAGACCTGCACCACCACCTCCCTGCAGCACAGGGATGAAATCACCAGGTCACATGAACGCACCGGTCTCATTCTGAANAAGAGACAGACTGTACAATGACAAATAAAGAAGCAATGGGTTTGTTTTTACACTGTGTGTGTGTGTGTGTACTTTATTAAAGAGAAAACACACCAGAGGGTCACGGCGTGTTGAAACAGCCTCATCAGGTCTGAACACAATCAAACTTTCAATACTGATCAACAATTCAACCAGAAACTGTGAAACACCGAGTCCATCCTGGATCTGAGGGTCAGTCTCAACCAGCTGCTGATCACATGCTGATGAAGCTTCAGTCTGAGCTGCTCTAACAGCATACAGATGTGCTACTGCAGCCTCACAGCTGGAGATGCAGCTCTGGTTGAAGAGTTGAACCTCTTCCTGGATTTTCACCACATGTCAACAGAAGAACCTTCACCAGACCCTCATCAGCTGTTCTGTCTCAGTACAGGAACACACAGACAGGGAGGTTGGACCAGATGTTTAACCCCAGCAGGCAGCTGAGGGAACGTGCAGATCATCAGATCACCCAGCAGACCCACATCTGGTATCATGAAGGAAACTGGTCAGAGAGCACATCACTTCTTACCCTCCTCAGAACATCCTGTCAGCACCCCTTCAACCCTTCCAGAACCACACACACAGGCTCAGAGCAGGTCTCCACCTCTGTCCTCAGGACCAGCACTCCACAAGACCTGCACCACCACCTCCCTGCAGCACAGGGATGAAATCACCAGGTCACATGAACGCACCGGTCTCATTCTGAAGCAGATGAGATGGAGACAAACTGTCAGTGTTTGGTGAGGAACGCCTCAAGAGCCTCATGGACTACAGGAGCAGTAAAGTCTGATCCACTGACTCTCTGGAGACCGTGTGGCTGGACGTCCTCTCACAACACAAACCAGGTAAATGAACGTACAGCATCAGCTCCACTTCCAGGCTGCAGGAAAAAAAAAAAATGGATAAACATAAACTGGGTGATTTTCTGTCAACGTTCTGTTGAACATGTCTAAACCAGTTTGGTTCTGCAGCAGCACACAGAACTCCTCAGGGTGACTGGCTGGATCGAGCTCTGGATTTAAAAAAAACCCTTGGACGCATCTTTACATTAAAATAGAATTCATGTTATTTACTGAGATCATTCAGTAAAATAACTTCAAGACATAACAGTCAGCTGCTTTCTGGAAAACATATTTCATTCAAATACGTTTGACCGAATTATGTAAAAAACAAATAGGCCACATAAACTTTTACTTTGGGGATAATTTCCTGTCAGAATCGTGAGTCCTGACCTCCAGCTTCATGACACAGACCCAGCAGGACTTTACCATCACTGTTGTATTTAAAAATACAATCTTACAGAATGGGAGTGATGATGTTCTGTCAGAAGGTCTTTCCAGGTCCCAACACAAGAACCATCATATAACAGGGTTTTTATAGATAAATAAAACTAACCCTGAACTTAATTTATTGATAACGTGAGTGTGTTTGTGTTAGGATGATTACATCAGCCCGCTGCTTGGTTTGTTCTTCAGTTTTATAATAACTGATATTCAAATGCAGTTCGATTATATTTATTCGCTGTGATTCCCACTCTGGGCAGAAGGTGGCGCTGTTAAACCAACAGGGTGGATTCTTCGCGGATTTTATAAGAATAAGAAGGAGAAGGCGGGCGGCATTATTGACGCCATGTGTGCGTCAGAACGTGATATCCCTCCGCGTAGAGAAGCGCGCGGTCCTTTCCCTCGCGATGAAACTCTGAGACATTTTGTGCGCGTTACACGGACGTTAACGTTTACCGCTCCATCCGAGTGAAACTACCGAGCGAGCACCGGGGAGATCCTCACCTCTTCCGACGCGCACTGAACCCACCGTCACTGAGCTCCGTGGAGGTAAAACCCGCTGAACCTGTCCGAGTGAAGCGAGCGGCAGCCGGGACACGAAATGGAGCTCATCACTATTCTGGAAAAAACCGTCTCTCCAGGTGAGAACAAGGTGCACACACACACTTTGCTCCGGGTGTACGGGTGTATTTGCATGGCTGTGGTGGTGAGTTGTTCCGGGAAGCTGAAGAAAGTTGCCAGGGCGGAGGAGCTAACCTGAGCTAACGCTGGGCCTGACGCGGAAAGTGACTCCGCGCTCCGCCGGTAATTTAATTATAGTTTTATGTTCAATTAAACGAGTTGGTTGTCTTTATCGTTTCTAAACAAACTGTCCAATCCTAACCATAAGGATTGGGCTCCATGGTGAGTGGTACGGCCACTTCAGAATGCTGAACCGGACACCGACCCTGCCCATAGCCGGCGGAGCGGCTTCGTTAGCCTGTTAGCAGGTGTCATTAAAGCCTCGCTCGTTTCCTCTGCGGTTACTGACATGTTGCCAAGAAAGGTGGTCGTTTCAATATAAAGGCGTCCTCTATTTGTGCATTTATACAACGTTAGTGGTGTTCGCTTCATATTGACTTTATTTGGTTTTCCAGCAACGTGTTTCGCTGTGTGGCTAGTGTTAGCAGCTAACACGCATGTGCGAGTCCCAGCGAGCTGTTAGCACAGTGGAAATGTGACTGCGTGGATGATCATCACTTATACGGGAGGCAGTTAACGGAGTTTACCGGAGTCAGCTGTTTAAAAACACTAATCGCTTGCTGTCCTTTTCTCAGATCGGAATGAACTGGAGGCGGCGCAGAAGTTTCTGGAGCACGCTGCGATCGAGAACCTGGTTAGTATGGACCCGCTTGGTGGAGAAGCTGCGGGCCGGTGGAGCGGCTTCTCCCTGTTGTCTTCATTCTCTGCCCCTCTCTCTTTCACACACACAAACACACAGGGACAAACGCTATCAGCTTCAGGTGTTGGCTGGTATGGTGTAAATAAACATCTGGTTAGAAGAAATCCAGATAATGCAATGACTCAGAAGGATGAGAGGTGATTAGATACAGTAGAAAGTAATTTATGATAAATAACTGCTGGGAGTTTGAGCTCCTCCAGTGAGAAGTTGTTCCTGTTAACTTGCTCGCTCAGTATTTGTACTTGAATCCAACACCAGCATTGAACAGATTTCATTAAACCTGTCCAGTAAATGTTTTAACATCTCTCTGCTGTATCAGTGTTTAGGGAGACAAGTCTCCTTGCAGATCAGAGCTTGTCTTCTTCTTGTAAACGGGTAACAGTTGGTGGATGTTAGTTTTGCTGTGCAGCAGTTTCTTTATATGACAACGATCTTTATTTTCTTTGTGATTCGCTGGTCAACATTCAGACGTGAAGCATCAGGCAGTGAGATGGGAGCACTTGCTCTTCATCTGCTTCTGGTCTGGTTTTTATTGTCCCATCATAGATCAGATCTCACACTGGTTCTAGGTTTAGAAATGTGGCACCTGAAGTGTTTTCTTGGGGTTTCCATAGACCCCTTGAGTCCTGATGTCACACTGGTCTTGATTCTGCTGTGGCTGCATTAATCAGACTGAGATGCTGGAACATGTGTGGTTGGAGAGCCATATGAATTCTGGATTGTTTGTGGCAGGAAACATGTCGTCGATGCCTCCAGCTTCAATAAAATATTGAGACTTGTGGGACTACAGGTAACAATTTCTCCTCCTAGCTGCTAATCAGTTGGTTCCTCTCTGAAGTTCTGGGACAGGCGTACCTCTGTATGTCTCCTGGACTTTCTTGTCCAGACCCAGAGGAGGTGTTTACATTGTGATTAGCTGGTTTTTAAGTTTCTTATAGAGTTAAATCCTCTCACAGCAGACCTTCTACAAGAGAAGCTCAGGAAAGCGCTGAATGTTCTACAAGGCCAGCAGCGTCCTGGTGGACAGGAAGTGATGAGTAGAGATTCCTGGTTAAGTTAAAATCATATTCTCACTTTTACAGTTGCTGTATTCACAGAACCACATACTGATTTCCTCACCTGTCCAGCCTGCTGAATCAAACCTGCATCATAGGTGCAGTGACTGCAGGTGACTGTGCAGGTGAGAGCCAAGCTGGAAGCAGTAGAGTGAAGTCAGGTGAGCTCATCAGGGTCTGTGTGCGAGTGGTCTCCAGGTAAAGTAGACAGAAGGTTTCGTTCCTGTGGAAACAGAGCGATGACGTTCCCGTTAACACTCCAGGTGTTTGTTTCAGACACCGAGGCACTCGTCTGGCAGCTGTAGTTAGATCAGACTTTATAGATGTTATATGATCTATGTGGGTGTGAAACGCAGTGCAGAAGCTCAGACAGGTGACACCAACATGATTTACACCTTTTAGAGAGAGAGAGAGCTGCAGGTCTGCTGTAACTATGACATGAAAGAGAAACATTCAGTCAGTGATGAACATGATGGAAACGTGTGTTCATGGTGCTTAACATGAGCAAAAATGATTATTCAGTTAAACCAAAGGAAGATGCTGCCCCCCCCCCCCACACACACACACACACACACACACATCTAGTCTGATAATGACCTGAAGGTCTTCTGTTTGTTGGTTTTATAGGTTTCCAACATTAACACAGTCTCACAACCTAAAGATGAACCGTGGACGTGGACAGATAAAGTTTCTATTTCTCACCGTGTCCTTCTGCTCTCCTCCCCAAGCCCACGTTCCTGGTGGAGCTGTCCAAAGTGCTGGCAAACCCAGGGAACACGCAGGTGGCTCGAGTCGCTGCCGGCCTCCAGGTGAAGAACTCTCTGACCTCCAAAGATCCAGAGGTCAAGGCGCAGTACCAGCAGAGATGGCTGGCCATCGACGCAAATGCTCGCCGCGAGATCAAGAACTACGTAAGCCTCCACTGATCCTCCTGACCAGGTTCTCCAGAAGGTTCATCTCTAACACTTCCTGTTTGTCTGGTAGGTTCTACAGACGTTAGGCACAGAGACGTACCGGCCCAGCTCGGCCTCGCAGTGTGTCGCCGGCATCGCCTGCGCAGAGATTCCAGTAAACCAATGGCCTGAGCTGATCCCGCAGCTGGTGACCAACGTTACCGACCCGTCGAGCACCGAACACATGAAGGAGTCCACGCTGGAGGCCATCGGATACATCTGTCAGGACATTGTGAGTGAACAGCTGGTCTCCTGTGATCCTCCTGCTTGGATCTGACGTGACGCGGCTGCTGACGGTTTCTTCTTGCTGTTTGTATGTTGGTGTTTTTATGTTGCAGAAGAAAGCAGACAGGTAACACCAGCCGCGCCGCGACATGTTTCTGTTTTCACCATATAGTCATTGATTACATGACAGTGATGTGATTATCAGCTGCTCAGCAGGTGGAGGTGATGGTTGGCTTCAACTTGTACACGTCACTGTGATGAAAACCAACATGTACAGACCTGAAACCTGGTTCTTCCATTAGCTTCACAGCAACATGCTGCTGTTTCCTGTCCTGATCTGACCAGCAGCACCACCTGCAGGTTAACACAACAATGCATTTAGCAAGCAAGCCTTAAAGAGGTCATTTCATACAAACCAGGACTTTGTGGTTATTTCTTAAGTATTAACCAGTAATATGAAACATTTTATATCTAGAAAACATCAGGAAACACTGATTAACAGACCTTTCAATCTGTCTGCGTTAGAATTCGGCTGGTTTCGGGCTGTAACTCATTAATATTCATTATTTGAATTAGCTGGACTCTGATTGGCTAACAAACTAGCCTATGAGAGCAAGGTATACTGTTTCCTGCCCTGCTGCGCATGGTAACATCAGATGTTCTCTCTTCCTGTTTGCTACGTCTTATGCTAACAGCTTTTAGCTAGCAGCATGCTAGGCGTGGTTTCAACTGCAGGAGCTGATGAATACTAACGAACAAAGGAGTTGTGATGAAACAGATACAGGCCGTTAGAACTCAGTAGAACTCGGGTTTTATCACCACCTGTGTAGTTTGAGAGATTAAAACTGAAAGAGAAGTTGTTGATCTGTTTTCACCCACTATGAAGGTAAGAACACCTGTTTTTAATAAAAGAGACTATTTAATTACTGGATCTAGTTCTGTAATAATGTTTCTGATCCTGGAATCTGGATCAGTGAAATCAGTCAAACTCACAGTGGGACAAAATTAAAAACTAAAACAAACTCAATATTTATATAAAAATTGGCTGCAGCTGATAAAGTTTAACCTTTTTATAAGCAAACATCTTGAGCTCGATATTACAAAGATGAGATGAGAAATTCCTTTTTGAAATAAGACACAACAGCTGTTTTATTTATTTAAATTAACTCTCTGCTTATAGAAAACACACAGTTTGCTACACTGAGTTACTCTGTAACCTGGTCATCAGTTTCAGGGGTCAGGATGGTGTAAAGTTGTCTAAAAACTTCTGTTGAACTGGATAAAAAAATCATTGGACGTCTGAAACTTAAACATCCCATAATGAAATGATGTAATTAGAGACTTTAAGTGGAAACGAGTGTTAAAACAACTTTACTTTGGCTGCATGAGTAACTTGAGTCTTTGTTGTGATTGGATGGTGTTTGGTAACAGCTGAGATGCACCGAGGTGATAAACAAGAGTTCCAGTTCAGATGGATGAAACCGTGGTCACGTTCAGATCCGCAGCAGGAAACAACCCAAACCTCAACCGTGTTTTATCTAAATGTTGCTGGGATGTTTCTCTCTGCAGGACCCGGAGCAGCTGCAGGACAACGCCAACCAGATCCTGACGGCCATCATCCAGGGCATGAGGAAGGAGGAGCCTAGCAACAACGTGAAACTGGCTGCTACCAACGCGCTGCTCAACTCGCTGGAGTTCACTAAAGCCAACTTTGACAAAGAGGTGCTGAAACAAACGCCTTCCTGATGAAACGGTGAGATGATGCTGCAATGACGCGCTTCAGTCAGCTGTTTCTGGTTGTTTTCAGACGGAGAGACACTTCATCATGCAGGTGGTGTGTGAAGCGACACAGTGTCCCGACACCAGAGTGAGTACCATCAGAACTCCACATCAGCTGAAACCTTGTTCTGTGTGACCTGTAACATGTTCTCTCCTGTGCTGCGTTCAGGTGCGCGTGGCAGCCTTACAGAACCTGGTGAAGATCATGTCCCTGTATTATCAGTACATGGAGACGTACATGGGACCAGCGCTGTTCGCGGTGAGAATCTCTCATTCAGACTTCATCTGTACTTTAAGTAGAAACTCGACCGATTTGTCTGTAAATATTTTGATCTTGTTTTAAACTGATTTCTGTTGTGGTCCTGTTTGGACCGGTTCCTGTTTCAGATCACCATCGAGGCGATGAAGAGTGACATTGATGAGGTGGCGTTGCAGGGTATCGAGTTCTGGTCCAACGTGTGCGACGAGGAGATGGACCTGGCCATCGAGGCTTCAGAGGTTGTTTTCTGTTTCAAGGCTCTTTGACACATCAACACCGTCACGTTCACTGAGCGTCTCCACCTGTTTCCTCTCATCCAATGACAGGCCTCGGAGCAGGGACGCCCCCCCGAGCACACCAGTAAATTCTATGCAAAAGGAGCCTTGCAGTACCTGGTCCCCATCCTCACCCAGACCCTGACCAAGCAGGTGCTCATCGTGCTGACCTCTGACCTCTGCGTGTTCTGAGTTCAGCTTTGTGACTGTGTGTTTGTGACGTCTGCAGGATGAGAACGACGATGACGACGACTGGAACCCCTGCAAGGCGGCAGGTGTGTGTCTGATGCTTCTGGCCACCTGCTGCGAGGACGACGTGGTTCCTCATGTTCTGCCTTTCATCAAGGAGAACATCAAACACCCCGACTGGCGCTACCGCGACGCCTCCGTCATGGCTTTCGGTTCCATCCTGGAGGGACCCGACCTGAACCAACTGAAGCCGCTCGTCATCCAGGTGTTGTGTTAATCCGGGTTCTTGTTGCCTCTGTAGGATCAAGGTCTAACCATGTTCCCCTCCCCAATCAGGCCATGCCAACCCTGATCGAGCTCATGAAGGACCCCAGCGTGGTGGTGAGGGACACCACGGCCTGGACAGTGGGAAGGATCTGCGAGCTGCTGCCCGAAGCCGCCATCAACGAGGTCTACCTGGCCCCCCTTCTGCAGTGTCTGATCGAGGGTCTGGGGGCCGAGCCGAGGGTGGCGTCCAATGTCTGCTGGGTGAGCTGGGGGTCCTGGGGAGGGTCTGCCTTGGTGTGGTAGTTTTAAAGATCCGAGACATGAAACAAGTTCTTATCAGTTACTGAATGTGACAAACTTGGAAAATCAGATTCTGGTGATTCAAATGATGTAAAATATTTACTGTCGTCATAGAAACGTTTTAAACAACTTCTGATCAGTGATGAAAGAAAAGCTTCAGCTGTCTGAAGCGGGTGAAGATCTGGATGGAACGTCTTCTGCAGCTTTAGAGTCTCAGTTTTAAGCAGCATCGTTATGATGTCATACGCCGCCTGGCGTGTTGCTGTCCAGGTGTCCTCACGTCCGTCTTCACTGGGTTTGTTTAGAAACAGGAACTGGATTCTGAGTAGTGATGGATTTCTGTTTGACCTCGTCTTTTATTAAAACGTGCAGGTCAGAGGTCACAGTGGATGTGCAGTAGGTGGTTTGATGTCGGACTCGTTTTCAGGGTCAACAGTAACACGTCCTCTTTCATCAGGCCTTTTCATCTCTGGCTGAAGCTGCGTATGAAGCTACAGACGCTGCAGAGGACCAGGAGGAGCCCAGCACCTACTGCCTGTCCTCGTCCTTTGAGATCATCGTCCAGAAGCTCCTTGAGACCACTGACAGGTAAAATCACCTGCTGTACATTCACAGTTTAACTGAGTAGGTCTGTGAGTGTCTGGTGTGACCACTAGGCTCATCGTTTGCAGTAAATTCTCCCCACGATATTAACGATAAGTCATGTTGATGATGTAGTTTTGTGCATGACGTCCGTTTCATGTGCTGAGTGGCGGTGGGGGGGGCACTAACGAGCACTTCCTGTAAACTGAGAAACTTAATTGAAAATGATGGTTTAATTTTCCTGGTAGTTTTGTGTTCACTCAGATGGTTGAAGAGGTCTCGAACCCTGACTCGACTTCCTTTCTCTGCTCCGTTAAACTCTTTTTCTTTCATGTCAAATGAGTCTGAAACTATTTGAAACTCTTCAGCACTTTGTAACGTTTTCTATCGCTGACGACTCGTTTCATGTCCAATCAAAGGGGAAAATGTTCTGCTGGTCCATCCCTTTAGTTATGCTGCTATACTTCTATAGTCTCAGACTGCTGGAGGACATACTGTCCACATGTCTTTATTCTCAGACCCCAGTGGGTCCAGTAGAACTCGTCCTGGTTCTGATGGAGGTTTCTTGTTGTCCTCTCAGACCTCAGTGGTTCTGTGTATCTGGGTCGTTGTGTCGATCTGTTTGTTCCGGGAGCTTCTTGTGTTGATCAGGTGTAACAGCTGATGATGTAATACACACGTATGTAACAGACCTGCAGGTGTCTGCGCTCTGCTGGAGGACCTCTAATCAAGCTTCATGTTCTCCTGTGTTTTCTGTTTCAGGCCTGATGGACACCAGAACAACCTGCGTTCAGCCGCCTATGAGGCTCTGATGGAGATCGTGAAGAACAGTGCTAAAGACTGTTATCCTGCAGTCCAGAAGACCACTCTAGTCATCATGGAGAGGCTGCAGCAGGTCCTGCAGATGGAGGTCAGCTGCTGTTTGTTGGGTGTTTTCAAACATTTCCTTTGATTTGTTGAGAAACATCTACCTGGAGACCTGTTTGGGGAAAGATTTCTGCTTCCTGTGTAACAATGTAACTTCCTGTCTGCAGTCTCACATCCAGAGCACCTCAGACAGAATCCAGTTCAACGACCTGCAGTCGCTGCTCTGTGCCACTCTTCAGGTGAGACGATGCACCTGAGTTCTGAGTCAGTGCTGCTGTCCTGATGGGTTTTCTAAGTGTTTCCTGTTCCACTGCAGAATGTTCTCCGGAAGGTTCAACATCAGGATGCCTTGCAGATCTCGGATGTGGTGATGGCGTCCCTGTTGCGGATGTTTCAGAGCACCGCCGGCTCCGGAGGCGTGCAGGAAGATGCTCTGATGGCCGTGTCCACGCTAGTGGAAGGTACAAACAGGCGGCGCCATCTTTTCATGGCTCTGATCAAAGAAACGGCCTGTGTTAAGTGTAACTGTGTCACTGCTGATTGTTTCAGTTCTGGGCAGCGACTTTCAGAAGTACATGGATGCCTTCAAGCCGTTCCTGGCTATTGGACTGAAGAACTATGCAGAGTATCAGGTAGGACAGTGTTTGACTTACTAACATCCAACAGGTGTTTGTAAATAAATGATCTAAGGTCTGTTTATTTTGCTAGATGGTTTCCTGTGAGAGGTTGATTTTGGTGTTGGTGGTGTTGTAGGTGTGTCTGGCTGCAGTGGGTCTGGTGTGTGACCTGTGCAGAGCTCTGCAGACCAACATCCTGCCTTACTGTGATGAGATCATGCAGCTGCTGCTGGAGAACCTGGGGGTGAGGACACCAATCAGCTGATTCCACACCTGGTTAACTGATGTACACAACGTCTTCTAAGTCCTATGACATACATGAAGTTTTGTATAGCTCCTGTCTTCATTCAGAAAACCTGAAGTTCCTGTGTGACGGGCTGCGTCGCGGCGGGTTAGCCTGACGGGCTGCGTCGCGGCGGGGTTAGAGAGATGGGATCTATTGCTGGGTTTCACTCACGTGACTCGGATGCCGCGCGAAACTCAAATGGGGGTCAGGAAGTGTTTCACTTGGCCACAACAGCACGCGAATTTAGGTTATGACCCGTATATACAGTCGTAAATACAGTCTGGAGGATTTAGCCTGTATTGAAGCTATCGACATAAACTCTCACCTCTTTTTACACAGCAAATCAAATGAAAACCTTCAAAAGCCTGGAAGTTTCACAGAGATCCACAGAACCCCCCTAAAAACGTGGTTTGTGGCCAGAGAAAAACTTGTTTATCTGCCATTTTTGTAGATGTGTTTCTAAGTAAATGTTCACTAAAACACTAGAACATTTATTAAACCTTTTATTCAACATTTTAGAAAGTGATCACTGCAAACTCTAGCATTGTCCGTTTCTGCGCCTCTTGTTTTTAGCCGGATATCAGTGATCCATCTCTGCCGTCTTCTTTCAGTAAGTTTTTTAAAATTAAGACCTTTGTGGCACACGACTTTCGAGACACGAAAAAAACGTTTGTCTTTCTCCCGATTAGAGCGGTTGCAACAACCATAGACACAGATTTTGGGTATTTTTAAGCCGAATCAGCAGAGTTCAGCAGGGTTCTGTGCAGCGGCGGTTACTTCCTGACCCCCATCTGCATTTGGTGACGTCAACGCTACGTCATGTGAAACCCTGCAGTTGGATCGATTATAAATCTGATGTGATTGGTTGGGTTTTTTTCTTAGCTTCCAGGAACCTGCAGCCTGAAGCACACGCGGTCAGCAGGCTGCAGGTTACCTGAGGCGAGTTCACCTGCTGCAGATCTAAACAGAAGACGCTTCAGTGATCAGAATGATTCAGGACTTCAAATAAAACTCGACTTCTTGTGCAGGTGGATTTAAACACCAGCTTTTTATTGTGGGTCAGATGTTCATCACTACAGGCCTGATGTTTACAGATGTCAGAACAGGTGTGCAGCCTGACCAGGTGACCGCCGTTAAAACTTCAAGTGTTTCTGTTTTTCAGAACGAGAACGTCCATCGATCAGTGAAGCCTCAGATCCTCTCAGCCTTCGGAGACATCGCTCTGGCCATCGGAGGAGAGTTTAAGAAATACCTGGACATCGTCCTGGACACTCTGCAGCAGGCTTCTCAGGCGCAGGTGGACAAGGTGGGCTCAGAAAGTCTCACCTGTCAGGTGTTTTCTCAGTCATGAAGGGAGATTTCCCCTCAGGCTTCACCACAAATACAAGTTAACAAATCAAACCCAGAGTAAACGTTATGATTATCACCCCATTAGAACCGGACCGGGAAGATCCTGTTCCTGGTAAAACTAATGTCCCGTTTAAAAAAACAGCCACTGTGAGAAAATTAAAGGACTTGAGCAGATGGCGAGTTATTAAAGGGGCGTGGTCCCTGATTCCTCCAGACGCAGGTTTACGGTACGCAGCCTGCAGGTGGTTTAGATAAAGATCCACTTCCAGGTTGTTCACCTGTCTGAGACCCGACAGTTCAGTTCCTGCGTGTTCTTTCAGACGGACTACGACATGGTGGACTACCTGAATGAGCTGAGGGAGGGCTGTCTGGAGGCCTACACCGGGATCATCCAGGGCCTGAAGGGAGACCAGGAGAACGTCCACCGTAAGACAAACCTCAACCCTTTAACAGCCGGGTTCCACCAGCTGGAACCGGTTCTGCTGGGTTCTAGCCTGGCCCTGTGGTTCTCAGCTACTTTTTGAATGTCTTATTACACAAAGAGTTTGAACAGCTGTTAACTGATCAGATGTTCACATCACATGACGTCAGTTCCTCCTCCTGTCTTCAGTCTAACAGGTGGGTTTTATGACGTCACAGATAAATGTGGGTCTTTTTCACCCTGGAAGCTTCAGGCTGCAGCCAGATAGAAAAACAGCTTCCTGGTTTTGCGGGACCCAACAAACAAAAGTGAACCTGACTTTAAAAACTTGAAGCTCCTCCCCCTCGTTTACATCTCCATCTTCATCTCCACAGCTGATGTGATGTTGGTCCAGCCTCGTGTGGAGTTCATCCTGTCCTTCATCCATCACATCGCTGAGGATGAAGACCGTTATGATCGAGTGGTGGCGAATGCTGCGGGACTCATCGGGTAAGAAGCTGGTGGACGTCTCCTTCACAGGGAGACATGTCCTTCAGCTTTACATGTTTCTGTCTGTTGCATCAAAAGATTTAAAAAAAAAAACTGGTCCAAAGATTTAATCAGTTTATCAATCTGTTTGCTGATTGGTCCGTGAAGAGAAAACATGCACCACGCTGACAGTGTGATGTTCAACCAAACCACAACCTCTGAGACCAGCAGCAGACCACAGCTAGAACCAGATCCTCTGTCTGCATCTCTTAACGTGTGAGTTGTCTGCAGTGACCTGTGCACGGCGTTCGGTAAAGACGTGATGAAGCTGGTGGAGGTGCGTCCGCTCATCAACGACCTGCTGACGGAGGGCCGACGCTCCAAGACCACCAAGACTAAGACGCTGGCTACCTGGGCCACAAAGGAGCTGCGCAAGCTCAAGAGCCAAGCCTGGTGAGACCGGCACAGCACACCTACACATGGGTTCCTTCCTGTTCCTGAGCAGAACCTCAGGTTCTGTTCATCTAACTGCACGTGTATCTAACAAATGATAAACATACTTGAGGGTAGGAATGGGTACCTTTCACATCTGGGGGGGGGTCAGAGCGGGGGTTGATGGGACCGTTTGCAGTCTTCTGTGTTTGGAAGACGGTCCTTCAGTGTTATCGCTAGAAATAAGCAGAAACACACACGTGTCAGAAAGTTGATTCTGGGAGATTTTTGGGAGAGTCACTGAAACTCAGGAGAGTTGACGTGTCTGTTTAACATTGTGGTGTTTGTGTAATTAAAACTCCTTCTTTCCCGTGTGTGTGATGAGATGAAAGTAAACATCTTTACTGTGAAGTACATTTACTGTGTATCTTCACCTTGTGGGTGTAATCTCCATCACGTTTAGAGACGTGGAGCCAAACTTCTGTCCACCATGCTGCCGGCTGTTTACACCTCGCTCGCCCTGCTGATGTCACTGCGCTCTTACGCCTGTGATGTTGGTAAATTATTACTATCATAAGTTATCAGTAATGAAGGACAGCAAGGTTAGGGTTAACCCTAACCTTAAAAAGTACTGAATTCTGTACCCATCCCTACTTGGGGGTTTAGACGGGACCTGATCCAGGGGTGGTAACAGGGCCGGATCAGGGCTTCAGACAGAACCAGATTGGGGTTTTGTATCTACTGGGTGATAAACGAGGTTCCTGCGGGTCTTAAAAAGTCTTAACGGATTTCATTTTTGAATTTGAAACTAAAAGTCTTAAATTTTGATATCTGGGTCTTGAAAATTCTGCTGGATGAAAGTTTGTTTCACATAAAAGTTGAATTTATCAACCAGGATTATTTTTGATCTTATCAATAAGTTCATTGTTTCTTTTTGTCAGATGTGATGTTTCATATTTATTTATGTACTTTGACGGCGCACGGCAGTGACGAGCACATGCACGACCCTCAAACACGCTCAGTTGCAGAATCTGATTACGCTTAAAATCAGACTTGTAGCACCTTGGAGGCGGGGCCTGTGGCTGATGTACTCTGTCCTTTGATTGGTCAGTTTCTGTTGCATGCGCTTATCACTGCCATGTGCAAGTTGGTCCACGTGAGCGTGCACGGTAGATGCTTGTGTGTTTGCATGCTCACAGTACAGATGCAGAAGCTCCTCCTCCTTGTTGAAATGAATTGTCAAAGATTTTGAGGTTTTGTTTTCAGCGGTTGAACATGTGACGGTCCCGATCAGAACTTGTTCTGACCCGGTGTGTTTGGTTTCAGATCGCTGCAGTGGGAACAGCGATGTGATCAGTGATCAGAGACAAACGGTGGCCTGGAATGAACTCTTCTGCATCGTCTGCTGAAGCAGAAGAACTGACGTGAGATGAGTGTCTGTGAGCGCGAGAGATGAAATCACACCACCTTTAGTTCCAGCTGGCGAGCCCCCACCCCCACCCCCCCCGACGGCCTGTGGACTGGACTCTGACTTCCCCTTAAAGATACAAACCTCCCTCGTACCCCCCTCCTCCCACAACCTGTCGCCATGTAGCTGGGCCCTCCTACGACATCACGATGATGTCACCACCCCCACCCCCCACATGCTTCGGGGAGGGGGGAGGAGGGGAGGAATCTTACAGACTTTTGTGGAATCAGATTAACAAGCGACTCTGTGGACTTCTTCTGTGGAAACTAAATTTTTGTTGCTCTTTTTTTCTTCTTCTGAGCACTAAAATGGCGAAGAGGATGCGACAGACGGACCCTCCACCTGCTCCATCTCTGGCGTTCGATGCTCTTACCTAGCAACAGCAGCACAAAATCCTTCACAGTAAAAGCTCAGTGCTGAGGAGCGAGTGCCAAATGGAAGTAGTTTAGCTGAAGCTGTGGAAGCGAGTGCTGTGAGCTGCTTCAGATTGATTTTCCCGCTGCACTTGGTTTGGGATGGGTCACTCACCATTTTTGATTGTTTAAAAGATTTCAGAGAATTCAAGACGTTTGTATAAGGTTATATTTTTCCATTATTAAGATAAAAACTAACGCTGAAAACAATAAAATGATATGAAACATTCCCTGAGCAGTTCTGATGATTTAGTGCTTGTCTGGACGTCTGGACTCTGTTTTTGGACTCTGATTGGAAGCTGAACTCTGGCCGCCTCCCACTGTTGGTTTGTTTACTCAACACCACAAAGAACCTTGATTTTTCTTGTTCTTGGTTTTGTTACGTCATGGCTTGTTGGCGTTCCCTGCTGCAGAGTTCAGTTGGTGCAGCCCGCTCGCCTTCACTCCCTCACTGGATCACATTGTTTTCAGCCTGAAAATAAAAGCTGAAAGTGATGCTTCCAGCCCAGGGAGGCTTTTTGGAGAGATGTGGTAGCTGTAGGGAGGATACACTTCTTTTGTTGACATGATGATCCTGGCACCTCAATTACTGAATTGTGAATCATTTAAAGCCAAACTGCTTTTTCTTTCCTATTAAAGTTTAGTGAACTAATAAAGTCTATATTGTACAGAACCATCTGCTGCCTCTGATGATGAAAACTGATCTGAGAGCAGCTGCTGTCAGCTGAAACAGGAATGACCCTGGAAATAAAGGGAAACTCCAGAAGACTGATGGACAGGAAATACTAACATTGTGATTCTGTTGTAAAAAAAAAAAAATGAAGGTCCTGAATCTGTTTCGTTTATTTAACTTCAGAAAGTCCGAGTCCGGAGCAGAACCCAGCTGGAATGACGTCATGTTACAAGTGATGAGTTCACATGTTCAAAACGACCCTAAATCTCCCGGGAGTGTCTAAGATGGTCACTTTAACTTACCTGATGGGTTGTGCTGTGAGAGTTCAAGCCCCGCCCCCAATCCGCACACCATGAAAAGTACAAATCAGAACCAGAACCGAGTGAGACCATGAAGTTAAAACAGATTCATCCTGTTTTTCTTCCTGTTGGTGTTTGTTTTCTAATAAAACAAAAACAAGTAAAATCACTTTAAAAGATATTTATTGACTTTCACTCCGCTTTCATTTCCTCCCACGAACAAGATGCTGGAGTTCAGAGTGAAGCTGCAGGTGAGACGGGGGCGTGGCGCCACCTGGTGGCCGCACCATGTGGCACAGTGACTCACCAACCTCACTGTTTTACAGGTAAATGTTGGGTCAGCTGATTTCACCTGTGCGAGTCACGTAGAACCGAACTTTGAATGTACCGAGTCATGATGCAGTTCTGCAGAATCCTCCGGGCTGCAGTCCAAGTGGGTAAACGGTTCCGTATGTTTCCACAGAACAACCGAATAATCTCACGTTCACCTGCCGACCAGGTGCAACTTTACAGGAACTTTGAGCAAGACTCTCTGAAACTGCAGGGATAAACCCGAACCTGAACCGAGAAGCAGCTTCAAACCGGATCTTTAGACTCTGGTATCAGGTTCTGTGGATTACAGAACATTTGCAGAACTTATCAGAACCAGATGAACTTCAGGAGCTCCAACCTGCGGAAAAGAAACCTGAATCATCTCAAATACAATAAATAAATATAAATAAACAGAAGCATCAGAAGATACAAACATATAAAATAACTAATAAATTCACTTCAGATAAAAATATGAAAATCCGACAGAATCAAAATGTTTCATTATTCCGCAGCACGGACCAGAGAAGTTGTTGCTGATGTTTCCGTTAAGACGGTAGAACCGGGAGCGAGCAGCGGATCGATCGTTGCCGCCTGCGCAGCTCCGTTCCCCGCCCTCCTCTTCATCACATCCCGTTGTCTCACCGGAGGATGAGTCTGCTGGAGGCTAACAGCTAACCGGGCGGGTTTCTCATGTCTCTTCCTGTTTTGTTGTCGACCAGCGGAGCCGTTACCGTCCCGAACCGGTCCGGACTCGCGGTGTGTGTATCCTGGAGCTCCGGTGAGGAGATGCAGCAGCTGTTATGTAAGACCGGAGATGCTAACGTTAACCCGCCGCCATGAATGACGCACAGCAAGAAATGTCTCCGGACTTCGTCCTGATGCGGCTCGTCTCTGCGGCCGAATACGACCGGCTGGACGAACCTGAAGACCTGATCCGGTCCGGGAGCGGTGGGTTCGGGCCCGTCAAAGCCGCATTGGGACACCGCGGTGGCGTGTTTGATCTGGACCCCAGCGGCCCCTCTGCGGGCCTCGGCTCCGCGTCCCCGCACTACAGCTCTCCGCTCCCCGGAAGAGGTGAGCTTGAGGGCGGGCTGGTGTTGACGCAGGTCCCGCCGGGATCTGAGGTACCGCTGTCCCCGCCACCGGAGGACTTTGCGGTAGCGGCGCAGAGGTTTGTGGACGGATCAGGAGGACACGGGTCCAGGGCACAACTTATGGTGTTTCAGAACCTGCTGCGGTCCGGAGACCGAATATTGAAGTTCGGACTGGAGCAGCCACCTGCGGGGTTTCTCCAGGAGGAGACAGAAAGACAGAGGCAGCAGATGGACACGGTATCGGCTTCGGATCCTGGTAGCACAACATCCGGTCCCGGGCCTGGAGGTGGACTGGACCAGCATTCTTGTTGTGTCCTGTCTACAGATGAGAACCTGCAACCATCACAACTCCTGCAGTGGCATCCAGTACTCAGAATGTCCAAAGGGTCCGATGGGTCCCAGAACCCACAGATCCCAGTTCTGGGTTCTGAATCTGGTACAGTCATGTGTCACAGGCACCAACTAGCAAAATGGCCCCCGGGCCTTTTGGACCAAGCGCTCCGCTTGGGACTACTGGAACCCAGGAAGGCCTGCTCATCTGGCAGTGAAGATCCAGTCCTGGTTCTGGCCCAGAGGCTGGGTCACTTGGGGGAGGGAAGGGAGGTGGTGGGAGGTGAGGGAGAGGACATTTTGCTGCCCCTACCTCGCTGTTCTTGTCATAGTGTTTTGACCTCAGGTGGGATTGGTGAGGACCCAAGTGACACCAGCGATGCCCTGCTGGTTCTGGAAGGTCTGGGCTCTGAGGAGGTGGGCGGACTGGCACCTGGGGATGACAGAAAGGGGGGAGGAGCTGGCAAAGGAGGTGAGGTTCAAGGAGTTGTTGGAGAGGGGACACCTGGGGGGGCGGGGCCTGTGTTCTCCAGTGGTACTCTGAGTGGTCTGATGCAGGAGGTCCACAGACTGGCTGAGGAGGCGGGGGTCTGCACTGACCAGAACTGCTGTTCAACTATGCCCCCTCACAATGTTGGCAGCACCACCACTGCCTGCTTGCACCTCCCTGTCCACTCACAGCCCCCCCCAGCTGCAGCAGTAGCACCATGCAACCTTCAGGTCTCTTCTGACCCGAGCCCCCGCCCGCAGCATCAGCACCAGTCCCGATCCCAGCCACAGAGCCGCGCTGCCACCCCAAAGTTTGGTATGACCTCGGGAGGATCCAGAAGATCTGCCTCCCCTCTGGTGGTTCTTGAGGGGGAGAAGACATCCCGTGGAAAGTCAAGAAAGGGGGGGTCACTAAAAGTCCGGCTCAGCAAGCTGTTCAGAACCAAGAGCTCCAGTGGGGGGTCCGGGGGGCTGCTGGACAAGAGGCCATCTCTGGCATCGTCCACGTCATCTGGGGGGAGCCTGCTGGATGTGTGGGGGTCCACCTGCAGCAACACGGACCAGGACAACAGCAGGTAAGACCACGGGGAAGGGGAGGGGGGGTCTTTAGGATTAAATGATTGTTGAAACATTGTTTATCTGATGCTTCAGGTTATGCTGCAGGAAGGATGCTCATCACCATGACGACAGCAGTTTACTGAGCTGTTTCCTTTTAATCTAAACTGATCAAACGGTTCAGACAACAACTCGATTCATCCAAAAAATGTTCCAGTTATTATTGTCTGGTCCAAATATCCTGATGAGAAGTCCTGCGTTCCTCAACAGGTTCTAGAGTTGAATCTATCAGAATAACAACATGTGAGCACACGATGATCTAAAACACAGAAACACTGAGTCCAGACCTGAACCTGACTGAGATGCTGCTGGACCTTCAGAGACCTGAACCTGACTGAGATGCTGGTGGACCTTCAGAGACATGAACCTGACTGAGATGCTGGTGGACCTTCAGAGACCTGAACCTGACTGAGATGCTGGTGGACCTTCAGAGACCTGAACCTGACTGAGATGCTGGTGGACCTTCAGAGACCTGAACCTGACTGAGATGCTGGTGGACCTTCAGAGACCTGAACCTGACTGAGATGCTGGTGGACCTTCAGAGACCTGAACCTGACTGAGATGCTGGTGGACCTTCAGAGACATGAACCTGACTGAGATGCTGGTGGACCTTCAGAGACCTGAACCTGACTGAGATGCTGGTGGACCTTCAGAGACCTGAACCTGACTGAGATGCTGAGATGAGATCATCTTTTAAACTGATTGATTTCAGTGAACGATTTTAACTACGACCATCTGGACCTTCGTTATTAAACGTGTTTTTATGTGAAGCTGTTGCTGATGCTCTCAGATCACCAAACTTCATTCAGCAACTGCACAACTTTTTTGTAGCTGTTGTCATGGAGATCAGCATCCTCACTGCTCAGCAGAGAGAGAGAGGGGTTGGCATGGCAACAGCATCATCCTCTCACTCAACAGATCAAACTTCTGTGCACTGAAATGTAGCTTGTATCCATGGAAACAGTTTAGGAGCTCTCAATGAGTAATGAAGGGTGGGGGTTTGAAATAAGCTCAGGTGTATGTCAGGTGGGACTGTGATGGCACGGCCAGGTAACCATGGAAACACAGACATTGAGTGTAACCTACAATCCTTTTGTTGTTTGTCTCATTAGGCTGCAGGTGTCTCGACCTCACAGTGCCTTCTCTCCGGTACCGTTCACTCCTGCTTTCACCGGTGAGTCCAAGTGTGTGTATGTGCATGTGTGTGTGCGTGCCCACGTGCATGCGTGTGGTGAGAATACTTGGTTTTAGTACCTCTGTGGGACCTTTTCTGGTATGATCACCCACGTTGTCGGGACCAGCAGGCCTCATGAGGAGGAGAAGGTTTCATGTGTCCAATCAGCTGTAGAAAGTGATCAGAACATCCGGTTCCAGCAAGTCAGATCAGGGACTCAGTGATCCACCAAATCTGATGCTGTAACTTTAGTTCGGTTCTGGTCCATTCAGACATCTCCACTGTCAGTGATGATACAGGTGAAGGTCATGACCTCTACAGGAAATGACATCATCAATGAAAAGGAGGTCTGCTGATGATGAAGCTTCTGTCCACAGAGAGAAAGGGAACAACTCAATGACACGAGCAGCAAACAGTCCGGATCTCAGTTGGACTGAATGGTTCTGGTAGAAACTGAACTAAATGACGACCATCTGAGTCCATCAGACAGACTCTGAATCTGTTTGATCTCTGATGAAGATGTTGAAGTCTCCCTCTCAGATCTATCACCTGTCAGGTGTGTGACAGATCATCATCATCATGTCTGAGGGATGAAGATGTTCAGCTCAAAGTCTTTCCATTCTCACACTAACCCCTCCTCCTTCCTCTAACCCTCCTCTACCTCTGTTTGTGTTGATGTGTCCAGGTGAGACGGTCTCTCTGGTTGATGTGGATATTTCTCGCAGGGGGGGAAGCTCTCTCCACCCCCCCACCCCTCCCCCCCCTCCCAGACGGAGCCTCAGTCTGCTTGGTACTTCCTCTTCCTCTTTTCCCTCTGTACTTTCTCTTCTCTCTTTTGTTTGCTTCCATTCGTATGTCTTCACTCGGAGGTAGGATTCTTCTTTATCTGTGCTTTGTTGGATCTGGTTCTGACCCACTCCGTAAGTCTGGATCATTTCAGACTCGGTACTGAACTTGGTTTTTTTTTCATTCTGTGTTAAAATCTGTTGTAACTTTTAAAATCGACTGACAACCCGACACACTTCAGTGTTTCTGTTTAAGTTTTGACAGAAACTCGAGACGATTCTTTGTTGATGGAAATTTCTAAAGTTCAAAGGAAAATGGGTTAGAAAAGTAACACAAGATCAGCCTAAAAACAGCAACATATGCAGGTGGAATAAAAGAATCAAATAAATCCATCTTATTAACTGCTACATAACTCAACATGTAACATGGTAAAATACATCCTGCTTAGTGAGACATTGATCATTTATTAATATGTTGTCCATTAAGGATGGTGGTATCATCTTTCTGTCTCCTACCACCTCCACTGGGTCAAAACCATCTCAAGACTGAGCTGGTCTTCCTGACCAGTTTGTTCAGTCTGTTCCTCTGAGCTGTCGTGGTGCTGCTGCTCCAGTAGGACTCTGTAAAAAATGACTGATGCTACAACACAGTCATCCGAGAACCTTTGTAGGTGCAGTTAGTTGTGTGAAGTCTGCAGTGAACAGTGCAGTGAAGAGGAAGAGACCCAGAACAGTTCCCTGTGGTGCCCCTATTCTGCAGGTGACTGTGACCAACACACAGACCCGGATCCTCTACAAACTGTTGGGGAGATTGTCCACTATCCAGGCTGTGATGTAGTTTTCCAGCCCTGTGTAAATCAACTTGTCCCTAAGGGGTGCGAGTCTGGATGGTGTTAAAGGCAGTAGCGAAATCAAAGAACAAGATCCTCACTGTGTTCTCAGCCTCTTCCAGATGAGCGAGCACTGGGTGAAGGAGGAACATGATTGCATAATCCTCTCCAATTCCAGGCTGGAAAGCAATCTGCAATGATACCTTCTGATGCTATATCTCCTTCTTTGACTTCTGCAGAGTGACAGTGGTATTGGGGGGGAGTGTGTGCTAATGGCTATGGGGGTGGTGAGGCATGGGGTGCCAGGTGTGGTGAGGGGTGATTGTGTTGAAGCGGGGGGATTTTCCTCCCCTAATGTCTTTATTTTAGGGGTGATCCATGATTTGTGGAAATGGTGTGGTCTTGGTGCGTACACTGTTTTCCACAATGAAGTTAATATAGTCTATGAGATGGTCATTGTCCTCCCCATGATCCTCACAGAAGACCTCCCACACAGTTGTCTCAAAACAGCTTTCAGAATATCTTCTGCCTCGCTAGACCATCCAACAACTGTGCATGCGGCAGTAGATTGTCTATGCACAAGAGGTTTATGGTCATGGAGGTGTGTACTAAAGCAGATCCAGTGTTTTATGGACTCTGGTGTGGCAGGGGACACACTAGGTGAGTTTGGGCAGAATGCAGGTCAGTGAGAAATGAGTAAAATTACCGGAGATGATGAAGAGGGCTTGCAGGTGTTGGTTTGCAGTCTGCTTATCACAGGGTGAAGGTCATCATGGGTTGCTTTGGCAATAGCAGAGGGGAGAATGTGTTACTTTCTCCATGCAAGAATTCCCTTGGCAGATAATACAGCCTCATGTTAAAGAAGCCATTTCATACAAATGTCAGGACTTTGTGGTTATTTCTGAAGTATTAACCTGTAATATGAAACATTTTATATCTAAAAAATGTTAGGAAACACTGATTAACAGACCTTTTAGTTTGTCTGCATCAAGATTCATCAGGCTTCGGGCAGCAACTCATTCATATTCATTATTCAAATTTGCTGGACTCAAGCTAGTTTGTTAGCCAATCTATGAGAGCAAGGTATACTGTTTACTGTCCCGCTGCGCATGGCAACAGGACACCGAGTCTCCTTCTGTTTGCTACGTTATGCTACAGCTTTTAGCCAGCAGCATGCTAGGTGTTATGCTAACAGCTTTTAGCCAGCAGCATGCTAGGTGTTATGCTAACAGCTTTTAGCCAGCAGCATGCTAGGTGTGGTTTCAACTGCAGGAGCTGATGAATACTAACGAACAAAGGAGTTGTGATGAAACAGATACAGGCTGTTAGAACTCGGGAGAACTCGGGTTTTATCACCACCTGCGTAGTTTGAGAAATTAAAACTGAAAGAGAAGTTATTGAC
The DNA here is from genome assembly GCA_006937955.1 of Pachypanchax playfairii. Lineage (NCBI taxonomy): Eukaryota > Metazoa > Chordata > Actinopteri > Cyprinodontiformes > Aplocheilidae > Pachypanchax > Pachypanchax playfairii. The sequence goes on along the minus strand of SSNP01000037.1, from coordinate 3,707,585 downwards.
CTGTTTTCACCCACTATGAAGGTAAGAACACCTGTGGAGCTAAAATATTCAACAGAAACCTCAGAAAAAAACATTTTAATGAAATGGCCTATTTAACAGTTAGCAGCTTAAAAAGATGGAACATTCCTTCAGGTTGGCAGTGAGTCTTTTTTTCAGGTGGAGGAGGTAAAGTATCTGGGCTTCTTGTTCAAGATTGATGCAGGATGCAGCAGGAGATGGACCAATGGATTGAAGCTTCGTCTTCAGTGATGAAGACAGTGCTTCAGTCTGTTGTAGTGAAGGACCTGATCATCCAGAATATATACATCATCATAACACCCAGCCCTAGCTTCCTCTGTAGGGTGGCCAGGCTCAGCCTTAGAGATCAGGTGAGGAGCTCCATCATCCAGGAGGAGCTTGAAGTGGAGCTGCTGCTCCTCTACATCGAAAGGAGGCAGCTGTGGTGGTTCAGGCTTGTGGTTAGAATGCATCCTGGTCTCCTCCCCATGGAGGTTTTCCAGGCATGTCCCGTAGTCCCCCGGGCAGACCCAGAATTCATTGGAAAGACTATTTATCTTCTCTGTCCCGGGATCATCAGGGAATCCCCCACGAGGAGCTGGAGAGTATCGTTGGGGTGAGGGAGGCCTGGGTTTCTTTACGGAACCTGTTGTCCCACGACCCGACTTGGATAAGATGATGACAAAAAAAGATGATGGATGTTGTTGCAGCAATGTTTCTTTGATCATCATGTGCCTTGTGTTTCACCATCTATCATTAATCAACACTACTAGCCCTCCACCTTTCCTTTCTCCACTGCCTGTCTGCCATTGTAGATGGGAAATGTTGGCTTCTCAGTAAAGTCTGAAGCGGTTTTTCTGAATGTAACTCTGTTTTGTAGAACCCGTCCATGTGGTTTTATCAGCCGTTTGATGAACTATGGTTCTTGATGCAGGTCTGTCTGAGGGATCATAGATCACAGCACATTTTAATAAAACTAATAATTTTCTACCAAAAATCGTTAGTGGAGCGCCCTCTTCAGGTTAAAATGTTAGATTGCACTTGAATTTGATTTAGGCATTGCTATTGGCTGAGACCTTATTTTCTCTATATGTGACATCATCATTTTGCCCTGTGGGGTATAAATAAGCTCCGCCTCAGCCACACCCCTGTAGCAAGGTGGAGTTTAAATAGCAAGTGTTTACAGTGATTATTAGAGTTTATTTTAGTGCAATGTTTGTTATTGTATGAAAAAATGTTTTTTGAATCCAGGTGTTTCAGCACCACTAAATCCAGAACCTGAGCACCTGTCGACTGTCCTTAAGTTGTATTTGTATCTCTGTTGACCTGCAGATGATTTTGGGGGTCCTACTCATCCAGAACATTTCATGGATCATAACAGCCGAGCTTCAATGCAGTCTCTGCCCCCCCGACCAATGGCCCTGCCCCCCTCTCTCAGCACCATCCAACACAGCCTGAGCCTCAACGGTAACAAAGACTGTAATGGAGACAATCTGCTGACAGTTTGATCCAGGCTGATCCAGCATCTCAGTCGCTAAACACATTTAAAAGTCCTGAATATTAAAAGCAATCATTTATTTACCTTTGACAGGTTTGATTTTAGTTATAGTCCAGTTTAAACTCCTGATCCAGAATCAGGGTCCACAAACAGATGCCAACAGGACTGGATCAGGGGTTTCAGGGTTTTATTTGATGCTGGTACTGATTGTTCTGTTGATCTGACCTGACGTGTGACGTCATCATGTTATTTATATCAGACAGAATTTCAAAGTAAATTCTTAACTATTGATGTTTGTGCTTTTATTTGGACTTTAATGTAGAGACTAACGGTTCTGTCCTGCTCAGACACCTTCCTGCATGGTTTACCCCGACCAGTACCTCTGCGGCCTGATGGGCAGAACCCCCAACCCCGCCTCACCCCCCGCTGCCCACTGAGCCGACCCGACACAGGCAGCTTCGCCACCAGCCTGAGAGAGCTGGAGAAGGTAGGTATCTCTGGAAATCCACTCCTGAGTGGATGGTAATGAAGGGGGCGGAGCTTACCTGTATGTGTTTGCAGTGTGGCTGGTACTGGGGTCCGATGAACTGGGAAGATGCAGAGATGAAGCTGAAGGGGAAACCGGATGGGTCCTTTTTGGTGCGGGACAGTTCGGACCCCAGATACATCCTGAGTCTGAGCTTCAGGTCGCAGGGTGTCACGCATCACACACGCATGGAGCACTACAGAGGTACCACACATCAAACACGCCTGTAACATGATCAGCTGTGTGTTAAATCAGAGTTTCTTTTTCTGTTCATCTCTGTCCTGCAGGGACCTTCAGTCTGTGGTGCCACCCAAAGTTCGAGGACCGCTGTCACTCTGTGGTCGAGTTTATCGAAAGAGCCATCATGCACTCCAAGAACGGAAAGTTCCTCTACTTCCTGCGTTCCAGAGTCCCAGGCACGCATCGACCAATCAGCTCACTCCGTTTCACCTGCAGGACTCACTGTCACTGATCCAGTATCTTCCTGTAAAAAAACCTTCAAAATTCTTGAAAGTTGAAAAATCAGCTGAAAGTGTCAGAAAAACGATTCTGAATCAGAGAGAAACCGGGACCGGATCAGGACTTTGAGTTGTGTTGATTCTTCAGGACGTGTCAACCCAAAAAGGTTTTCAACAAACAGCAGCTGGACGTCTTCTTCTGCCCCTTGAAGATGTTTCACCTCCAGTCTGATGTAACATGTTGGTTTGTGGATCAGGAGAGTCCGACTGCAGCTCAGAAAGATTCAGATCAAACAGATATTTCAGTTAAACTCGTCTGTTTGTTCAGTTCTGGTTCTGGAACCAGTTCATACAGACAGAACAACCTGTTTGTGTTATTAGTGTCATTCTGCTGCAGAAACATGATCCACTTCCTGTTAATCAGGTTCCTGTTGGAACCACTTCAGAGGGACTGAAGGGCCACATGTGGCCCTGGAGCCGCAGGTTGCAGAACCCTGATCTAGAACCTACGATGCTGCATCAACTCTTCTTCAACAATCCAAACTGTGAATCTTGTGATTACAACATCACACCTAATCAAGTCCCAGGTAACAATGACTTAACGACTCTCAGGAGGGTCGGGGGGGGTCAGCGACCCTTTAACGAGTCCGTTCATACTGCAGCTTATAAACCTGGAACTCCTGAACCAGGATCAGAACTGAAGAAGATTTTGGCTTGAAGCTGAAACGTCTTCAAGAAGCAGAAAAAGACGTCTAGTTGCCTTTTTTTTTGGAAAAACTTTTTGAGTCAGGACTTTGGTTCTGCAAACCTGGAATCAAAGGAAGAACCTGATCTTACAGTTGTTCTGTGAATCAGTTTGGTTTTGACTCTATGCATGTGTGTGTTCAGGTCTACCTCCGACTCCGGTCCAGCTCCTGTATCCGGTCTCCAGGTTCAGCAGTGTCAAGTCTCTGCAGCATCTGTGTCGCTTCTGCATAAGACAGCTTGTCCGAATAGACCACATCCAGGAGCTGCCGCTTCCCACGTATGTACCTGCTGAAACTGCAGAGAGAAGTCCCCCCCCCACCCCCCCCCCAAACACCTGGCAAACGCTAGGGATAGAAGGGAGACGGAGGGAAAGACACGATGACTCAGCAGGTTCAGAAAGATTCATGAAAACAAACAGGAAATGAAGGAGGAAACACCCGACCAGAGCAGAAAGAGAAGTGAAACAAACCGTTCCCATCAGTTAGAGGAAGGGACTGATTGAGCAGCTGATTGGTCGGTTAGATGAAACAGAAATGATTCTAGGTGTTGATCCATTTTCTAGACTGCAGCATCAACAGTGCTGCTCACCTGAACAGGTTTAACTCCTACCTGCTCTGTCCTCAGGCCTCTGATCGCTTACCTGAGGAAGTTTTATTACTACGACCCCGAGGAGGAGATCATCCCCCCGCTGCAGGAGGTGAAGGAGAGCAGCTCAGAGCAGAGCGGCCAGCAGGGGGTCGAGTCCCAAACGTAGCACTGGAGCCCAGAGACACCGTGAGTACGTGTCAGTCACAAGACAACCGTAGATTAAAGCTGCAGACCAGAGTTTTCACCTTTTCAGGATACGTGTGCACGTTATGTATGATTTATACCCCGCCCCCCCTGTAGGGGTGCGTTTAATGTTCATTGAGCACCATCCAGCATTAGCCAATAGCGTTCTACATCTGCATAGTACACCTGTCAATCAACCACACGTGCACATACCTGCGCTACCTAAACGAGTTGTTTAAACGCTGCAAGGACACGTGAAACAATTAAATAATAAACATAAATTATATAAATGTAACTTACCCATAAAGTGTCCATCGTAACAAAGGTGGTGCGCGTGCACGTATGAGAGCAGACGCTTGCTATCGTATGGACACAGAGGGGCGGGGCTTAAAGGTGTAGCACATTATTTACCTCAGTGGTTCCTCTGAGAAAAAACTCCAGATTTAAAGAGTCGAGATATGAATTGGAAAAAGAAAATGTCAGAAGAAGAATTTTAACTTGTTTTCAGTCCAGAACAGCTGAACTTTCAGGTTCTGCTTATTGAAACGTTTATCTGTCTCAGTGATTCTTCTGTAGCTCCACGTGTTTGTTTTGGATCTTCTTTTATCGGCCATTTTCTTTTTCCTTCAGCAGGTCTTTTTTTTCTGACTCGATCACTCAAAGACGTTCAACCATTCAAACTGGACTTCGACTGCAGCCAATCAGTTCTTTCTGCTCGGTCTCAGCTCTGGGCGGGTTTCAGATGATCCTCCTTCCTCTGATTGGCTCAAGGGAGTCGATGGCGGAGGGACAGGGGATGTGGAGACCTCGCCTCCTTTTTGATGTCATCACTGAGCAGCGTAACCGAAGAGAATGTGACGTCTTTGTGAAGAAGACTAAAAACTCTGTCAGGACACAAACCATAAAGTCGCCTCTGGGATCCAAAAAACATCTACAGACCTCCACAAAGTTCAATTCAGAGACACTTTAATGGAACGTGGAGGTTTTTAATTAAAGTTCAGAGAAAACAGGAACACTGAAGAAAATCATCTCACTTTAAAGTTTTTTTTCTGGAGCTTTGAAACACAGTCCAGTGATGAAGCGAATCAAGTTTCAAGTTTCAAGTTTCAAGTTTCAAGTTTCAACACAAGGGGGCGCTCTGCTGAGTTTTATGTCTGCTGTTTTATATCTTGTTCATCATCTGTTCACATGTTCAGCATCAGTTCACATGTTCAGCATCAGTTCACATGTTCAGCATCTGTTCACATGTTCAGCATCAGTACACATGTTCAGCATCTGTTCACATGTTCAGCATCAGTTCACATGTTCAGCATCAGTTCACATGTTCAGCATCAGTACACATGTTCAGCATCTGTTCACATGTTCAGCATCAGTTCACATGTTCAGCATCAGTTCACATGTTCAGCATCTGTTCACATGTTCAGCATCAGTTCACATGTTCAGCATCTGTTCACATGTTCAGCATCAGTACACATGTTCAGCATCAGTTCACATGTTCAGCATCTGTTCACATGTTCAGCATCAGTACACATGTTCAGCATCAGTTCACATGTTCAGCATCAGTTCACATGTTCAGCATCAGTTCACATGTTCAGCATCTGTTCACATGTTTAGTTGTGTTTTTTTCACTTTTCCACAGCAGACTTGTTCCCATCACAGAGTTCTGGCTCAGAATCACAACAGAACTCAGTGAAAGGAACATTTGGAACATTCTGGTGTCTGAGTCTGAGCTGATAAAGTTCTTGCAGGAAGCAGAACTAGAACAGTTTCTGGGGTCTTTAATGAAGATTTTGTTTTAAACCTGCAGCTGTTGTCTGACCTGAATGTGTTCGATTAGCTCCACACTGGAATATTAATATTGGTTTTGAACAAACGGTACTGAGATTTGAAACAATCATGACATGCTGAACCCTAAACAGTTTGACATTCTGTCTTTCTTTTGTGTCTCAGCCCGGCTGTTGCATCAGCTTTACTCTTCAAGTGTTGAGGGGGCGGAGTCACAGTGTAGGTATCATGATTGTCACAGCAACTTAAGCTTTTCTTGTTTTTGACTTTAAACTTTTCAGGAACATCCAAATGGTTTAATTTCTGTAGAAATTTGAATTCTGAATATTTTTTAAAACTGGTGTTTCTGATGAGGAATAAAAGCTCAAGTACTTTTGTCAAGCAGCTCACTGACTGCAGGGGTTGTGAGGAAGTCTAACGTAACATAGAAAAATCTTCAAAATAAAACTGAAAACCAGCATTAGATGAAGGTTGTTGATTATGTTCTTCACTAATTTGCTGTACGAGGAACATGTTGGGCGGAGCTTCTGGATCCTGGAGGCAACAGTCATGATGACTGCTGAGGCAATGTTACCAAAAAAAGCAGGGTTACCATGACAACTGCTGAACTACAAACACTTGAACATCCTGAAGCTTCACTTGGACAGGTGTGTTCAGACAAACTCTGAGGAAACTGCAGCTGGACCCTAAAGGTTCTGCCAGGACTTTTCCACGATGTCAAAGAGTTTTACAGACGTTCTGCTGACATGTTGGTGTGGAGGAGCAGGAATATGTTGTACAGTCGCCTGTTAATAAAACATGGTGGGACTGATGTCATGTTGTTTGTGTAAGTTCATTCAAAGATGAGATCAGGAAATCCTCTAAAGGAACATGGAATCTATCTGACATCACAACTCCTTTTTAAAATGGACCAAGAATCTGACAAAGTAAAAAATGAGGCTAATTAAAAGATTTCAGCCTCTTCCAGAAGGTCCCAAAATAATCCTCATTTATTCCTCAAAATACGAATGTTGAGCCTCAAACTTGAAATCATTCTGATGGAAACCTGATGATGATGTTACCATGACAACTGCTGATGTTAAAGATTTACCTGGATCCCAAAAACAAGTCTGTCACTAACTGAAACCAGATGATTTACTAAAGGAACCTTCAGTCAGTGAAACCTGTGGGATATTGATGTCATCAGTTCAGTATCAGTTAATCAGTATCAGCTGTTTGAATGAACAAAAATTGGTTAATAATGTAAAACTGAACCAATCAGAGAAGGTCTAAGGTCATCCAGTTACTGTTAAGAACTTTAGAAAACGTCAGTATAAACTAGAAAAGAACTCGTAGAGCTTAACGCCCCCCATGTTAACTCCTCCCTGGTGGAGGTGGAGGTCGTGTTTGTTTGGTAACCAGGTAACTCTGCACCAACATCTGG
>SSNP01000037.1:3664290-3699741 GCA_006937955.1 Pachypanchax playfairii | reverse complement strand
CATCCCGCTGTGTGCGCATCCAGCTGTGTGTACCCAGCTGTGTGCGCATCCAGCTGTGTGTATCCAGCTGTGTGCGCATCCAGCTGTGTGCATCCAGCTGTGTGCATCCAGCTGTGTGCATCCAGCTGTGTGCATCCAGCTGTGTGCATCCACCTGTGTGCATCCAGCTGTGTGCATCCAGCTGTGTGTATCGAGTGGTGTGCATCCAGCTGTGTGCATCCAGCTGTGTGTATCCAGCTGTGTGCGCATCCAGCTGTGTGCGCATCCAGCTGTGTGCGCATCCAGCTGTGTGCATCCAGCTGTGTGTATCCAGCTGTGTGCATCCAGCTGTGTGCATCCAGCTGTGTGCATCCACCTGTGTGCATCCAGCTGTGTGCATCCAGCTGTGTGTATCGAGTGGTGTGCATCCAGCTGTGTGCATCCAGCTGTGTGTATCCAGCTGTGTGCGCATCCAGCTGTGTGCATCCAGCTGTGTGCATCCAGCTGTGTGCATCCAGCTGTGTGCATCCAGCTGTGTGTATCCAGCTGTGTGTATCCAGCTGTGTGTATCCAGCTGTGTGCGCATCCAGCTGTGTGCATCCAGCTGTGTGTATCCAGCTGTGTGTATCCAGCTGTGTGCGCATCCAGCTGTGTGCATCCAGCTGTGTGTATCCAGCTGTGTGCATCCAGCTGTGTGCATCCAGCTGTGTGTATCCAGCTGTGTGCGCATCCAGCTGTGTGTATCCAGCTGTGTGCGCATCCAGCTGTGTGCATCCAGCTGTGTGCATCCAGCTGTGTGCGCATCCAGCTGTGTGCATCCAGCTGTGTGCATCCAGCTGTGTGCGCATCCAGCTGTGTGCATCCAGCTGTGTGCATCCAGCTGTGTGCATCCAGCTGTGTGCGCATCCAGCTGTGTGCATCCAGCTGTGTGTATCGAGTGGTGTGCATCCAGCTGTGTGCATCCAGCTGTGTGCGCATCCAGCTGTGTGCGCATCCAGCTGTGTGCATCCAGCTGTGTGTATCCAGCTGTGTGCATCCAGCTGTGTGCATCCAGCTGTGTGCATCCACCTGTGTGCATCCAGCTGTGTGCATCCAGCTGTGTGTATCGAGTGGTGTGCATCCAGCTGTGTGCATCCAGCTGTGTGCGCATCCAGCTGTGTGCATCCAGCTGTGTGCATCCAGCTGTGTGCATCCAGCTGTGTGTATCCAGCTGTGTGCATCCAGCTGTGTGCATCCAGCTGTGTGTATCCAGCTGTGTGCGCATCCAGCTGTGTGCGCATCCAGCTGTGTGCGCATCCAGCTGTGTGCATCCAGCTGTGTGTATCCAGCTGTGTGCATCCAGCTGTGTGTATCGAGTGGTGTGCATCCAGCTGTGTGCATCCAGCTGTGTGTATCCAGCTGTGTGCGTATCCAGCTGTGTGCGCATCCAGCTGTGTGCATCCAGCTGTGTGTATCCAGCTGTGTGCATCCAGCTGTGTGCATCCAGCTGTGTGCATCCAGCTGTGTGCATCCAGCTGTGTGCATCCAGCTGTGTGTATCGAGTGGTGTGCATCCAGCTGTGTGCATCCAGCTGTGTGTATCCAGCTGTGTGCGCATCCAGCTGTGTGCATCCAGCTGTGTGTATCCAGCTGTGTGTATCCAGCTGTGTGCGCATCCAGCTGTGTGCATCCAGCTGTGTGCGCATCCAGCTGTGTGCATCCAGCTGTGTGCATCCAGCTGTGTGCATCCACCTGTGTGCATCCAGCTGTGTGCATCCAGCTGTGTGCATCCAGCTGTGTGTATCGAGTGGTGTGCATCCAGCTGTGTGCATCCAGCTGTGTGCATCCAGCTGTGTCGCATCCAGCTGTGTGTATCCAGCTGTGTGCGCATCCAGCTGTGTGCATCCAGCTGTGTGCATCCAGCTGTGTGCATCCAGCTGTGTGCATCCAGCTGTGTGCATCCAGCTGTGTGTATCGAGTGGTGTGCATCCAGCTTTGTGCGCATCCACCTGTGTGCATCCAGCTGTGTGCATCCACCTGTGTGCATCCAGCTGTGTGCATCCAGCTGTGTGTATCGCTGTGTGCATCCAGCTGTGTGCATCCAGCTGTGTGCATCCACCTGTGTGCATCCAGCTGTGTGCATCCAGCTGTGTGTATCGAGTGGTGTGCATCCAGCTGTGTGCATCCAGCTGTGTGTATCCAGCTGTGTGCGCATCCAGCTGTGTGCGCATCCAGCTGTGTGCATCCAGCTGTGTGCATCCAGCTGTGTGCATCCAGCTGTGTGTATCGAGTGGTGTGCATCCAGCTGTGTGCATCCAGCTGTGTGCGCATCCAGCTGTGTGCATCCAGCTGTGTGCATCCAGCTGTGTGCATCCAGCTGTGTGCGCATCCAGCTGTGTGCATCCAGCTGTGTGTATCCAGCTGTGTGCATCCAGCTGTGTGCATCCAGCTGTGTGTATCCAGCTGTGTGTATCCAGCTGTGTGCGCATCCAGCTGTGTTTATCCAGCTGTGTGTATCCAGCTGTGTGCGCATCCAGCTGTGTGTATCCAGCTGTGTGCGCATCCAGCTGTGTGTATCCAGCTGTGTGCGCATCCAGCTGTGTGCATCCAGCTGTGTGTATCCAGCTGTGTGTAGTAACTGTTCCATGTAGTTCTGATGCCAGTGTTCGTGTTGAACGGAACTCTGAGAAGAAACTGGGTTTTATCTGCCAGAACTTCAGTAAAACATCAAGAGGAGGTCTGTTTCATCGTGATGTGACTTCCTGTAGGTCCGTGTGGTCTGGATGGACGTAATATGGGGGGTTGGAGACTCGGACTCGGAAGGTTAAGGAAGGTGAGGTTCTTCATCAGCAGGGACAGACTAAGATTTAACCTGACATCTGTTACATTTGGTCCTGATCCGGGCCGGTCCGGACTACTGATCCACTGTTCTGTTTAGAACCTTTGAATCATTGAGGAGTGAAGCTGAATGTTAATCCTCAAACATTTTTCAGAGAGAAATACTAAGAATCAACAGGAGAGACATCTGCAGACTGTTGTGTCCTTCAGTGTGTCTCAGGTAGTCAGTCTGTCCCCACTGTGCAGAATTCAGAGGGACCCTTACCATGTCCTGCTAACATTGAGTCTTTGCTCAGGTGGACTACAGACAGGTCAAGTCAGACGTGAGCTCTATCCTGAAACAATAAAGGTGATACAGAGTAGTTGTTTGAGGTGCTGGGGGGGGGAGGGGGGTACAGGTGGATGCAGGAACAAGCTAGCTGATATTGAATATTGACACAAACATCTGAAAACATAAACAAATGTCTCCTTCAGGCTGACGAGGCGCCGCGCGTCCAGCTGTGTTGGAACACGCCGTGTTGTTCCTGCTGCTACTCGGAACCTTCAGCCAAGAACCAGACGGACTTTGTTTACATCAAACGAGTTCTGATGAGGATAAACGAAGTGAAGCAGCTCCACAAACAAACAAAGTTCCTTTTTAGTTGGAACATCAGAGAACGTGTGTGGAACATCAGAGAACGTGTGTGGAACATCAGAGAATGTGTTTGGAACATCGGAGAACGTGTGGAACATCGGAGAACGTGTGTGATAACTGACTACAAACGTTCCTGATAGAAAGAAACTGAGTTCATGCAGGAAACAAACACGTGTCAGACAGGTGACATCATCAGGTGGGCGGGAGGTTGAACTCACCTCTGCTCCTCCTCTACCTCCTCCTTCATCATCAGGGACTTACTGGGTTGGGTTCTTACAGAGAACATTAGTTCACCTTCTGCTGCAGCCACATCTGGAACAGTTAGAACATCTGGTCAGGAGAAACACACACTTTATGCATTTCAGTTTTCCACAGAAAGAGAAACCAGTTAGAACTGGAATTATTTAGGATGAAAGTTTCTGACAATCACAGACATTCAGAACATCAAGTGCTGGTAGAACCACTTAACCAAACCCACAAAGATCCATCTGGTTCTGCTCCAACTAAACCGTCTGATTTCTGGTGGTTCAGACCAATCATGTGTTAGCATTGTACTTTGGGGCGGGTGTTCAGGTATGATTGACAGGTAAAGTATAACAAACATGGCTGCTGGTGGATGTACACATACACGATTTCTTAGTGGTAACAATGTTTGTGTTTTACTACCGACTGGATTTACAACAATTTGATTTACTCTGATTGGATAAAGACAAATCATGATAGACAGACACTTGCTGGTGTGTCCTCCAATCAGCTTAAAGTATTATACCAGATGTCCCGCCTCTTTTATATGTAGCAGGTGGTGCCACAGGGTGTCACTGTGGCTCTGCAGGTAAAAACCCTTTAAATGGGAACTAGCTGGCTGCCAGCAAGGTGTGCTGGTTTCCTGTGGGAGGCCAGGGTGTGGCAGTGTGTTTGCTAAGTCCACTTTGACTTTGTTCTAGTTCTTTTTTAACGTAGCATAGATGTTGGTTTTTATGGTGCGGTTTGCTGACAGGATCATAGGGTCAGACGACCAGATGAGACGCTGACTGAAAGGTGCAGAGTGTGAGGTGTTTGCAAGACACAGGTACAATGTTTTAAGTTTGTTTTTAGTAGATATATTAAAAATTGGTCCATTTTATGGCTCGATTGTAATTGTATATTTCTGTTTTTACAGTGATTCATTGCTGCCTGCTGTCCTTGTCTGTTTATTTCTTTTGTAATTGTTGGTCCGCCTCATCTAGCTCTAGGGAAAGTGTAAGGGTGGACTAACAATTACTCTTGGTTGTATTGATTGTTTGGTCACCTCCTATAATCTATCACCTTTACTGAACTGCTACTGCTAATTAATGCAGGTGATATTTCTACACTGGGCCTGATTGTTTGTAGTACTGTGGGTCGCTGCCTGATTTAAAACTACTGGTGGTGGACTGTTATGTTCATTGGAACCTGATTGCAATGATTCTGAGTTAAAGGTGTTTTTTTCTTGTACGATGGGTTAAGGTTAGTTAACTTACCCTTGTGATCGTAGCAGGAGGCAGTGCCAGTAATCTTTGAAACCATTGTTAACTTTATGTTGAATCTGTTTTTTTGGTCCTACAACATATAGACGGTTCCAGATGTTTAGGACCATCTGGCAGAACCAGGTTATAAACCACAGGTTCTACAACAGCATGACACATCAGTCTGAACAGCAGATACTGATGGACAGTGACGATCCGGGTCCAGGGTTCTCCTGCAGTCCAGGATTCTGGTTCTTAGATCTAGAATGTTTCCCTCTCGGTGTGCTGCAGCGTCGGGTTTCTAGCAGCAGAACTTATCTTTCACGTCCAGCTGCTGATACTGAGATCAGTCCAAACAGAACAACTTCCTCTAATGAAGAACGCAGAACCATAAACAGGTGATTCTAAAGGCAGAACCCCTTCAGTTAGAGTTCTACACACAGATTCTGGATCAGTCACTTCTGCCTGTTGAGAACATTATATATATAATTAAATAACAGACTAACAGCAGTCTTACCATTCAGGACAAGTTCTGGTTCTGGTTCTGTGGTTTCCTCTTCAGTAGCTTTGATGGACTCAGGGACCGGTTCAGGTGCAGACGACTCCATTTTCTCTGGTTCTGTCACAGGCTGTTGGACTGCTTCAGGTGCTGAATCAGACTTGACTTCTGGTTCTGGATCAGCAACCACTACTGGTTCTGGACCAGGCTCAGGTACAGACACTACAGCTGGCTTTGGAAAAGGTTCTGGTTCTGCAGGTACTTTTAGTTCAATCACTGACTCTTTGACTAGTTTTGAAACAGATTCTGGTGCTGTTGGTGGTTCTGGTACTGATTCTGGAACATGTTCTAGAGGTGGTTCAGGGATGGATTTTAGTGCTGCTACCAGTTCTGGAACCAGTTCTTGTACTTCAACTGGTTTGGAAACAGTTTCTGGAGCTGCTACAAGCGGTTCTTGTATCTTCACTGGTTGGGACTCTGGTTCTGGTGCTGGTTCTGGAACATCCTGGAAACAGAGTGAACACCTGGTTACTGTTCTGTCACTCAACCTAAATAAAACTTTAAAGTTTCATGTTCATCAAACATTTAGGAGCAAAAGTAACACGTGTGAGCAGAACCCAGAACAGAACCCTGAGCGTGCTCACATCTCCACACTGTGTCTCGCCACAAGCAGCAGCGTTTGTAATTCAATAAGAATGTGGATGGAGAGGAGGTCTGTGTGGATTCGGGTTCCAGCAGTCCTCCCAGTCCTGCTCCTGCACTGATCTGAGTCTGATATGCTGCAGGGGGCTGCAGGGGGCTGCAGGAGGCTGCAGGGGGCTGAAGGAGGCTGCAGGGGGCTGCAGTGGGCTGCAGGAGGCTGCAGGGGGCTGAAGGAGGCTGCAGGGGGCTGAAGGAGGCTGCAGGGGGCTGAAGGAGGCTGCAGGAGGCTGCAGGAGGCTGCAGGGGGCTGAAGGAGGCTGCAGGGGGCTGAAGGAGGCTGCAGGGGGCTGAAGGAGGCTGCAGGGGGCTGCAGGGGGCTGCAGGAGGCTGCAGGGGGCTGCAGGGGGCTGAAGGAGGCTGCAGGAGGCTGCAGGGGGCTGCAGGGGGCTGCAGGGGGCTGCAGGGGGCTGCAGGGGGCTGCAGTGGGCTGCAGGAGGCTGCAGGGGGCTGCAGGAGGCTGCAGGGGGCTGCAGGGGGCTGCAGGAGGCTGCAGGAGGCTGGAGGAGGCTGCAGGGGGCTGCAGGAGGCTGCAGGAGGCTGCAGGAGGCTGCAGGAGGCTGCAGGAGGCTGCAGGGGGCTGCAGGGGGCTGAAGGGGGCTGCAGGGGGCTGCAGGAGGCTGCAGGGGGCTGCAGGGGGCTGAAGGGGGCTGCAGGGGGCTGAAGGAGGCTGCAGGAGGCTGCAGGGGGCTGAAGGAGGCTGCAGGAGGCTGCAGGGGGCTGCAGGGGGCTGAAGGAGGCTGCAGGAGGCTGCAGGAGGCTGCAGGGGGCTGAAGGAGGCTGCAGGGGGCTGCAGGGGGCTGCAGGGGGCTGCAGGGGGCTGCAGGGGGCTGCAGGGGGCTGAAGGAGGCTGCAGGGGGCTGCAGGGGGCTGGAGGGGGCTGCAGGGGGCTGCAGGGGGCTGCAGGAGGCTGGAGGGGGCTGCAGGAGGCTGCAGGAGGCTGCAGGGGGCTGCAGGGGGCTGCAGGAGGCTGCAGGGGGCTGAAGGAGGCTGCAGGGGGCTGCAGGGGGCTGAAGGAGGCTGCAGGGGGCTGCAGGGGGCTGCAGGGGGCTGAAGGGGGCTGCAGGGGGCTGCAGGGGGCTGCAGGGGGCTGCAGGGGGCTGCAGGGGGCTGCAGTGGGCTGAAGGAGGCTGCAGGGGGCTGAAGGAGGCTGCAGGAGGCTGCAGGGGGCTCAAGGAGGCTGCAGGGGGCTGAAGGAGGCTGCAGGGGGCTGCAGGGGGCTGCAGGAGGCTGCAGGAGGCTGCAGGGGGCTGAAGGGGGCTGCAGGGGGCTGAAGGGGGCTGAAGGAGGCTGCAGGGGGCTGCAGGGGGCTGCAGGGGGCTGAAGGGGGCTGCAGGGGGCTGCAGGGGGCTGCAGGGGGCTGCAGGGGGCTGCAGGAGGCTGCAGGGGGCTGAAGGAGGCTGCAGGGGGCTGCAGGGGGCTGAAGGAGGCTGCAGGGGGCTGAAGGAGGCTGCAGGAGGCTGCAGGGGGCTCAAGGAGGCTGCAGGGGGCTGAAGGAGGCTGAAGGAGGCTGCAGGAGGCTGCAGTGGGCTGCAGGAGGCTGCAGGGGGCTGCAGGGGGCTGCAGGAGGCTGCAGGGGGCTGAAGGGGGCTGCAGGAGGCTGCAGGGGGCTGCAGGGGGCTGAAGGCTGCAGGAGGCTGCAGGGGGGGGCTGCAGGGGGCTGCAGGAGGCTGCAGGGGGCTGCAGGAGGCTGCAGGGGGCTGCAGGGGGCTGAAGGAGGCTGCAGGGGGCTGCAGGGGGCTGAAGGGGGCTGCAGGGGGCTGAAGGGGGCTGCAGGGGGCTGAAGGGGGCTGCAGGGGGCTGAAGGAGGCTGCAGGAGGCTGCAGGGGGCTGCAGGGGGCTGAAGGGGGCTGCAGGGGGCTGAAGGAGGCTGCAGGGGGCTGCAGGGGGCTGCAGGAGGCTGCAGGGGGCTGCAGGGGGCTGAAGGAGGCTGCAGTGCGGGGGGCTGAAGGGGGCTGCAGGGGGCTGAAGGGGGCTGCAGGGGGCTGCAGGGGGCTGCAGGAGGCTGCAGGGGGCTGCAGGGGGCTGCAGGAGGCTGCAGGAGGCTGCAGGGGGCTGCAGGAGGCTGCAGGGGGCTGAAGGAGGCTGCAGGGGGCTGAAGGAGGCTGCAGTGGGCTGCAGTTAGGGGGCTGCAGGGGGCTGCAGGGGGCTGAAGGGGGCTGCAGGGGGCTGAAGGGGCTGCAGTGGGCTGCAGGGGGCTGCAGGGGGCTGAAGGAGGCTGCAGGGGGCTGAAGGAGGCTGCAGGGGGCTGCAGGGGGCTGCAGGGGGCTGAAGGAGGGGGCTGCAGGGGGCTGCAGGGGGCTGCAGGGGGCTGCAGGGGGCTGCAGGGGGCTGCAGGGGGCTGCAGGGGGCTGGAGGGGGCTGCAGGGGGCTGCAGGAGGCTGCAGGGGGCTGAAGGAGGCTGCAGGGGGCTGCAGGAGGCTGCAGGGGGCTGCAGGGGGCTGCAGGGGGCTGAAGGAGGCTGCAGGGGGCTGCAGGGGGCTGCAGTGGGCTGCAGGGGGCTGCAGGAGGCTGCGGGGGCTGAAGGGGGCTGCAGGGGGCTGAAGGGGGCTGCAGGGGGCTGCAGGGGGCTGCAGGAGGCTGCAGGGGGCTGCAGGGGGCTGAAGGAGGCTGCAGGGGGCTGCAGGAGGCTGCAGGGGGCTGGGGGCTGCGGGCTGCAGGGGGCTGCAGGGGGCTGCAGGGGGCTGCAGGGGGCTGCAGGGGGCTGCAGGGGGCTGCAGGAGGCTGCAGGGGGCTGCAGGGTGCAGGAGGCTGCAGGGGGCTGCAGGGGGCTGCAGGGGGCTGCAGGGGGCTGCAGGAGGCTGCAGGGGGCTGCAGGGGGTGGAGGTTTGGGTCAGAACATGTAGAAAGGTCACAGAGCCCCTCGGAGTGGCAGCTTCATAAATCTGATCAGGAATCTGCTGATTGATCAGAAATATGATTCACTGGTTCTGCTTCTGCACACTGTGCATGAAGGTTTGGGTTTTTGTAGAACTTCAGTTTCACTTCATGAGTTTTCAATCAAAGAAAACAACAGTGGTGTTGACACTCGAGCACCCCCCCCCCCCTCCACACACACACACACACAGACTGTCTGAACAAGCGTCTCAGTGTTTCAGCTGAACAATCGTCCTTTCTGGTCCCGGTGAGACCAGCTGACTGGACACTGACAGCTGAGTAGCCAGCTGTTATCAGTTGAAGGCGTGGCTCGGGGACATGCAGCTGTCTCAGCTTCATCTGGGACAGAAAACTGAACCGCTGCTTTGTGGAGCTTCATGTGGACAAAGACCTGCAGAAAGCAGCCTGAAGGATATGGTACTGGTACCGGTACTGATCAGGTAGAACTTAACAGATGTTCTGCAGCCATCAAGCTTCATGTTCCTGTAACACTGTAACTACAGCTTCATGTTCAGAGCCAAATATAGACATGTGACAGCATGGTCGGCACATTCCTCAAGGACGTTTCAGAGGTCAAAGGTCAGAAACCTGCTGATTGAAGGACTAAGTCCAGTTCTGCTGGGTCCCACAGCAGGAGACAGTCACAACATCTAAACTCCTCAAACTGTCCCAAAATCACCTTCCTGTGATCAAAGACTCCAACCAAACCAGCCAGTCCAAAAGCTTCACGGGAGACCTGAACCAGGATCTGAGAGATGCTGCAAATAATAATTTCAGATTTCAGCTCATCACCGGAAACCCGCTTTCAGCAACAGGTCGTCTTTGAGACTCCAGAGCAGCCGACCAATCAGAACTGATTATTTCACCTGCAGTTTTTCTACTTTCGTCTGTTTAAACTGAGAAATGATTCAGAATGAAGTTCATCAAACTCAACTGTAAATTTCACTTCATCAATCAAACCCAGACGTACCTCCTCGTCCCGGTTCTGGTTCTGGACCTGGTCTGGAACAGGTGGTTCGGGTCCCGGGGAGCGGAGCGGTTCTCCCAGCGCTCTGGATGGAGGTACGTCATCTCCATGTCCGACTTTGGGCCTCTTGGTCCCGCAGGAGGAGGAAGAGGAGTCGGGCTTCTTACTCAGCAACGATGAAGCAAAAACAAGAGCAAGGAAGGTGAAGAGGAGGGCGGGAATGATGAGGGTCGGGTCCAGATCCATGACGGTATGTAGGTTCGTTACACCACAGGAGCGGGACGGTGTGTGTTAATCAGGCAGCAAACACACACAGAGCTGAACAGCTGAGCGGGGGGTGGAGAGAGAGAGAGAGGTCACATGTTCTGATGCTTGTGTCTCTGGTTTCCTCCCACAGACCAAACACATGCATGAAGAAGAGCATCTCCAGCTCTGGTTTGTGTGGCCCTGTGATGGACTAGTGACCTGTCCAGGTGTAGCAACCCCGCCAGGGGCGGAGCCAGGAAATTTTAATTGAGTTGGCCCGGATGGAACTACTAATATTTTGGGGAGGCAAACATGTCACACAAAAACTGCACATTGGTCTCAAGAAAATATTATTACAAGTATTAAACTTGTTTCCTTGTTTAGCAGGTAAAGTAACAAAGATCCACTTACAACATAAAATATAAACATGTCTAAATCAGTCAGAACTTAGCATGAGGTGGCCGCCCCCCCCCCAGCTCCGCCCCTAAGTCCCGCCCTTTTGGATCCACCTGTGAGGTAATTAAAACATTTACCTGAAGAAAGAAGCAGAAAGGTTTTCAAGAATAGAAAAGATTTTATTGATCAACAACATTATATGAATCCCATCAGAGTCTCAGGTGAGTTCAGGAAGAGGAACAGGGATGTTTTCAGGTGAAGGCAGCGTGTGATTGGCTTTTTAAATCCATCAAACAGAAACAAGCTTCCATCTGTCAGTCAACATCAAAGGCACATCAAACACATGACGCTCAGGCGCAGATTGAAGTTAATACAAAACATTCAAGACTTCACATTAACGCTTTTCTGTGATTTTGAACAGAATGAATAATCAGAAAAAAACAGTTTGAGTTCTAGGATTAAACTTTGGCAGCAGTGGGAGGAGCCTCAGCATTCCTTAAGTCACACTCAGTATTTTAAACCTTTGATTTTCCTAAAAGTTGTTTCTCTTACAGCATTTGTTCTGGTGTTTCTCGTGTTTTTCTAGGTTTCAGACGCTCGGCGGGGCCCAGCAGGCAGGAAGTAACGGGTTCTGGGTTTTAAAGGGGACAGTTGAAGCACATCAGGATCAAGTCTCAGATCTAAACTGCAGCGTGACAGAGGAACTGACTCAGCAACAAAACCTCAACAAGAACGGCAGCGTCACCGCAGCTCAATGTGACTCAGCACATTGAGTCATGTGATCCGATCTGCAGGAACATCTGGGTCACATCGCTGACAAACACCGACCATCAGGACTGGGTTCTGACTGTAAGCCTGGACAGGGCCCAGGTTCTGGTCTCTCAGAACCTGTTCAGATCAGGTGTAAAAACTTAAACCATGATACTTCTGTTAGAACTTGATGGTTTTCAGAGTGTCTCATGCCTGAATGTGGTTACAGCTGCTGAACATCTGCAGCATCAACAGGGTTTTTAACTGAATCGATTCTATATTCAACCAACAGTTGATTAAATAACATCTTGTTCAGGAAGTGCCTGGTGTCCACTGCAGTGATCTATTAAACCCAACAGGAAGTCTGAGGATCCCAGCTGTTACATTAATGCTGCATCAGTTAAACTCTACTGGATGAAATTTGTACGATACGGTTGTTTAAACAAGTGTAAGTCCTTCATGAGCTGGTAGGAACCATCAGCGGTTCTCTCACAGTGGAACCTGTTTGAATGGTACAACGTTCAACCTTGTTACGTTCGTCTGATGTAGTTTGTGTTCATACAGCTCTCTGCAGCAACTTCATGCTAAAACACAGAAGCTGAACTTGGTTTTACAGTTAAAGATGGAGTAAGAAACATCCCAGTTTGTTAGCTTCAATCTCTCCACGTCCTCACAGAAGAAACTAACTTATGTTAAAAAGCACAGTGATGCAGGTCTGCAGCAGAGCCACGCCCCAGAGGTTCCTTCTGATCAACGCCTCTTATCTCTGAAGACAGATGACCTCCACGTGGGACAGAAGCAGCTGGAGGTCAGTCTCAGTATGATGGAGTCACTGCTGAAGGGTAAGCAGAAGTCAAAGGTCACCGTGATGAGCACCTCTCCTTACTGACACAGTCATCGTGGCTGGATGTGTCTCCATTAGCCGTCATCCCACAGGTACGCCTCTTTTTTCTGCGATGGGACATGGTGTCGCCCTCAGAGCCCGACTCCGCCTGCAGGACAGACAATTCATTTAGTCTAATGTAAAAATACAGGACACGAGTTACAGTAACAGAACAGGACCGGATCAGGTCCAGATCAGACTCGGACCAGTTTCTAAAATCATCTGTTTAAACACAGATACGACAGACTTCAGGCTGGAAGACCTGATAGAACATGTTTCAGAACACGTCTGTGTGCCAACATCAGGTTTCAAACAGGTGGAACCGGATCGACGTGGTCTGATCACCAAACATTCAGAACTCAAAGACTCTGTTCTGATGGATCACATGTATGTTACATGTAGGAGATCTGGGTTTCTGCTCAGTGTTTCAGGACTTACATTAGAATCAGAGTCAGATGAGCTGGATGAGGATGATGATGAAGAGTCACTGGAGCTGTCAGAGGCGATGCCCGTAGACTCCTGCAGGTCCACCTTGTCAGCCAGTGCTGCCAGGTCCGGACGTTCCTGTTTTAAAATACTGAAACAACAAATCCAGACAGTTTGAATCTACCGGCCCAAGCGTGACATGTCTGTTCAGTTCTCTGATCCTACAGAGCGTTCAGAGGTGGAAGGAGACTGGTGTTACACACATCAGATCCAACCATCTGACTCGGAACACAATCTGTCTCAAATTGTCCATGTGTCAAATTGCTGATGAGATCAAAGTCTCAAAACATGTGACAAAAACATCCACAAGGAAAAGTCAATAAGACTCAACACGTGTACGATCAGAAAAGGAAAAAACGACTGAAAAATACTTGGAGAGATCGAACAAGTCTGAAGTTAAACTGAATTTCACTTTTCTTAAAAACTTCAGAGGAAAAAATAAATCAAGATGTCTTAATGACTGAAACCTGACAGCTGCTGCTGGGGTGCTGACGAGACGACCGGCGGACGAGACGACCGGCGGACGAGACGACCGGCGGACGAGCCCACCGGCGGACGAGACGACCGGCTGTAACAGGTTGGAGCTGTGTTTGAAAACAACAGCTACTGGATAACAAGAACTACTGAAATACAGTTAAAGGGACTGAATCTGCTGCTAAACATCTTTATGCAGCAATTTAGGAAATAAATTTGTTTTGAAACTGATGGTTTAAAACCACAAGCTGGGAACAAAACCCTGAGCAAAGGAAATCAGTTTAGAATCAGTCACGTGACCGATGTGTTTCTCTGATCCAGACTACAGGGTGCGTACTTTACTGTGAAAGGTTCAGAGATAAGAGCTTACCGATACCACTTCCTGGACAGTTTGGGTCGTCCTCGCACCGTTTTGTGCCAGACGATGGGGAAGTTTGTTGTGCTAGCAAAGTTCTGAGTGACAGCAATCGTTGTGTCTAAGTTGAGGACAACATGCCACCATCCACCTGAAAAACACACACTGATGTTAACAGAAAACAGAACACAAAAACATGAATTATTTTAACATTTCATAAATAAAACAAAAGACTGATTGGAACAATATATAGAGGAGGTGCTTCTGATGTGGATTGAAGCAGAACGGGATCTGCTCGGGTCAACATTAACATCTAAAGGTCAAAAAGACACTGAACAAACAGACATGTGACCTTCGATCAGCCACACCTGCTCTTCATTTATTTCATCTTTTTTAAGATTAAGTGTAGAAAAAATTAACTTGTAACACACATTTACAGAGATGTGAGAAAAAAGCCAAAGTCCAAATACAACTCAAAAACACCTTCAGAAAGTTCAGTAGAACTTAACAACCAGAACCACTTCAACAGGACCAGATCAGGAGTTTAACGGAACTGGATCAGAAGCTCTGGACTAGACTGTTTATCAGTCTGACACCTGCAGACATTAAACCCTTCAGCGGAGCCGACAGGTGGAGGTTTGTCAGGGTCTAATTCCTGGAGCAGTTGAGGGTTTAATCCGATCTCATTGGCTCTGGTAGGTTTATGTGAATATAGGTCACATCTGTTATCTTAACTACCAGAACACATGTAAGTTTGTGTTGGGTCAGGGCGCACGCACGCGCGCGCGCGCACACACACACACACACAAGTGTGTTTTGGTATCCTTATGGGGACCGTCCATTGACTTCCATTGATTTTAGTAACTAGATTTATACCTAACCCAAACCCTTTTCCTAACCTTAACCATTACTGATCTATAACTAACCCTAAGACTAACTAAAACTCTATTCACACCATACCTATAAACCTAACCCCTAACCCTAAAAAGGGGATTCAGGCTTCGGTCCCCACAAGAACCCTCGGACCCCAGAAAGATAGTAAATGTCTGGAAACTGGTCCTCAGGAGGTCAGAAAAACAAACCCACACACACACACACACACACACACACACACACACGACTCAAAGAGCTTCTGCATCAAAACTCGTACTGCTAAAAACATGTTAAAAATGCCAAAATCAAAACAATAATTTGTTCTTTCATGACTAAGAAAATAAAGTGTTGCATAAAGGCACAGCTGAGACCAGGTGACATTATTAAAGAGTTGAAGGCAAACAGGAAGTGAGTCTGTTTCTGGTTTATTCCATCACTATGACCAGCAGGTGGCGCTGCAGAGACAACCTGTCAGTGAAATTACACACGTTTTTAGTTTCTGATTTTTGTTGAACCAGAAACAGTCCTACTCCAGATAAAATCCCCCAGAGACCTGCTTAAGACCTGATTTCAGACCTGCTTAAGACCTGATTTCAGACCTGCTTAAGACCTGATTTCAGACCTGCTTGAGCCCTGATTTCAGACCTGCTTAAGACCTGATTTCAGACCTGCTTAAGACCTGATTTCAGACCTGCTTGAGCCCTGATTTCAGACCTGCTTGAGACCTGATTTCAGACCTGCTTGAGACCTGATTTCAGACCTGCTTGAGCCCTGATTTCAGACCTGCTTGAGACCTGATTTCATACCTGCTTGAGACCTGATTTCAGACCTGCTTGAGACCTGATTTCAGACCTGCTGTCAGTAGGTTTGTATGGGTGAGGATGGCGATGTGTTTTAAACATTTTTAGAACAGGACAGAACAAATGTTCTAATAAAACTCCACAACAATCTAAAGCAACAATAAGCAGAACATAACTTTACCAACCGGGAACAAAAACAGTTTCTCCGGGTCTCTGCAGGATCTCGAGCGGCCTGAACTCCTGAGGCCAGGTGGGTTGCTGTGTCCGGGGATAAATCACATTGAACCAGGTGATAGCCTCATCCTGCTGATTTCCCCCCTCCTCTCTGGTCACTTTGATTAACTCTCGTGGGGTGTTGGTGGGGAACAGACACCACCTCTTGTGTCCCTGAACCAGGGAGTTCCAGGCGCTGGTGCCCAGTGGGTCGATGTGGATTCCAGTGCCAGATCGCGCCGGCCCCATCACAAACCATCTGCGGATGAGGTGAAATTAAAACATGATTACTTGAACTCATAAACTAACTGAACAAGAAGAGACGCGACATGTTGGAAACAGAACCTGACATCGATTGGTTTATCAAACCCTGAACAAACAAAAACAAAAAGAGCACACCTGTAAGGTGGTCTGCGTTTCTCTCCTGCAAACTGGAACAGGTCGTCTCGAAAGAACACGGGCACCTCGTAGTCCTCCAGCAGCTTCCTTCTCTTGGCGTGTTCACCGTAGCTGCTGTCAAAGATGTAGAGTGGACTGTCGTCTTTGGTGGACTCCAGGTACTCCACGTAGTATTTCATCTTCATTTTCACAGAGTACCCATCGTTGTCCTCCCCACATTTGAATTTCTGATTGCGATATTTTCGTTTGAGGCGTTCAAGGGTCCATTTTTCCCGAGCGGGCCAGTTTTCCTGGCAGCTGAGCAAGACGACAGGCTTGTAGGGCCGTTCGAAGCGCTGGATGAAGTCTTCTGGGGTGAGATGGAGGGCATCTACACGCTCCACGTTATCCTGTAACACATCATGTGCTTACTAACCCAAACTAGATCGCAACATTCTCACATTTAGTTTTACAAGTACATACTCAAAACGATAGATCAGGTACTGATAATTACTATAATTTTTACTTGAACTGATGATTTCAGAACAAATTTCAGAGAACTCACTGCGTTATCAGCTTAAAAAAAGCATTTTATCAGGAACTCTGTTGGTTTAAATGTGAATATAATAGATCATGAATGTTAACATGTGACTTTCTGACGTTTAGAATGGAAACTGCATCAAACGTTGACTCTGGCGTTTCTTCCATATGTCATATCAGGCAATATAAACGTGTTTCGTGCCAATGACTTGACTGAGTTTATCCATATTTGTAATTTTGGTGTGAAAGTGAAGAAACAGCTCCGTCATTGTCTACGTGACTAGCTGCACCGAGCTGTTAGCCTCGTTAGCTCGAACACTTACCTTCACGGTTCGCTGCGACACGTCGAAACTCTCAAAATAACCATGTTTAATCCAATCTAACGAATCCTTTAGTTCAGGTCTGGCGCTCCGCTTCGCCTCTTTTATTCGCTTCTTACTTTTATGGTTCATTCTTTCTCCTGGGTGTTCGATGATTTGAGCTATCGAGCTAACCGGGGCTACATTCAGATACCTTACCCCTGCTTCCTGTTCTCTCACTTTTATTATACGAATAAACCGCAACTGGGAAACACCTTCTTAAATATGACCTACAGATATTATCTACAAATATTGTCTAAAATATTATCTACAAATATTAACAGCTCGTAAAGTTTACAGAGCCGCAATAACACCCGCCCCAAAAGCAGATAATGGAGACTGATTGGCTATAGCGGCAACAAAAAGCAAAATGCTGATTGGACAACATAACAACATGGTCTTCGCGCCAGTTGATCTCATTGGGTGCGTTCCGGGTGCTACAACCCAAGTTTCACTTTTAGAGACGCAGAATGTGTAGATCATTGGTGTAGATACTGTCCAACACACGCGCACACGCAAATGAATCCAATATGGCGGCGTCTTACAAAACACGAACGTTTATGTCTTCTATGTTTAAAATATTATTTTCGTGACGGAGGAAGTAGAAACAAAAAATATAGTTGTTATAAGACGAATATCAGTTAAATATCTAACGTTCTGTCGGTTTCTGTAAAGCCGAAGAGTAGCACTGACAGCAGGTGATGTAACTGTGTGAAGTTGTTTGTATAATGGAGCAGAAGGAGGCCACCAGCACCACTCACAGAAAGTTCACGTTTCAAGACCGAAATACGCAAGAGAAACTTCATGTTTCCATACCTGAGGTCTGTTTCACAATACAAGAATATTTATAACTGTCATGTTTAACTTCCTGTTGTTACCCCAACATCTGTAATGGCAGAATAAAATTGCACGTCCTTAAATATCTAAATGTAATTGTTATTTGTGTTTAACTGGTTTCTTGATGGTTAAACTCTAAACTGCGCAGTTAAAACAAACATTAGAGACAAATCAGCTACTTAAATATATCTGTGTTTAAATTTATCCCTTGCTTATAACTGTTTAAACATTAATGTTTCTTACATCTCTTATTTTAACACATTTTTACATTTAACAGAAATCACAAGTGTAATAAACTGAGTAGTTTTTACATTTGACTTATTCTAAAAAAGCATTTTCATGTAAAAGAAAATTTAGAATAATGTTCTGATGTTGTGTGTTTACACGCTACACACATCTCTGGTTCTGCTTTTATTAAGTCTTGATGAAACAGACTGACCTGATCGTCTGGTTCAGGTTCTGGACCCACAGTATGGGATGTACGTGTGGCCCTGCGCGGTGGTTCTGGCTCAGTATCTGTGGACCCACAGGGACGAACTGAGAGGCAGGGCAGTCCTGGAGGTGAGGAGTGTTACTGGTGCACCTGAACATGTTGAAGTCCCAGAAACCTCATGAGGAACTTGAGTCTGATCTGAGATCAGGATTTAAACTTTCTCTGATTCCTCGTGTTATCATGGCGGCAGTATCTCAGGAGGTAGAGGTGGTCGTCCCTCCCCGGGGCAGCATGTCGTTCAGACCTGTGAGCGGGTGAATTTGGGGTGTGAAGCACTCTGTCAGTCACTTGATATTAAAAATGCTGTAAAAGTGCAGACCATCTACCATTTACACAGTCAAGTTGTTTCCATGGTAACACTCAGCGCCATGCCTGGTTACAGTAAAGGGAGTCACATGTTCTTCTGAAATAAAAAGAGTCCAAAGTGTTTATGAATTGTGTCTGTCCTCAGCTCGGTGCAGGTGTGAGTCTGCCAGGTGTGGTGGCAGCCAGGTGTGGTGCACAGGTGATCCTGTCCGACAGCTCAGACAAACCCGTGTGTCTGGAGAACTGCAGGCGCAGCTGTGAGATCAACGGCCTGCAGGATGTGACTGTGATGGGCCTCACCTGGGGGGAAGTGTCCCCGGACCTGGTGCTACTTCCACAGCTGGACATCGTCCTCGGATCAGACGTCTTCTACGATCCTGAAGGTGAGTTTGTGTCACAGTCAGGACGCCGTGTTGTCCTTTAGACCCTCTAAAAGTCTTTCAAAGTTTCTCTCTGGACTCTCGCTGATTCTTCTTTCAGTCTCAGTTCTTGTTGTTACGTTGAAATGAATTTTGTTATGAACTGGAGTTTATTAATAAACATCTGTTAAGACACTGAGCTCTGACCTCTAAAACTCAAGGGATGAGCCAGAGTCATGTGGACGTGTAACAGAGAACTCAGAACCGGTTTGAACTGGATCTTTAGTGCTTTGATTCAGCAGCCGGACCCTGAGTGAGGAGATTCCCAGAGAGCAGGTCTCCACCAACAGCAGAGCTCGAGAAGCTTCAGATGTTCTTTCTAAAACATGTTTTCTCTAACAGTTGATATTTTATTATCAATATTTTATATCTGCTAATGTGCCAATAAACTTTATACAAACTGTAGAATCACATGCATCATCAGATACTTCAGACTGATCAGCTGTTGATCAGCTGTTCATTGTTACAGACTTTGAAGACGTTCTTGTGACGTTTGTTTGTCTGCTGAGGAAAAACCCAAAAGCCCAGTTCTGGACAACATACCAAGTGAGAAGGTACCGCTGCTGTTTATCCTCCAGATCTGATGGTTTATTTCTACATGGTTTTGAAGTAGAGAACACATCAATGCTTCAGTGTTTGATTTTACAGCTTTTCATGTGGAAAGTCTTTTCTCAGTCTGTGTTTTTTCCAGGGTTGTTTTTAAAGCAGAGTAACATGAGCTGTTGACCTTTCTTTGACCTTCTCTGGTTCTAGTGCTGACTGGTCCATCGAGGTGTTGCTCCACAGGTGGAAGCTGAACTGTGTGGAAGTCCCTCTGGCCCAGTTTGATGCAGATAAATCTGAACTTGGTGGATCGAGTCTGCCGGGCAGCCACAGCATCCAGATGATGATCATCACTCAGAAGGACGATGATGGTTAACCTGCTGCAGGATGTGGAGCTGAAACCTTCAGGGTTCATCTGTTTCACATCAAAACAAGCTGCTGCCAGCAGATCATTTAAGGTAACAATCCCAAAACACCATGAGAGCAGCTTCATTAATCTGAAGATTTTCTGTGAAGCTTGTGAAACTGATTTCTGCTGTGAAGAATGAGACTCTGATGTTTGAGTCTTTACAGTTGGACGAGCTGTTAGATAATGAAGTTTGACCCAAATCAGAATATATAAAGTGTTTTCTGAAGGTTGTGGTCCCTCAACCTGCTGTTCTACAGGAGTCTGTTTAAGCTTCAGGCCTGTTGGAGCAGAACATGATTCCAGACTCAGTGTTTCTGAGCTGGTCAGAGTCTCTGCAGCAGAACCCGGCTACAGAAACATACAGTCAGACGTGTGTTTCCTCCAGTGAACAGCAGAGGGCAGTGTTTCACTGCAGCCTGGACTGGAAACAACAGAGTTCTGGTTTATGGAAGCACATATGTGCCATAATTCAGATTCATTAACAGAAATGTTTTTTTTTAATTTTACATTATAACTGAGTTGAGTCATAAATCTAATGAATATTAACCATCTAAACTGCTTTTCATTTTATTCTTCAACATCACTCATTCTGTACATGAACATGAACAAGAGCAGGAGAGTGATGAATGAATCATAACTCACTGAATACTAAACTGATTTTCAGACATTTTTTTCCTGTTAACTTCATACATGTAGGTTTGATACAGGAGGCATGGTCCAGTGTATTTTAATGGGTTTAACAGTAACAGAATATTCTAATGTATGGTAGGTATTTTCGTTTGCAAAACATCCACACATACAATAATGTATGATAAAGAAGCAGAAAGTACAATTCAACTATATTATTAAATGATTGATGTATATAATTCACATAAAGAGTATCAGTATAATTCAGAGAGAGAACATCAATGAGGGATGTCTGAATAACAAGAATATAAATCTTATTTGCACACATTGCTCATGAAAGTGTTGCAGGAGTTAAACCTCCCAAAAAAAAGGGGTGGGGTTGGGAGCAGACCAGAAAGCGTGTGCCTCACTGAGATCGAGCAAGAAAAAAAAAACTTATTGTTTGAACTTTATGTAACTATGTGTCTTTATAATAAGTATTTGTGTGTTTTATTATCTTACAGAAGGACCAGCAGACTCAGTGTTACAGTTTAACAACATGAAGAAAAATCATCAACTTCAGCTGATGTATGTGAGTCTGTCACAGCCGCTCGGCTCCAAACCTGCTGATGGACCACATCACCTTACTGATTCAGACAGGATGGAATCAGTCCAGCGAGACCCTCATGTGATCCAATCACATTTCATCTTACCAAAAAATACAGGATGGAAGGAGTTGCCATCATCATTATGTCTTTAGAAAATTAACAAATGGGGAGATGATCAGAAGAACATGACTAGTGTACCCCCCCCCCCCAGGTTTTAATCAAACAAATTATCAGTGAAAGAAAGTGACATAATACAAACAAATAATAGATATATGTAATCAAAAAGTTTTATTTGGAAAATACACAAAATTAAACAAACAAAAACAATCAACTGTTCTTAAAACAAAAAATCCATCTACATCTGATTTAATCACTCGTTGTTCCAAAATAAACAACTTTTTACTTTATGAGTCAAAACATTATCGATCTGGTTAAATACAAAACTTTAGTAATAAATGTATAAAGCTAAATAAAACCTGCTGCCTGTAAACCAAACAAACCCAGAGATCAGAACAGCGAGTGTGAGGAACATTTACAACATGTATAAAACATCATGAGTAAAAGGTTTAAATCTGTAGAACTGATCTACACATCGATACCTGAATGTGTTGAATCTGCTTCACTGGCTTGTTTTACTGATTAGCATGAAAACAATTATATGTTTCTTTTATTTTTTGACTTGCAAACGCCACTATGACTCCAACTATGGCTCCGACTATGGCTCCGACTATGGCTCCGACTATGGCTCCGACTATGGCTCCGACTATGGCTCCGACTATCGCTCCGACTATGGCTCCGACTATGGCTCCAACTATGGCTCCGACTATGGCTCCAACTATCGCTCCGACTATCGCTCCGACTATCGCTCCGACTATGGCTCCAACTATGGCTCCGACTATGGCTCCGACTATCGCTCCGACTATGACTCCAACTATGGCTCCGACTATGGCTCCGACTATGGCTCCGACTATCGCTTCGACTATGGCTCCGACTATCGCTCCGCCTATGGCTCCGACTATGGCTCCGACTATGGCTCCGACTATGGCTCCGACTATGGCTCCGACTATGGCTCCGACTATCGCTTCGACTATGGCTCCGACTATGGCTCCGACTATCGCTCCGACTATGACTCCAACTATGGCTCCAACTATGGCTCCGACTATGGCTCCGACTATGGCTCCGACTATGGCTCCGACTATGGCTCCGACTATCGCTCCGACTATGGCTCCGACTATGGCTCCGACTATGGCTCCGACTATGGCTCCGACTATGGCTCCAACTATGGCTCCGACTATGGCTCCGACTATGGCTCCGACTATGGCTCCGACTATGGCTCCGACTATGGCTCCAACTATGGCTCCAACTATGGCTCCGACTATGGCTCCGACTATGGCTCCAACTATCGCTCCGACTATGGCTCCGACTATGGCTCCAACTATGGCTCCGACTATGGCTCCAACTATGGCTCCGACTATGGCTCCAACTATGGCTCCAACTATGGCTCCGACTATGGCTCCAACTATGGCTCCGACTATGGCTCCGACTATGGCTCCGACTATGGCTCCGACTATGGCTCCGACTATCGCTTCGACTATGACTCCGACTATCGCTCCGCCTATGGCTCCGACTATCGCTCCGACTATGGCTCCGACTATGGCTCCGACTATCGCTTCGACTATGGCTCCGACTATCGCTCCAACTATGGCTCCGACTATGGCTCCGACTATGGCTCCGACTATGGCTCCGACTATGGCTCCGACTATGGCTCCAACTATCGCTCCAACTATCGCTCCGACTATGGCTCCGACTATGGCTCCGACTATCGCTCCAACTATGGCTCCGACTATGGCTCCGACTATGGCTCCGACTATGGCTCCGACTATGGCTCCGACTATCGCTCCGACTATGGCTCCGACTATGGCTCCGACTATAGCTCCGACTATGGCTCCGACTATGGCTCCAACTATCGCTCCGACTATCGCTCCGACTATCGCTCCGACTATGGCTCCAACTATGGCTCCAACTATGGCTCCGACTATGGCTCCAACTATCGCTCCGACTATCGCTCCGACTATGGCTCCGACTATCGCTTCGACTATCGCTCCGACTATGGCTCCGACGATGGCTCCGACTATGGCTCCGACTATCGCTCCGACTATCGCTTCGACTATCGCTCCGACTATGGCTCCGACTATCGCTCCGACTATGACTCCAACTATGGCTCCAACTATGGCTCCGACTATGGCTCCGACTATGGCTCCGACTATGGCTCCGACTATGGCTCCGACTATCGCTTCGACTATGGCTCCGACTATGGCTCCGACTATCGCTCCGACTATGACTCCAACTATGGCTCCGACTATGGCTCCAACTATCGCTCCGACTATCGCTCCGACTATGGCTCCAACTATGGCTCCAACTATGGCTCCGACTATGGCTCCGACTATGGCTCCGACTATGGCTCCGACTATGGCTCCGACTATGACTCCGACTATGGCTCCGACTATGGCTCCGACTATGGCTCCGACTATGGCTCCGACTATGGCTCCGACTATGGCTCCGACTATGGCTCCGACTATCGCTCCGACTATGGCTCCGACTATCGCTCCGCCTATGGCTCCGACTATGGCTCCGACTATGGCTCCAACTATCGCTCCGACTATCGCTCCGACTATGGCTCCAACTATGGCTCCAACTATGGCTCCGACTATGGCTCCGACTATGGCTCCGACTATGGCTCCGACTATGGCTCCGACTATGGCTCCAACTATGGCTCCGACTATCGCTCCGACTATGGCTCCGACTATGGCTCCGACTATGGCTCCAACTATGGCTCCAACTATGGCTCCAACTATGGCTCCAACTATGGCTCCAACTATGGCTCCGACTATGGCTCCGACTATCGCTCCGACTATGGCTCCGACTATGGCTCCGACTATGGCTCCGACTATGGCTCCGACTATCGCTCCGACTATGGCTCCGACTATGGCTCCGACTATCGCTCCGACTATCGCTTCGACTATGACTCCAATGTTGTTAGCAGTAATTTAACCTACAAATGTATCTATTGTTACATCTCCAACAGCAGCTCCAAGCAGTTATTCTTTGTAACATTTTTTGTGTTTGTTTTCGATGCTGCCAACATGCTCCATCAGCGTGTCGACAGACAGGTTATTTTTATCTATGTAAAATAGAACATGCCTGTTGCTGCACTCCTCATCGAGCTCCTTGAGAGATGGATATGCTTTAATGAAATCTTCTACTGTCTTCTTTCTCTCATGTTCAGGACAGTTCTTTGGGTTGATCACAAGAATCATGTATTTAGTTATTTTCTGACCAAAAGTGTCTTTTATATTCTTCACCATTTGTTTCTCCTCTCCTCCGAAGCGTTTAATCACCAGCAGGAACACGTTCTTGAAATCTTTTTGTTCTTTGATGTTATTCTTGATTTTTTCTAGTATAGCATCATCATCACCGTGTGGGTTTTGCAGATCTGGAGTTTCAACAACAACAACGTTACGTTCTCCCAATGTTACATTATGTTCCTGACAATCACGTCTAGAGGTCTCATTGTCAGGATTATTAACAAGGACTTTAGTGACCGAAGTAATTGCCTGTTGAGAATTTCCAAGAACCACAAGTTTCAGCTTTAGATCTGGAAAAATAAAACAGAATTCACTATCATTAAAAACCGAAGGACAGAACTGAAATGCAGGTTAAAGAACAGAGTTTTTAAATCAGAGTTCAATAAAAACAATTAAATTCAGTTCAGTTACTATACAGTTCAGTTCGTATACAGTTGGGTTACTATACAGTCAAGTTACTATACAGTTCAGTTCGTATACAGTCAAGTTACTATACAGTCAAGTTACTATACAGTTCAGTTACTATACAGTTCAGTTCGTATACAGTTCAGTTACTATACAGTCAAGTTATTATACAGTTCAGTTAGTATACAGTCAAGTTACTATACAGTTCAGTTCGTATACAGTTCAGTTACTATACAGTCAAGTTACCATACAGTTCAGTTACTATACAGTCAAGTTACTATACACTTCAGTTCGTATACAGTCAAGTTACTATACAGTCAAGTTACTGTACAGTTCAGTTACTATACAGTTCAGTTGGTATACAGTTCAGTTACTATACAGTCAAGTTACTATACACTTCAGTTCGTATACAGTCAAGTTACTATACAGTTCAGTTACTAAACAGTTCAGTTGGTATACAGTTCAGTTACTATACAGTCAAGTTACTATACACTTCAGTTCGTATACAGTCAAGTTACTATACAGTCAAGTTACTGTACAGTTCAGTTACTATACAGTTCAGTTCGTATACAGTCAAGTTACTATACAGTCAAGTTACTGTACAGTTCAGTTACTATACAGTTCAGTTCGTATACAGTTCAGTTACTATACAGTCAAGTTACTATACAGTTCAGTTCGTATACAGTCAAGTTACTATACAGTTCAGTTAGTATACAGTCAAGTTACTATACAGTTCAGTTCGTATACAGTTCAGTTACTATACAGTCAAGTTACTATACAGTTCAGTTCGTATACAGTCAAGTTACTATACAGTCAAGTTACTATACAGTTCAGTTACTATACAGTCAAGTTACTATACAGTTCAGTTACTATACAGTCAAGTTACTATACAGTTCAGTTAGTATACAGTCAAGTTACTATACAGTTCAGTTACTATACAGTCAAGTTACTATACAGTTCAGTTAGTATACAGTCAAGTTACTATACAGTTCAGTTCGTATACAGTCAACTTACTATACAGTTCAGTTCGTATACAGTTCAGTTACTATACAGTCAAGTTACTATACAGTTCAGTTTGTATACAGTCAAGTTACTATACAGTCAAGTTACTATACAGTTCAGTTACTATACAGTCAAGTTTCTATACAGTTCAGTTAGTATACAGTCCAGTTACTATACAGTCAATTTACTATACAGTTCAGTTCGTATACAGTCAAGTTACTATACAGTTCAGTTAGTATACAGTCAAGTTACTATACAGTTCAGTTACTATACAGTCAAGTTACTATACAGTTCAGTTACTATACAGTTCAGTTAGTATACAGTCAAGTTACTATACAGTCAAGTTTCTATACAGTTCAGTTACTATACAGTCAAGTTTCTATACAGTACAGTTAGTATACAGTCAAGTTACTATACAGTTCAGTTACTATACAGTCAAGTTACTATACAGTTCAGTTAGTATACAGTCAAGTTACTATACAGTCAAGTTTCTATACAGTTCAGTTACTATACAGTCAAGTTACTATACAGTTCAGTTACTATACAGTTCAGTTAGTATACAGTCAAGTTACTATACAGTCAAGTTTCTATACAGTTCAGTTACTATACAGTCAAGTTTCTATACAGTTCAGTTAGTATACAGTCAAGTTACTATACAGTTCAGTTACTATACAGTCAAGTTACTATACAGTTCAGTTAGTATACAGTCAAGTTACTATACAGTCAAGTTTCTATACAGTTCAGTTACTATACAGTCAAGTTTCTATACAGTTCAGTTACTATACAGTCAAGTTTCTATACAGTTCAGTTACTATACAGTCAAGTTACTATACAGTTCAGTTACTATACAGTCAAGTTACTATACAGTCAAGTTTCTATACAGTTCAGTTACTATACAGTCAAGTTTCTATACAGTTCAGTTAGTATACAGTCCAGTTACTATACAGTCAATTTACTATACAGTTCAGTTAGTATACAGTCAAGTTACTATACAGTTCAGTTCGTATACAGTTCAGTTACTATACAGTCAAGTTACTATACAGTTCAGTTAGTATACAGTCAAGTTACTATACAGTCAAGTTTCTATACAGTTCAGTTACTATACAGTCAAGTTTCTATACAGTTCAGTTACTATACAGTCAAGTTACTATACAGTTCAGTTAGTATACAGTCCAGTTACTATACAGTCAATTTACTATACAGTTCAGTTCGTATACAGTCAAGTTACTATACAGTTCAGTTAGTATACAGTCAAGTTACTATACAGTTCAGTTACTATACAGTCAAGTTACTATACAGTTCAGTTACTATACAGTTCAGTTAGTATACAGTCAAGTTACTATACAGTCAAGTTACTATACAGTTCAGTTACTATACAGTCAAGTTTCTATACAGTTCAGTTACTATACAGTCAAGTTTCTATACAGTTCAGTTACTATACAGTCAAGTTACTATACAGTCAAGTTATTATACAGTTCAGTTACTATACAGTTCAGTTACTATACAGTTCAGTTCGTATACAGTCAAGTTACTATACAGTTCAGTTACTATACAGTCAAGTTACTATACAGTTCAGTTACTATACAGTCAAGTTTCTATACAGTTCAGTTAGTATACAGTCAAGTTACTATACAGTTCAGTTCGTATACAGTTCAGTTACTATACAGTCAAGTTACTATACAGTTCAGTTCGTATACAGTCAAGTTACTATACAGTTCAGTTAGTATACAGTCAAGTTACTATACAGTCAAGTTTCTATACAGTTCAGTTACTATACAGTCAAGTTTCTATACAGTTCAGTTACTATACAGTCAAGTTTTATACAGTTCAGTTACTATACAGTCAAGTTACTATACACTTCAGTTCGTATACAGTCAAGTTACTATACAGTTCAGTTACTATACAGTCAAGTTTCTATACAGTTCAGTTAGTATACAGTCAAGTTACTATACAGTCAAGTTACTATACAGTTCAGTTAGTATACAGTCAAGTTACTATACAGTTCAGTTCGTATACAGTCAAGTTACTATACACTTCAGTTCGTATACAGTCAAGTTACTATACAGTCAAGTTACTATACAGTTCAGTTACTATACAGTCAAGTTACTATACAGTTCAGTTCGTATACAGTCAAGTTACTATACAGTTCAGTTAGTATACAGTCAAGTTACTATACAGTTCAGTTCGTATACAGTTCAGTTACTATACAGTCAAGTTACTATACACTTCAGTTCGTATACAGTCAAGTTACTATACAGTCAAGTTACTATACAGTTCAGTTACTATACAGTCAAGTTACTATACAGTTCAGTTCGTATACAGTCAAGTTACTATACAGTTCAGTTAGTATACAGTCAAGTTACTATACAGTTCAGTTCGTATACAGTCAAGTTACTATACAGTCAAGTTTCTATACAGTTCAGTTACTATACAGTCAAGTTACTATACAGTTCAGTTCGTATACAGTTAAGTTACTATACAGTTCAGTTAGTATACAGTCAAGTTACTATACAGTTCAGTTAGTATACAGTCAAGTTACTATACAGTTAAGTTTCTATACAGTTCAGTTACTATACAGTCAAGTTACTATACAGTTCAGTTACTATACAGTTCAGTTACTATACAGTCAAGTTTCTATACAGTTCAGTTAGTATACAGTCAAGTTACTATACAGTTCAGTTCGTATACAGTCAAGTTACTATACAGTTCAGTTCGTATACAGTTCAGTTACTATACAGTCAAGTTACTATACACTTCAGTTAGTATACAGTCAAGTTACTATACAGTCAAGTTTCTATACAGTTCAGTTACTATACAGTCAAGTTTCTATACAGTTCAGTTACTATACAGTCAAGTTTCTATACAGTTCAGTTACTATACAGTCAAGTTACTATACAGTTCAGTTAGTATACAGTCAAGTTACTATACAGTCAAGTTTCTATACAGTTCAGTTACTATACAGTCAAGTTTCTATACAGTTCAGTTACTATACAGTCAAGTTTCTATAGAGTTCAGTTACTATACAGTCAAGTTTCTATACAGTTCAGTTACTATACAGTCAAGTTTCTATACAGTTCAGTTACTATACAGTCAAGTTTCTATACAGTTCAGTTACCAAACAATCTTGAGGGATGTTCAGCATGAAGAAATCTACTCACGGGACGGGGAGAAACAGTTCATCTTGAATATCAGTTGATTCTGGTAGATTGTGTTCTGAAATGTTCCACTCAAACTTAAAAAACAACACCCCACCCCAGTCAAAGCTACCCCCCCCCCTTCCCCCCACACACAGAGAGACACACTTCCTGCTCCATTTATGGATCAGAAGAATGTAGCTTTGGGCTACAAATATGAAGCCGAGCAAAGAGACACATTCCACATATCCTCAGGTACAAAAAACTGTGATTGTTACTTCCCTGGAAAAATCACTCCCACAAACAGTCTGTCTGTCTCTGTGTGTGTCTGTCTTTCTCTTGGTCTCTCTCTGTCTGTCTGTCTGTTAACCATATAACTCAAAACCTTCTGGATGGATGATGATGATGTGTTCATGATACAGAACAGGTACAGGTACAAGAACTGATCCGTTAGTTTTTGGTGGTGTTACTTCTTGTGCAGGTGAACTGGAGAGTTTTCAGCTTGTGAGCAGGTGCAGCTGTGATCCATCAGACACATAAACTCTTGGTTTATTTATCCCCTGCTCCGCCTCCCCCACTTGCTGATGGACTTTAGACACATCTGAGTCCACTTCACCGGAAACAAAGAGAGTTTCCTCCATGATGAGCGTTTTCCTTCTGCTGGGAGTTCTCTGTCTCATTGTTTGAATCATTATATATGGTACATTTAGCAGATAGGTGGGCGGTCCACACACCTGGTGGGTTTATGAGCAGGTAGGCATCATGTGCAGACTTCCTGCTGCAGTGTGAGTTTACAGGCAGCAGGTGGCAGCAGTGAGACTAAAGGTAAAGATCAGGTGAGGTGGGAGGTGCACGCTGCAACTGCTGATGAGGAAGAGACGGTGAGTTTGACAGATTAACAGATTAATAAAACATGAGAGAATATTTTATCTGATTCTTGTGAATAACGTGTTCTTAATCCTAAAGATGAAATTAAAACATAATGACTGTAGAAAAGTATCATCTGACCTCCTCTCCTATGGACTCATTCCTGATCCCGTCCATCCTCGTCCCTGTGATGGACTCATTCCTGATCCCGTCCATCCTCGTCCCTGTGATGGACTGGTTCCTGATCCCGTCCATCCTCGTCCTTTTGATGGACTGGTTCCTGATCCCGTCCATCCTTGTCCCTGTGATGGACTCATTCCTGATCCCGTCCATCCTCGTCCCTGTGATGGACTCGTTCCTGATCCCGTCCATCCTCGTCCCTGTGATGGACTGGTTCCTGATCCCGTCCATCCTCGTCCCTGTGATGGACTCATTCCTGATCCCATTCATCCTCGTCCCTGTGATGGACTCATTCCTGATCCCGTTCATCCTCGTCCTTTTGATGGACTGGTTCCTGTCCATCCTTGTTCCTCTAGCTGTGTCTCCTGTCCAGGGATGAAGACCCTCATCATCATCATCAACTCAGTCTCAGCTGATCTGTATGGATCTGTCTGTGTGTGTGCATGTGTGTGTGTGTGCGTGCGTGTGTGTGTGTGCGTGTGCAGGATATCAAGTACATCTTCATCCCATCAGACCTCAGAGATTACACGATGATGGAAGCTGCGATTCAGGATCGAGCTGTCCACTCAGGCAGAGACAAGGAAGACAGGTAAACTGAGGGGAAAACACACCTGTACCACAGATGTTTGACACATTTTACAGACACATCTAGTGTCCTCATTCGTTCGTTCGTTCGTTCGTTCGTTCATTCATTCATTCACGCCCAAAATGATTTACACCTAAAGTAGAAACATACAGTCATAAAATGATAAAAACAATAAAAACCAATAAAAGCAAGTAGCAGGTAGAAGGTTTGACACGGTGGTGCAGGAACAACTTGGATGTAGCATCTCTGATAATGGGCGGTAGTTGATTCCACAGCTTTGGGGCCAGGACAGCAAACTCACGGTCACCCTGAGACTTACATCTGGTTCTCAGAACCCGAAACACACACTGGTCTGATGAATGAAGGGATCATAGAGGAATATTTTAAGAGTAAACTGGAAAGATAAATGAATCCATACCTGCAAAACCTGAAAAACATGAACGAGGATCTTAAAGCAGAACTAAGTAAGTTTTGCTCTCGCTCTCCCCCTACTGGTCCCCTGTGAAAGCTCACTGTCGTAACATTCCCCCGCCGCAGACCCAACCCCCCTCACCCCCCACCCCCTCCACCCCGCCGCCGCCCCCCCAACAACAACGCGCAGAGAACGCTTTTGCAAGAAGAAAGAAAAACAAAACCAAGAAAATGTCTCGACAGGTGAGTATTATTGTCATCTTTGCGCTCCTAAGGGTGGCGTTGCTAACAACGGCAAGGGCTTCATGCTTGTATTTATGTACGTGAGTGTGAGTGCCGTAAAGCAGGTTTGTTCTCGCGAGATTAGTCGGGTCCGATCCAATGAAAGTTGCAAGTGCTGCTTTCAGGACACAGACCCCGGAGGGAGGGGAGGGACCCACGAATCACCCCGCCAAGTCCTTGTTTACCCCCACAGGGACTCTAGAAAACATTTATTGAGGTGAAAAAACTTACTTAGTTCTGCTTTAATGAGGATCAGGTACCAAACAGGCACCCGGGTCAAAGAGACAAGAATCAGAGTCACATGCTCAAACTTCTTGTGCCACAAATAAATCTGGATCAGCTGCAGCCTTGCCACTGAAGTAGTCCAGCATCTAAGGAACTGCAATCGTTTAATCTGGACAAAACAAAAGCATGTGTGATAATCTCCAGGTTAGTTCTGGACAGAAAGTGTTTAATTCTAGTCAAACGCTGCAGCTGAAGGCAGGATTACCAACAGGAAGTGTACACAGACCCGCACAATTCAGGTCTGTTTTTTTTAAATAACATGTTTTTCATTTCACTTGGAAAATGTGATTCTTGAACATTAATAAATCCAAAAAGATTGTGATTATCTGATTTAATCTGCCCAAATATTAAAACAGAAAGACTCATTTGATCTAAAATTTTAATTGAATCCCTTTTAAGTTCATTCAATCAGCAGCAGAACATAAAACAGCTACATGACTGAACTGAGGCCATCTAACACTGATCAGGTGTTCAGTCACTACAAGTACAAATCTTTATCAGCAGGGGGCAGCATTGAGCTACTACTACTACATTGAGCTGCAGGAACTTTTTTAATAACTTGCTCAAATTCTTACTGATTTTCAGATGATTTGGGCTTTTCTAAACGTCAGAGATTTAATTATGACACTACTTATTAATTAATTCTGACTTATACTTGTGAATAGTTATATAGTATTAATATTCTGAGTAACTGTAACCAAAGTGTGTGTGTATGTATGTATTTTTTTCCCCTCTCTCCACTGGGCGGTATTGTTTTCCCGTTCAATTTGTAGTATTTTACTTTCTAAAAATGTCTCAGTGAAAATGTTCATTTAGCTGTGAGAGTTACGGGAATTTATTCACCATTTTATTCAGGCAGCCCGAGGGGCAGCACTCACGGGGGGGGCTGAGGAGAGATGAGTTTAGGTTTCATTAGTGACGGTTGAAGTGATCTTATTTTGAAAGTCTAATGCGGAAGTTGTTTGTAGCGTTCACGGTCTCTTTACAGCGTCTGGAAATTCAGGAGAATCCAGCGGAGAGAATGTGGCATTCAGGGAGAGGAGGGAAAAGCCGAAGGGACGCGAGGACACGAAGTCATTTAAAGAGCCAAACTTTGAAATTTACGCTTTAAATGTTACGTAAAATATGCTCAAAAGTGAAGTTGTAATTTTAATATTTGGGAATCGTATTAAACGGAAAGGAAATACGACTTTTCTGGAATATGTAAACATGGAAAACGACACTTTTCAAGCTGTCGTTGTTCGTTATATTTGAGCGGTTTAAAAGTTCCGGACTCCTCTTTTAACGAGGTAAGTGTTTCTTAAAGTTAGGGTATTTGTTTGTATCAGAGAGATTCCAGGAAAGCAGACCCCTTCGGTTCGGGTCTAACTTCGGTCCGAAGGTCGGTGGTTGGGTCTCGGTGGTGTGTTTACAAGCTGAAATGGAGTCGCGTTTTTTAGCTTCTCGACTCTGAATTCAGTCCGGAGTCACTAAAGTAAAGATACTCTTTCTCATCGGTGTCAGAGGGAGATTCACGCTCCTCTGCTCGTGAAAGCGGAGAGCATAAAGCGCCCGGGGGAACCGGGGGGAGGGAGCGGGGACGAGCTGCGGCGAAATGGGACTGACAGCGCCGCTTCGGACCTCTACCGTCCCGTTACGTAACGAAGGACCGGAGCAGAGTTTGATCCGTTAGCAAAATTTTTGTTGATGGGAAGTTTTTTATGTGGTAAGTAGAGAGGAAGCTCTTACCTGCTCTTCCTGCTGCTTCTCCTCCAGGAGCTTCATCCTTCAGCTGATCAGGACAGGATCAAGACTGGGACAGGATCAGGTCAGGATCGTTTGATGTTTCCTGATGTGGAAACATCCAGAACATTCTGACACGTTAACACAGTAGAGTGTTTCTGGGTTTGTTAGTGTGAAACTCAGGTGTTACCTGTCGCAGGTGCATGTGTGCGTGCACGTGCGCATGTGTGTTTATCTTCAGCACGTGTCACACAGCATTAACACACTCTGAGGTCCGTGTGCTCACAGATTTTCGGTTCATATATAAAAGTTCTTCTCAGAAAACACGATGATGAAGCGGAACCGGATCCGAACTTTCTCTTTATGTCTCCTGCTCACTTGTTTGAAACTAAAACTAGAGGATCCAGAACGGTCCTGTAGTCCGACTTGCTGCGTCTCTGGTAGATCTTATTATTAAAGATGATCAGCTGATGTTCTGGTTTTATTTCTGTTGACTAACTTTACGTAGAACCGCTTGTTTTGAAGGTCCAGTTGAAATGGATCTTTGACTGAAAGTTGGGTTTTGGATAAAGTCCACAGAGTTCTTGACGATCAGGATCATCAGATCAAGAATCTGAAAGTTCTCCTTCATCCTCCTGTTTTAATGATCTGTGTTTTCCTTTGCAGGTGTTAGTCCTGACTGCAGCTCCTCCTCCTCAGACATCCGGCTCTCTGTGGAACCACCAACTCTTACTTGAAGAGAAGAAACGTGGGACTTAAGTGTTGAACTTTATGTTTCCTGCTGTCAGTTGGAGGAAGAGTCTCACCTGAGGCAGGTCCCTCAGGATGTCACTCTGAGGAGGAGGCGGGAGGAATCTCAGTGACGCTGGTCGGATTCCAGGAGGAGGAGGATGGGGAAGGAGCAGGAGCTGCTGCAGGCGGTGAAGAGCGGAGACCTTCAGTCCACCCAGAAGCTGCTGGCCAAGCTGAAGACCAAGAACAGTAAGTTCACCTAGTGGTTCTCCAACCTGATGTACAGAATAAAAACAATAGGCTTTCTTTAGGCTCCACTCAGAAGTTCTGTTTCACATTGTGTTAGACTTCAGCAACTGGGTCCAGTCAAGGCTGGTTCTGTGTTCTAACAGTTCTCTGGGTATCGACACGGTTCTGGTTCATGCAGCTGTTTGCAGCTCTGTTGGTTCCTTGTCTTAAACTAGAGAAACAAAGAAAACAACCAAAAATACACCAGAAGTTCTGAAGCGTCAGAAAGGAAACATTCAGTCGCAACAGGAAACGTTCAGTCGCAACAGGAAAACTTTCAGTCACAACAGGAAACGTTCAGTCGCAACAGGAAAACGTTCAGTCGCAACAGGAAAACGTTCAGTCGCAACAGGAAACGTTCAGTCGCAACAGGAAACGTTCAGTCGCAACAGGAAAACTTTCAGTCGCAACAGGAAACGTTCAGTCGCAACAGGAAACGTTCAGTCGCAACAGGAAAACGTTCAGTCGCAACAGGAACGTTCAGTCGCAACAGGAAACGTTCAGTCGCAACGGGAAACGTTCAGTCGCAACGGGAAACGTTCAATTGTAACATACAAAGACGCCCTCGTGCCGTTTGCTCTTCAGCTCTACGTCTGTGAGGCAGGATGAAACTCCTGCTTTCCTCTCAAACATCACTTATTTTCTGTACCTGCTTGTTCCTGTTCAGGGTCAAGGGGAGCTGGTGTGACTGGGTGAGAGGCGGGGCTACACCTGGACAGGTCACCTATGTACAGTGGGGCAAAAAAGTATTTAGTCAGCCACCAATTGTGTAAGTTCTCCCACTTAAAAAGATCAGAGAGGCCTGTAATTTTCATCATAGGTATACCTCAACTATGAGAGACAAAATGAGGAAAAAAAATCCAGAAAATCACATTGTCTGATTTTTAAAGAATTTATTTGCAAATTATGGTGGAAAATAAGTATTTGGTCAATATCAAAAGTTAATCTCAATACTTTGTTATATAGCCTTTGTTGGCAATGACAGAGGTCAAACGTTTTCTGTAAGTCTTCACAAGGTTTTCACACACTGTTGCTGGTATTTTGGCCCATTCCTCCATGCAGATCTCCTCTAGAACAGTGATGTTTTGGGGCTGACGCTGGGCAACACGGACTTTCAACTCCCTC
Source organism: Pachypanchax playfairii (assembly GCA_006937955.1). Taxonomy (NCBI): domain Eukaryota; kingdom Metazoa; phylum Chordata; class Actinopteri; order Cyprinodontiformes; family Aplocheilidae; genus Pachypanchax; species Pachypanchax playfairii. Next base: position 3,664,428 of record SSNP01000037.1, on the reverse strand, counting down.
CAGAGATTTTCTATGGGGTTGAGATCTGGAGACTGGCTAGGCCACTCCAGGACCTTGAAATGCTTCTTACGAAGCCACTCCTTCGTTGCCCGGGCGGTGTGTTTGGGATCATTGTCATGCTGAAAGACCCAGCAGATG
>SSNP01000037.1:3643495-3664059 GCA_006937955.1 Pachypanchax playfairii | reverse complement strand
AACGTTCAGTCGCAACGGAAAACGTTCAGTCGCAACGGGAAACGTTCAGTCGCAACGGAAAACGTTCAGTCGCAACGGGAAACGTTCAGTCGCAACGGAAAACGTTCAGTCGCAACAGGAAACGTTCAGTCGCAACAGGAAAACGTTCAGTCGCAACAGGAAACGTTTCAGTCGCAACAGGAAACGTTTCAGTCGCAACAGGAAAACGTTCAGTCGCAACAGGAAAACGTTCAGTCGCAACAGAAAACGTTCAGTCGCAACAGGAAACGTTTCAGTCGCAACAGGAAACGTTCAATTGTAACATACAAAGACGCCCTCGTGCCGTTTGCTCTTCAGCTCTACGTCTGTGAGGCAGGATGAAACTCCTGCTTTCCTCTCAAACATCACTTATTTTCTGTACCTGCTTGTTCCTGTTCAGGGTCAAGGGGAGCTGGTGTGACTGGGTGAGAGGCGGGGCTACACCTGGACAGGTCACCTATGTATGTGTGTGTACGCATTTGTGTGCGTTTGTGTCTGTGTGCGTGCGCGTGTGTGTTTGTGTGCGTGTCATTTGGTTCTGTGTCTTCACGCCATTATTATTTAAATCTCCATCAATAAAAACAGATCCGATCAGGATGAAGCAGGTTCTGGTTCTAGTTCAGATTTCAGATGAGTTTTCCATCATGCGTGACGTTAGTGAGTAAAACACGCCTGAATGTGTCATGATGTTTCTCAGTTCTGGGTCAGACTGGTTCTGGATGGGGTTTATTTCCCGATGAGGAATAAGTGACTCATTAAAAGGAAGATCTCAGCTTCAGAGTTGAGTTTGAACTCTGTAGAGACACCAGAACCAGGATGTTTTCTTTGGACCGGGCACACACAGCTCTGTTTGTTCAGCTTGCTTCTTCTGGACTCAAACCTCCGACCCTGGAGGATAATGGGGGTTCTGCTCCCGATGAGGCACATTTGAGGGACAGTGTGAAATTCTGCTGTTATGTTTGAGCTGCTGGTGTTTACCTGTCAGCTCTGCTGTTGCTGTGTTAACTAAGACCTGCTGTGTTAGGACTGATGGCCCTCGGCCCCCCTAACCCCCCGACACACTGAGAACAGTCTGATGAAGGTTCAGTGAGACACTCGGGCAGAATGAATGTTTATTATTACTAAACTGTAGAAAAGATCATCGATGGCTTGTGTTGAACTTACTGTAGAAATCTGTAACGAGCTCCGAGACAAGAGAAGATGTAACGGTTAAAGGTTTTGAAGAGAAGAAGAAACGAGGTCACAGCAGGAGACATTTTCTTCTACTTCAACTCAAAGTAACTTTATTTCTTTCTCTGAGCAAAAAGGCGTTAAAACAAGCTGCTACACGAGTCTGAGTGTATCGGGAGAATAGTCACTTCAACAGAGCAGAACACACCCCCTTTTCACTGGACACACCCCCCTTTTCACAGAACACATCCCCTTCATCATGGTTCTGGTTCATGACCCCAGTTTGGGCCAAGTGTCAGCTGTCAGACTGATGGACTCACATCTGTCTATAGAACACTTTGGTACACAGAGGTCAGAGGTCAACTGTAAGGTGCCCAGGTCTGGATGCTGCAGAACAAACCTGACCCCCCCCACCACCGTGCTGACAGCTGGGATGGGGTGTTTGTGCTGATATGCTGTTTGGTTTTCTCCAAACATGCTGCAGTGCATTATGGGTAAACACATCCACTGTGGTCTGTTTGTCTGGTTATTTGCAGAACTCTTGTTGTTCATTCAGATGAGACTATAAATGCTAAAACCAGTTTTTGGAGGTTCTCCTGAGGTTCATGTTGGTGCAGCTAAACCTCTACAGGAACTTTGTAATTTTTCCCTGTCTTTTATTTTGAAATGCATTTCTATTGCTGGAACAATTGTGTGAACTTCCCACAGAGTTCTGGTGAGGAGCAGGACTATTTGTCATGAATAGTGACAGTTTGCTGCTAGTTTTAAAGGTTTGCTTCTGTTCTCTGACCGATCAGCTGGTCACCGAATGTTTCTGTCTGATGAGCTCAGAGTTAAACATCCTCACTGCTTTCTCAGAGAGCCTTCACTTCCTCCTCACTAATGAAGCCGTTCTGGGTCACATCAGCCTTTGGGATGTCTGTGACCTGCGGCTGAACTGATGACAGACGTGAACACCTTCTGTAGAAGAAGCAGCTGGTGGTTCTGCTCAGAGCAGCAACAGGAAACTTCTTATAAAGCCTTTGAAATGAAAACAGGCCCATTAAATGTAGTTAGAGGCTAAATCCTGTGTGTGTGTGTGTGTGTGCACGTGTGTGCGTGTGATGGCTGCTGGAGCTTTGCTTTATTTGGTGTGTTATGTAACACACATTCTGCAGAAGGCACTCCTTTTTCTCTTTTGTTAGTCTGTTCAGCTCAGAGGTCACATGACTGAAGTCTTCAGTAAAACATCTTCCCTGCAGACTGCGGTTCCATACTGGTCCCATTCACATACAAGACCTGACCCCTGATATGGGTCCAGTACCTGTTTCACCATGAAGCACCACTTTGTGGGAAGATTCTGGTTTTACAGACTTGTGTTAAATTGTTTTTTCTGTTGGTGGAAACTAAGAGATGAACTCGTGTCTGTGATGAAGAGCAGCAGAAACATGGAACTCTGTTTCAGCTGCAGCTCCAGCATGAAAACTTGAATTTTCCAGGAGTCGGATTCCAGCTTTAGAATGAGGATTGAAGGTGTAGCTTCAGGGTTTACATACCAGCAGCATGACATCAGCACCCCCCCCCCCCCCCCCCCCCCCATGCAGACGCTGCTTGGACAATAGCTGGCTCAGAGACAGCTCCAGGGATTTTAGAGAGAGAAGAAGTTTCAGCTGTGCGTCACGCTGAGCCGACAGCCTTCAGCTCTCAGAGTCTTTCATCAGCACATCAAGACGCTCACAGACTTCTGAATTCACAAGAAATCTGAAGATGTTTTTAGCTTCTTCACCACAGAGCTGACCTAAATGAGCGTGCTGGGACTTCTTCTCACGCTCAGCAGAGGAAAACATTTACATCTATAAGTCACTAACATGACAACAGAAATGAGACGTTTGGGTTCCTCGTTGTTTTATGTGATTGTGTCAAACTTCAGCTTTTTCTACAAAAACTTTCAGATTCAGATATTTAAATAGATTCTTTGATCTGAATCAGTTTGTTTTATTAAAAGTTCATTTAAGTTAATAAATTCAGATTTTCTTCATCTCGCTTATTAAATCAGCTGTAAATAAATCACAAGAAACACTCGAAGAGGAGGAGGAGCACCTGAACGTGAAGCAGGTGGATCGATTCACCTGAACGTGAAGCAGGTGGATCGATCCACCTGAACGTGAAGCAGGTGTGACATTTAGAAGATCATCACCTGCTGCTGTAACTCCTCATCATGTCCCTGAAAATCAGCTGCAAGTGTCCAGCAGCATCAGCTGGTCGGCTGATTACAGCTGACTGGAAAAGGATCTAACGATCTCCTGCAGAATAACACAAATAAATCCAGGACCTGAACCAGGACCTGAACCAGGACCTGAACCAGGACCTGAACCAGGACCTGAGAGATGTGTCATCCTTTAGCTGATCATGAGCAGCATGTCAGGTGATCAGCTGAGTGTGAACCTCCTTCACCTGAGCTTTAAGTTATCTTCTTCAGGTGCTTCAGCACTTTGGTTGAACTGGATGAGACACAGTCACGACACGTCTGGAGGATTAAAGGTTTGGATGTTACTGCTGGCCTTGGTTCTGCAGTCCTGGAGATGATCTGAGAACTAAAGCTGCAGACGGTTTCTCGTCTTTTCCCCCTTTCAGTGGGTGAATCGCTCGGGGAGGTGGTTGTTTCCCTCTAGGAGGGTCAGGACTGGAACAATGCTGCTGCCTCCTGCTCCGTGGAACAATCCGGTTGAGGCAGGAAGTGTAGAGGGGGCCTTGTTCCGAGTTCTGGCTTTGTTCCTGAAAAATGTTCCACGTCTTGAGAGCCTCTGTTAACACACCACCACTCCCTAGTCTTCCTCTGATACGAGTCACGGTCAGGTTACAGCTCAGCCTGCACTTTAAAACCTGCATGTTAAATCATGTTGAACTTCCTCACACTGCAGGAAGACACGACTGTGAACCAGGATCAACCTGCCGGATGTTCACTTCCTGTCCTCACAGAGGAGAAGAGACCTGCGGTTCCCTTCAGAGGGTCTTCATTCTAAAAGAAAACACTTTATAAAAGTTTCACCAAACTAGGACCAGATCAGGAGGTTAAACCAGGACCGGATCAGGAGGTTAAACCAGGACCGGATCAGGAGGTTTAGACAGGACCAGATCAGGAGGTTTAAACAGGACCGGATCTTTCAGACTTTAAAGAGTACCTTCCATTAAAAACAGTTTTTCTGAGGTTTCTGTTTAATATTTTAGCTCCACAGGTGTTCTTACCTTCATAGTGGGTGAAAACAGGTCAACAACTTCTCTTTCAGTTTTAATCTCTCAAACTACGCAGGTGGTGATAAAACCTGAGTTCTCCTGAGTTCTAACGGCCTGTATCTGTTTCATCACAACTCATTCATCAGCTCCTGCAGTTGAAACCACGCCTAGCATGCTGCTGGCTAAAAGCTGTTAGCATAAGACGTAGCAAACAGGAAGAGAGAACGTCTGATGTTGCCATGCGCAGCGGGGCAGGAAACAGTATACAGTGGGGCAAAAAAGTATTTAGTCAGCCACCAATTGTGTAAGTTCTCCCACTTAAAAAGATCAGAGAGGCCTGTAATTTTCATCATAGGTATACCTCAACTATGAGAGACAAAATGAGGAAAAAAAATCCAGAAAATCACATTGTCTGATTTTTAAAGAATTTATTTGCAAATTATGGTGGAAAATAAGTATTTGGTCAATAACAAAAGTTAATCTCAATACTTTGTTATATAGCCTTTGTTGGCAATGACAGAGGTCAAACGTTTTCTGTAAGTCTTCACAAGGTTTTCACACACTGTTGCTGGTATTTTGGCCCATTCCTCCATGCAGATCTCCTCTAGAGCAGTGATGTTTTGGGGCTGACGCTGGGCAACACGGACTTTCAACTCCCTCCAGAGATTTTCTATGGGGTTGAGATCTGGAGACTGGCTAGGCCACTCCAGGACCTTGAAATGCTTCTTACGAAGCCACTCCTTCGTTGCCCGGGCGGTGTGTTTGGGATCATTGTCATGCTGAAAGACCCAGCCACGTCTCATTTTCAATGCCCTTGCTGATGGAAGGAGGTTTTCACTCAAAATCTTACGATACATGGCCCCATTCATTCTTTCCTTTACACGGATCAGTCGTCCTGGTCCCCTTGCAGAAAAACAGCCCCAAAGCATGATGTTTCCACCCCCATGCTTTACAGTAGGTATGGTGTTCTTTGGATCCAACTCAGCATTCTTTCCCCTCCAAACACGACAAGTTGAGTTTCTACCAAAAAGTTCTATTTTGGTTTCATCTGACCATATGATGTTCTCCCAATCCTCTTCTGGATCATCCAAATGCTCTCTAGCAAACCGCAGACGGGCCTGGACGTGTCCTGGCTTCAGCAGGGGGACACGTCTGGCACTGCAGGATTTGAGTCCCTGGCGGCGTAGTGTGTTACTGATGGTAGCCTTTGTTACTTTGGTCCCAGCTCTCTGCAGGTCATTCACTAGGTCCCTCCGTGTGGTTCTGGGATTTTTGCTCACCGTTCTTGTGATCATTTTGACCCCACGGGGTGAGATCTTGCGTGGAGCCCCAGATCGAGGGAGATTATCAGTGGTCTTGTATGTCTTCCATTTTCTAATAATTGCTCCCACAGTTGATTTCTTCACACCAAGCTGCTTACCTATTGCAGATTCAGTCTTCCCAGCCTGGTGAAGGTCTACAATTTTGTTTCTGGTGTCCTTTGACAGCTCTTTGGTCTTGGCCATAGTGGAGTTTGGAGCGTGACTGTTTGAGGTTGTGGACAGGTGTCTTTTATACTGATAACGAGTTCACACAGGTGCCATTAATACAGGTAACGAGTGGAGGACCGAGGAGCCTCTTAAAGAAGTTACAGGTCTGTGAAAGCCAGAAATCTTACTTGTTTGTAGGTGACCAAATACTTATTTTCCACCATAATTTGCNATCTCCCTCGATCTGGGGCTCCACGCAAGATCTCACCCCGTGGGGTCAAAATGATCACAAGAACGGTGAGCAAAAATCCCAGAACCACACGGAGGGACCTAGTGAATGACCTGCAGAGAGCTGGGACCAAAGTAACAAAGGCTACCATCAGTAACACACTACGCCGCCAGGGACTCAAATCCTGCAGTGCCAGACGTGTCCCCCTGCTGAAGCCAGGACACGTCCAGGCCCGTCTGCGGTTTGCTAGAGAGCATTTGGATGATCCAGAAGAGGATTGGGAGAACATCATATGGTCAGATGAAACCAAAATAGAACTTTTTGGTAGAAACTCAACTTGTCGTGTTTGGAGGGGAAAGAATGCTGAGTTGGATCCAAAGAACACCATACCTACTGTAAAGCATGGGGGTGGAAACATCATGCTTTGGGGCTGTTTTTCTGCAAGGGGACCAGGACGACTGATCCGTGTAAAGGAAAGAATGAATGGGGCCATGTATCGTAAGATTTTGAGTGAAAACCTCCTTCCATCAGCAAGGGCATTGAAAATGAGACGTGGCTGGGTCTTTCAGCATGACAATGATCCCAAACACACCGCCCGGGCAACGAAGGAGTGGCTTCGTAAGAAGCATTTCAAGGTCCTGGAGTGGCCTAGCCAGTCTCCAGATCTCAACCCCATAGAAAATCTCTGGAGGGAGTTGAAAGTCCGTGTTGCCCAGCGTCAGCCCCAAAACATCACTGCTCTAGAGGAGATCTGCATGGAGGAATGGGCCAAAATACCAGCAACAGTGTGTGAAAACCTTGTGAAGACTTACAGAAAACGTTTGACCTCTGTCATTGCCAACAAAGGCTATATAACAAAGTATTGAGATTAACTTTTGTTATTGACCAAATACTTATTTTCCACCATAATTTGCAAATAAATTCTTTAAAAATCAGACAATGTGATTTTCTGGATTTTTTTTCCTCATTTTGTCTCTCATAGTTGAGGTATACCTATGATGAAAATTACAGGCCTCTCTGATCTTTTTAAGTGGGAGAACTTACACAATTGGTGGCTGACTAAATACTTTTTTGCCCCACTGTACCTCGCTCTCATAGGCTAGTTTGTTAGCCAATCAGAGTCCAGCTAATTCAAACAATGAATATAAACGAGCTGCAGCTCGAGGCCTGACGGAAGGAGCCGGAACCACCTGAATTTTAACGCAGACAGATTGAAAGGTCTGTTAATCAGTGTTTCTTGATGTTTTTTAGATATAAAATGTTTCATATTACTGGTTAATACTTAAGAAATAACCACAAAGTCCTGAAATTTGTATGAAATGAACAAAACCAGGATCAAACTGGGACCTTGAACCCAACAAACTGCTCGAGTTGTGATGACAAGATGTTCTGATCCACAGTATCAAAGGCAGCAAAAGCAGTAAAACCACAGAGTTACCAGAGTTAGTGGTCAAAAGAGGGTCATTAAAAAGTCTTTAAAAGTCTTTCTTAATCAAGTTGGTTCTAGTAAAACGCTGTCGGTGTCTTTGTTCAGTCTCTCATATCGTCACTGTGAGTTCTGGAAAGATCTGACTCTGATTCTGCCACTGACCGTCACTCGGACTCCTAAAGGTCTGTGTTTGGTTTTCTGTTCCGGTGTTGCCGTGTTCTGTTCCGGTGTTGCCGGGTTCTGTGCCGTGTTCTGTTCCGGTGTTGTTCCGGTGTTGCCGGGTTCTGTTCCGGTGTTGCCGGGTTCTGTGCAGGTCCGTGAGCACTTTGTTTTCACAGGAAGAAGCATTTCTTTCTGTGTGGATACAAACGTTCTGAGAAGAAAGAAGGACAAAAACACACTGATCGAGAATCCAGTTTCACCGAGGGTTTCACTGTGTCATGTGACCTTCAGCGTGGCTTCAGGGTGCTGCGTGGACACCTCGCCGTGTCATGTGACCTTCAGCGTGGCTTCAGAGGGCTGCGTGGACACCTCGCCGTGTCATGTGACCTTCAGCGTGGCTTCAGGGTGCTGCGTGGACACCTCGCCGTGTCATGTGCCCTTCAGCGTGGCTTCAGGGTGCTGCGTGGACACCTCGCCGTGTCATGTGACCTTCAGCGTGGCTTCAGGGGGCTGCGTGGACACCTCGCCGTGTCATGTGACCTTCAGCGTGGCTTCAGAGGGCTGCGTGGACACCTCGCCGTGTCATGTGACCTTCAGCGTGGCTTCAGAGGGCTGCGTGGACACCTCGCCGTGTCATGTGACCTTCAGCGTGGCTTCAGGGTGCTGCGTGGACACCTCGCCGTGTCATGTGACCTTCAGCGTGGCTTCAGAGGGCTGCGTGGACACCTCGCCGTGTCATGTGACCTTCAGCGTGGCTTCAGAGGGCTGCGTGGACACCTCGCCGTGTCATGTGACCTTCAGCGTGGCTTCAGNAAATCCAGAAAATCACATTGTCTGATTTTTAAAGAATTTATTTGCAAATTATGGTGGAAAATAAGTATTTGGTCAATAACAAAAGTTAATCTCAATACTTTGTTATATAGCCTTTGTTGGCAATGACAGAGGTCAAACGTTTTCTGTAAGTCTTCACAAGGTTTTCACACACTGTTGCTGGTATTTTGGCCCATTCCTCCATGCAGATCTCCTCTAGAGCAGTGATGTTTTGGGGCTGACGCTGGGCAACACGGACTTTCAACTCCCTCCAGAGATTTTCTATGGGGTTGAGATCTGGAGACTGGCTAGGCCACTCCAGGACCTTGAAATGCTTCTTACGAAGCCACTCCTTCGTTGCCCGGGCGGTGTGTTTGGGATCATTGTCATGCTGAAAGACCCAGCCACGTCTCATTTTCAATGCCCTTGCTGATGGAAGGAGGTTTTCACTCAAAATCTTACGATACATGGCCCCATTCATTCTTTCCTTTACACGGATCAGTCGTCCTGGTCCCCTTGCAGAAAAACAGCCCCAAAGCATGATGTTTCCACCCCCATGCTTTACAGTAGGTATGGTGTTCTTTGGATCCAACTCAGCATTCTTTCCCCTCCAAACACGACAAGTTGAGTTTCTACCAAAAAGTTCTATTTTGGTTTCATCTGACCATATGATGTTCTCCCAATCCTCTTCTGGATCATCCAAATGCTCTCTAGCAAACCGCAGACGGGCCTGGACGTGTCCTGGCTTCAGCAGGGGGACACATCTGGCACTGCAGGATTTGAGTCCCTGGCGGCGTAGTGTGTTACTGATGGTAGCCTTTGTTACTTTGGTCCCAGCTCTCTGCAGGTCATTCACTAGGTCCCTCCGTGTGGTTCTGGGATTTTTGCTCACCGTTCTTGTGATCATTTTGACCCCACGGGGTGAGATCTTGCGTGGAGCCCCAGATCGAGGGAGATTATCAGTGGTCTTGTATGTCTTCCATTTTCTAATAATTGCTCCCACAGTTGATTTCTTCACACCAAGCTGCTTACCTATTGCAGATTCAGTCTTCCCAGCCTGGTGAAGGTCTACAATTTTGTTTCTGGTGTCCTTTGACAGCTCTTTGGTCTTGGCCATAGTGGAGTTTGGAGCGTGACTGTTTGAGGTTGTGGACAGGTGTCTTTTATACTGATAACGAGTTCACATAGGTGCCATTAATACAGGTAACGAGTGGAGGACCGAGGAGCCTCTTAAAGAAGTTACAGGTCTGTGAAAGCCAGAAATCTTACTTGTTTGTAGGTGACCAAATACTTATTTTCCACCATAATTTGCAAATAAATTCTTTAAAAATCAGACAATGTGATTTTCTGGATTTTTTTTCCTCATTTTGTCTCTCATAGTTGAGGTATACCTATGATGAAAATTACAGGCCTCTCTGATCTTTTTAAGTGGGAGAACTTACACAATTGGTGGCTGACTAAATACTTTTTTGCCCCACTGTACCTCGCTCTCATAGGCTAGTTTGTTAGCCAATCAGAGTCCAGCTAATTCAAACAATGAATATAAACGAGCTGCAGCTCGAGGCCTGACGGAAGGAGCCGGAACCACCTGAATTTTAACGCAGACAGATTGAAAGGTCTGTTAATCAGTGTTTCTTGATGTTTTTTAGATATAAAATGTTTCATATTACTGGTTAATACTTAAGAAATAACCACAAAGTCCTGAAATTTGTATGAAATGAACAAAACCAGGATCAAACTGGGACCTTGAACCCAACAAACTGCTCGAGTTGTGATGACAAGATGTTCTGATCCACAGTATCAAAGGCAGCAAAAGCAGTAAAACCACAGAGTTACCAGAGTTAGTGGTCAAAAGAGGGTCATTAAAAAGTCTTTAAAAGTCTTTCTTAATCAAGTTGGTTCTAGTAAAACGCTGTCGGTGTCTTTGTTCAGTCTCTCATATCGTCACTGTGAGTTCTGGAAAGATCTGACTCTGATTCTGCCACTGACCGTCACTCGGACTCCTAAAGGTCTGTGTTTGGTTTTCTGTTCCGGTGTTGCCGTGTTCTGTTCCGGTGTTGCCGGGTTCTGTGCCGTGTTCTGTTCCGGTGTTGTTCCGGTGTTGCCGGGTTCTGTTCCGGTGTTGCCGGGTTCTGTTCCGGTGTTGTCGTGTTCTGTTCCGGTGTTGTTCCGGTGTTGCCGGGTTCTGTTCCGGTGTTGCCGGGTTCTGTTCCGGTGTTGCCGGGTTCTGTTCCGGTGTTGTCGTGTTCTGTTCCGGTGTTTCCGTGTTCTGTTCCGGTGTTGTTCCGGTGTTTCCGTGTTCTGTTCCGGTGTTGTTCCGGTGTTGCCGGGTTCTGTTCCGGGGTTGCCGGGTTCTGTGCAGGTCCGTGAGCACTTTGTTTTCACAGGAAGAAGCATTTCTTTCTGTGTGGATACAAACGTTCTGAGAAGAAAGAAGGACAAAAACACACTGATCGAGAATCCAGTTTCACCGAGGGTTTCACTGTGTCATGTGACCTTCAGCGTGGCTTCAGAGGGCTGCGTGGACACCTCGCCGTGTCATGTGACCTTCAGCGTGGCTTCAGGGTGCTGCGTGGACACCTCGCCGTGTCATGTGACCTTCAGCGTGGCTTCAGGGTGCTGCGTGGACACCTCGCCGTGTCATGTGACCTTCAGCGTGGCTTCAGGGAAGCTGGTTTACCTTCGGACTGTGAGCTGTAATCTGCTGTGTAAACTTCAGCGAAACAGCTGCAGAGTTTCAGGGAAACTTTGTGACTGCGGCCTGCTGTGGTGCATTTGGAGGACGTCCAGAACTCTGGACAGAAACCCAGATTGAAAGCAGAGCGTCTCCTCGGGTTCCTCGCTGCACCGCAGTGAGAGACGTTCATCTGATGGCTGCTTTGTTTTTAAAGCAGCTGAGAAACAAAAAGCTGAGCGAGGCGTTTCCTGCAAGCCTGTAATCACAGACATCTAACTTTAGTCTGTGGATGTTTTTACTACAGATTCTGACCCGGCCCAAACGAGACCGTAAAATGACCCCCCCCCCCCCCCACACACACACACACACACACACACACACACCAGCAGCTTCTCCTCTGTGAGCATTCTTGTAGCAGCAGACTTGCAGCAGGTTAAATGTTTAGCTGAATGAGGCAGAATCAAGAATAGCTTTGAGAAAAAGTTCTGCAGAAGGTTCTGGTTTCAGGCTGGTTCTGTTTGACCACAGATCAGCGGCTCTGAGGAGATGAAGGACACTGATTCGTCTCTGGTTTCTTTAAACGTTGGACCTCAGTGTCAATGCTGCTCTATCATCTTCATCTGATGCGTGATGTCATATCAGCAACCTTCATCCAGAACTTCAGAACCACCTGAGCACAGAACCCACAGCCTGCCAGTGCAGAACCCAGACAGGCTGAGGCTTTGCCTCCCGGATTGACTGTCCTCATTTGATCCGTCTCAGACAGAGACGGACATCGTCTCCAGGTTTCCTCTCGGACTTTATGTGTGAGCTGTCTGAACCAAAACGTCTCAGCTCGTCTCTCGATTCTGTAAAAGAACCGATTCAGTTTGTTTTGAATCAGCAGACGGGTCCAGGTTCTGATCAGTCACATTCTGCTCGTTTTCATAAACGGTCTTTAAAGAGTTCCTTCCATTAAAAACAGTGTTTCTGAGGTTTCTGTTGAATATTTTAGCTCCACAGGTGTTCTTACCTTCATAGTGGGTGAAAATAGGTCAACAACTTCTCTTTCAGTTTTAATCTCTCAAACTACGCAGGTGGTGATAAAACCCGAGTTCTCCCGAGTTCTAACGGTCTGTATCTGTTTCATCACAACTCCTTTGTTCGTTAGTATTCATCAGCTCCTGCAGTTGAAACCACACCTAGCATGCTGCTAGCTAAAAGCTGTTAGCATAACGCCTAGCATGCTGCTGGCTAAAAGCTGTTAGCATAAGACGTAGCAAACAGGAAGATACTCTGTGTCCTGTTGCCATGCGCTGCGGGGCAGGAAACAGTATACTTTGCTCTCATAGGCTAGTTTTTTAGCCAATCAGAGTCCAGCAAATTAGCATAATGAATATGAACGAGCTGCTGCTCGAGGCCTGACGAAACCACCTGAATTTTAATGCAGACAGATTGAAAGGTCTGTTAATCAGTGTTTTTAGATATAAAATGTTTCATATTACTGGTTAATACTTAAGAAATAACCACAAATTCCTGAAATTTGTATGAAATGGACTCTTTAAATGAATTGAGACAAATGTCTCCAGAGCTGGTTATCAGTCTCAGAGACGTTTCACAGACTGGTACCGAGAGTCCAGTGGGGGCAGGGCTGAGGTAGTCTGGATGTTCTGATGGAGCGGGTGGTGACATGTGACCCTCTGCAGAGAAGGTTCTAGAAGCTCTGAAGAACAGAAACATGAGGAGATCTGAAGGAGGAGGTAGCCAGTTGAATGAAGGTTGAGAAGTTCTGCTGGGTTCGGGCAGAACCTTGGCTGCAGGGTTTTAGACAATCAGAACCTTTTCTGAGACTCCAGCTGGGAGTTTGTGATGGTGTCTGCAGCGTTCTTCCTTCTCGTCTCCTCTCTGCTCGTCTCTTTATTTTTCTGCTGATTTATTCCCCTGAATCCTAAAATCCAGGTCAGTATCAAAGCAGCGCCGCATTCCCGGAGAAACCCGCTGAGATCACTTCAAACGCTGACTGTCAGATGGGGGAGGGGCTTTTCTAACCACACACACCTTCAGGGACCAATCCTGTTCCTGTCTGCAGGTCTCCAGGAGGATCTTCTGGCTGATCTCAGACCTGCTGGAAGTCCTGGAACATCAAGTCAGCTGTTAACTCTGAACTGATGTCAGAAACAAAAACCGAACATAAAACGATCCGATCCTGTTTCAGGAACCCAAACAGAACCGAACAGTTTCTTACTTCAGCATGAAATCCTTCATGTATGTGGAAACAGAAAGAACATCTGGAACATCATGTTTCATTTGTCTGAAAAGGAAAAACAACTATTTTCACCAGATTCTGATCAAATCTGCTGAGTAATGATTTGATTATCTGATGTTTCGTCGTCATGTTCGAGTCACAGACTTTCATGTGAAACTGGATTTATTTCATTCTGAAGCTTCAGAAATTCTTTATAATTAAGTTTTAATTTATTTTATTATGAAGTCACTCAGTGTTTTATTTAAAGATCAGCTGGATCTGAGACAGAGACCAGAACACATCATTCATCTGTTAAATGTGTTCTGTATTAATAATTATAAGAAATCAGTTGATCATGTTAAAGTGTCAGATTTTATTAGAAGACTAATTTTCATCTTCAGTCTTTGATTAATCAAAGGCTCAAAATAATGTTTAACAAGTGGAAGATAAAAGATTCAAACCTGCGTTTTGTTTAGGGTCTGAGAGAAACCTCCATCAGAACCAGGAGGAGTTCTGCCTGGACCCACTGGGGTCTGAGAGTAAAGACAGCAAAGTGAAGACATGTAGACAGTATGTCCTCCAGCAGTCTGAGACTATAGCAGCATATCTAAAGGGATGAAACAGGAGAACCTCCAGCAGTCTGAGACTATAGCAGCTTAACTAAAGGGATGGACTTGGAGAACCTCCAGCAGTCTGAGACTATAGCAGCATAACTAAAGGGATGAATCAGGAGAACCTCCAGCAGTCTGAGACTATAGCAGCATAACTAAAGGGATGAATCAGGAGAACCTCCAGCAGTCTGAGACTATAGCAGCATAACGAAAGGGATGAATCAGGAGCGTCTCCAGCAGTGTGAGACTATAGCAGCATAACTAAAGGGATGGATTGGGAGAACCTCCAGCAGGTCTGAGACTATAGCAACATAACTAAAGGGATGGATCAGGAGAACCTCCAGCAGGTCTGAGACTATAGCAGCATAACTAAAGGGATGGACCAGGAGAACCTCCAGCAGTCTGAGACTATAGCAGCGTAACTAAAGGGATGGACCTGGAGAACCTCCAGCAGTCTGAGACTATAGCAGCATAACTAAAGGGATGAATCAGGGGAACCTCCAGCAGTCTGAGACTATAGCAGCATAACTAAAGGGATGGATCAGGAGAACCTCCAGCAGTCTGAGACTATAGCAGCATAACTAAAGGGATGGACCAGGAGAACCTCCAGCAGTCTGAGACTATAGCAGCATAACTAAAGGGATGGACCAGGAGAACCTCCAGCAGGTCTGAGACTATAGCAGCATAACTAAAGGGATGGACCAGGAGAACCTCCAGCAGTCTGAGACTATAGCAGCGTAACTAAAGGGATGGACCAGGAGAACCTCCAGCAGTCTGAGACTATAGCAACATAACTAAAGGGATGGACCAGGAGAACCTCCAGCAGTCTGAGACTATAGCAGCATAACTAAAGGGATGGATCAGGAGAACCTCCAGCAGTCTGAGACTATAGCAGCATAACTAAAGGAATGGACCAGGAGAACCTCCAGCTGTCTGAGACTATAGCAGCATAACTAAAGGGATGGACCAGGAGAACCTCCAGCTGTCTGAGACTATAGCAGCATAACTAAAGGGATGGACCAGGAGAACCTAAGCTAACAGAGTTTCTGTCTGATGGATAAAAAGTGGAAGCTGGTTCCACAGGAGAGGAGCCTGATAACTGAAAGCTCTTCCTCCTGTTCTACTTTTAGAACCAGAAGGAACCAGAATAAGACCTGCAGTCTGAGAGTGTTCTGTTAGGAACATATAGAACAATAAGATGGATGCTGGTAGTTTAGATCTTTATATGTGAGATTTTAAACTTTATTCTAGATTTTACAGGGAGCCAATGAAGTGATGCTAAAACAGGAGAAATATGATCTCTCCTTCATACGCTCATCAGAACTCTGGCAGCAGTATTTTGGATCAGCTGGAGGTCTTTAACAGCTGATTGCCAGCTACTGATTCTCTGAATGTTTTATTGAAACGTTAAACACTGATCAACCTCATGCATTCAATTTTCGATCTCAAGCTTTAGTTTATAACTCATGAAACTCTTCATTTCTTGTTTCATCCAACCAAAACTAAAAAATCAATTTAAATCAATAAATCCTGTAGAATGTTTTTTTTTCCTGGATCATCTGATCGTCCTGCTGACCTGCAGCAATAACTAAAGATAAACTCCAACTCCCATGAGGCTTTGCAGCTGTGAGAGACATGCTTCATGGGACACTGTGATTAAAGTGAATCAGGATGATTGAATCAGAGGTCATGTGACTATCGGACTCTGATGTTCTGGGTTTGTTGTTTCAGAACTGCTCGGCTCGACGAAGAGGCTGAATGTGAACTTCCAGGACTCTGATGGGTGAGTGATCCTCTAAATCCTGCTCATCCTTGTTTCTGGTGGATTTTAAATCTTTTGGCATTTTTAACTTTATTTGGTCTTTTTTAAATAGAATTTAAAACTATTTATAAATGTGAATTCTGTTTCTGTAACTTCCGCAGTTTGCTTCAGTTTGTCTGTAACTCTTATAATATTTTTGTTTTTATGTTATATAAATATTTAGTTTCTCAATCACCAACATGGTAAAGTCCCGTCCTTTCTAAGACATTAGGACATATTAAACACGAGTTTGAATAAACAGAAATGTGAATATGATGAAAATGTAAAGAATGAAATGGAAAGCTTCTCATTTATTTCTTTTAGTTTCACTCCTGATGTCCTTGTTGGACAGACTGAATGTGTCCTTCCTGTGTCTCAGGTTTTAGTTGGAGTTTTCTTGGACGAGTGTCCTCCATCTCGATCGTCTTTCTGCTGATTCTGTTTCAGATTTAAACTCAGTTTCTGTCTCTGTGTCAGATTTGTGTCTTTAGATGGATTTGGGTTGTTTTGAAGGATCTCGATCGTGAAGTTCTTTTAGGTTGTTTTTATTTGAGACACAGAACCTGAAAACATGTGAGAGTCCATAAAACAGCAGTGGAGCCTTTCAGCTTCACGTCGACTCTGTTGTGGGAACAAAACAGCCGAAGAGGCTATAAAACAGAACTGTCCTCAGTCCCCAGTCTCCGTCAAGTGTCTGGTCCCTTGTTGAACCTACTGGGGTCAGAGGTCAGGAGGACGGGGGATGGGACGCTGACGGATGAGGGTCTCGGTCTGCAGCACAGATGTTGTTGACATCTGGGACAACCATCAGGACGGACGTAAGAACAAGGAGGTTTCAGAGTGTCCCCTGACTCTGATATGATGTGTTGATAGTGTCTCTTATGAACATGATGGTCTGCAGTGACGGGTCTCTGAAGGATGCTGAGCTCTGTGAGGTTTCCATTCATTAGTGACTGAGATGGTTTGGACATGTCCAGAGGAGGGACAGTGGGTTTATTGGGGAAAGGATGCTGAGGTGGGAACTACCAGGCAGGAGGTCTAGAGGAAGACCAAAGAGGAGACATATAGATGTAGTGAAGGAGGACATGAGGTTGGTTGGTGTGAGAGAAGAAGATGCAGAGGACAGATGGAGACAGAGGACATGCTATGGACACTACTGAAGGGTGCAGCTGGAAGGAGAATGAGTTTGATCATTAACCTGATTGGAGCGTTCTTTAACATCCGAACGAGGAGAACACACCTTGAGATGTTTAATGAAATCCATGACATGAAAACCAAACAACCTTCTCTTTTAGCAGGAGTTTCAGCCTCGATGCGTCCGATCTGTTACACCTTCAGTGATGCTCCGCCCCCCCAGGTCTACCTGAGGACCTGCAGGGACCTGAAAGTTTTCAACAGAAATCCAAGTTATAAGGGCGTGTTGATGTTTGTGCAGGTCGACCATTCATCACTGAGGTTATGTGTCTTTTCTGACGGGCCTGTGTGTGAAACAAACGTTTCCGGAGGATTAAAGGAGGCCTCGTCTCGCCGTCCTCGTGGGACAAATGAGTGTTTGAGTCTCTGATGCCTCCTGCAGCCTGCTGACTCCATCTTCAGACCGTCTCTATGGAGAACCGAGCTGGAATTAAAGTACTGTCTAGACCTCCTGATCCAGTCCTGTTTAGACCTCCTGATCCGGTCCTGTCTAGACCTTCTGATCCGGTCCTGTTTAGACTTCCTGATCCGGTTCTCCTGATCCGGTCCTGTTTAGACCTCCTGATCCGGTTCTCCTGATCCGGTCCTGTCTAGACCTCTTGATCAGGTCCTGTTTAGACCTCCTGATCCAGTCCTGTTTAGACCTCCTGATCCGGTCCTGTCTAGACCTTCTGATCCGGTCCTGTTTAGACCTCCTGATCCGGTCCTGTTTAGACTTCCTGATCCGGTTCTCCTGATCCGGTCCTGTCTAGACCTCCTGATCTGGTCCTGTTTAGACCTCCTGATCCGGTTCTCCTGATCCGGTCCTGTCTAGACCTCCTGATCCGGTCCTGTCTAGACCTCCTGATCCGGTCCTGTCTAGACCTTCTGATCCGGTCCTGTTTAGACTTCCTGATCCGGTTCTCCTGATCCGGTCCTGTCTAGACCTCCTGATCCGGTCCTGTTTAGACCTCCTGATCCGGTTCTCCTGATCCGGTCCTGTCTAGACCTCTTGATCAGGTCCTGTTTAGACCTCCTGATCCAGTCCTGTTTAGACCTCCTGATCCGGTCCTGTTTAGACCTCCTGATCCGGTCCTGTCTAGACCTTCTGATCCGGTTCTCCTGATCCGGTCCTGTCTAGACCTCTTGATCCGGTCCTGTTTAGACCTCCTGATCCGGTTCTCCTGATCCGGTCCTGTCTAGACCTCCTGATCCGGTCTTGTCTAGACCTCCTGATCCGGTCCTGTCTAGACCTCCTGATCTGGTCCTGTTTAGACCTCCTGATCCGGTTCTCCTGATCCGGTCCTGTCTAGACCTCCTGATCCGGTCCTGTATAAACCTCCTGATCTGGTCTCAGTGATGACGAGTCATCATTCAGACATGACGGTTGCTTTTCGATTAAAAGGATCTTCCTTGTTTTTTAGAGATAATTTGGAAACCTGAACTCTGTGGAGCTGAAGACGAAACAACGCAAGTACAAGTTTGTTGAAATGTGAGATTTGACATATAAAGTTTTGCTGTTTTTCTGGGGGGGGTTTGACCCGGACCGGTCCGATAGGAGAACTGGTATTTATGAGAAGAACTACACATGAGTTGCACATTTAAGGTGGAATGCATGAAGATGTCATCAGTTTTCTCATCCTCCTCCTGGAAAAATGAATGTTCAGCTGATTTTTAAAAATAAATCTTCATCATGTGATTTCCTAAAACCATCCTAGACTAAAATCATTCTGAGCTTAACCTTTGATCTTTAACAGTGTGTCAGTAAAACAAAGGCATGTTTAAAGTTGCTGCTTTCAGCGTTGATGATGATGTTCTGATGGAATTCTTCCATGTTGAGGGTTTAATAATAAAAGATTCCCTGGAGTTCAGCTCCTCTCAAGCTGTTTGTTTGTTCTTCCACTCCAGCCTTCAGAATAACAACCTCCCCCACCTACAACCGGTCTGGCCTGAAACCCAGACCAGGTCTTTGGTTTTCCTCCCGCTCTCTGAAACTCCTCTCGCCATCCATCCATTACTGCTTGTTGCCTTCGGCGCTTCCTGTTACTGCGGCTGCACATGAATCGCCTGCGTTACACTGGAGGAATAAAAGGAGCTCTAACCCCCCCCCCCAACACACACACACACATAAGTGTGTTTTGGTATCCTTATGGGGACCGTCCATTGACTTCCATTGATTTTAGTAACTAGATTTATACCTAACCCAAACCCTTTTCCTAACCTTAACCATTACTGATCTATAACTAACCCTAAGACTAACTAAAACTCTATTCACACCATACCTATAAACCTAACCCCTAACCCTAAAAAGGGGAGTCCCCCTCATGGGGACCAGGCTTCGGTCCCCACAAGAACCCTCGGACCCCAGAAAGATAGTAAAAGTCAGGAAACGGGTCCCCAGGAGGTCAGAAATACAAATCCACACACACACACACACACACACACACACACACACACACGTCTCTGGATGTTCATCCTGTGTGCTGCTCTATTTTCAGACCACTTGTAGTTTTATTCCCTTTCTGCATGTGTGCGCGTGTGTGTGTGTGTGTGTGTGTGTGTATGAGAAATACAAGGATGTTACTTCCATCAGATTTTGTCTCTCTAGTGCAAACAAATAATAAATAAAAGAAAATCCCACTGAATAAACGACTTATTAACTCTGTGTCTGATTGGTTGATCATCATCATCATCATGTTTATTTATATAGCACATTTAAAAAACGGCATGAGAGCCGACCAAAGTGCTGAACAAAACATATAAAAACAGACAAAAATAGAAAAAAATGCAATTAAATAAAGCAATTTGGATGGGAAGAGAAAAAAAAAGATTATACTGAATTGAAGGCCAACGTGTAGAAATGAGTTTTTAAGTGAGACTTAAAAAGGGAAAGAGATGGGGAAAATCTAATCTGGAGGGACAGGTGATTCTAGAGCTTTGGTGCACAGACAGAAAAAGCCCGCTCCCTGTGGGACTTACAGCAGGAGCTGGGGACGTGCAGAAGATGCTGATCGGAGGGATCGTGTGGGAACATAGAGGTGAATGAGCTCAGATAAATAAGCAGGCGCTAAATTATTGAGGGACTTGAACTCAAAAACCAGGATCTTAAACTGTATGTTACGTTGTTGTTTATATTTGGACACACTAAAGTCTAACAGGTTTCTTCATCTCACCCACGACATTTCATCACTGTTGGTTTAACCTGTTAATGACAGAGTCAGATGTTCAGTAGCAGGCTACCAGGGAGCGAGCAGGGGGCGAGCAGCAGGCTACCAGGGAGCGAGCAGGGGGCGAGCAGCAGGCTACCAGGGAGCGAGCAGGGGGCGAGCAGCAGGCTACCAGGGAGCGAGCAGGGGGCGAGCAGCGGGCGACCAGGGAGTGACCAGGGGGCGGGCAGGGGGCGAGCAGCGGGCGACCAGGGAGCGAGCATGAAGCTAGCAGCGAGCGAGCAGGAATCTAGCAGCGGGCGAGCAGGGAGCGAGCAGCGGGCGAGCAGGGAGCGAGCATGAAGCTAGCAGCGAGCAAGCAGGGAGCGAGCAGCGGGCGAGCAGGGAGCGAGCATGAAGCTAGCAGCGAGC
>SSNP01000037.1:3635852-3640535 GCA_006937955.1 Pachypanchax playfairii | reverse complement strand
GGGGGTGAGCAGCGGGCTACCAGGGGGCGAGCAGCGGGCGGGCAGGGGGCGAGCAGGGGGCGACCAGGGAGCGAGCAGGGGGCGAGCAGCGGGCGACCAGGGAGCGAGCAGCGGGCGACCAGGGAGCGAGCAGCGGGCGACCAGGGAGTGACCAGGGGGCGGGCAGGGGGCGAGCAGCGGGCGACCAGGGAGCGAGCATGAAGCTAGCAGCGAGCGAGCAGGAATCTAGCAGCGGGCGAGCAGGGAGCGAGCAGCGGGCGAGCAGGGAGCGAGCATGAAGCTAGCAGCGAGCAAGCAGGCAGCGAGCAGCGGGCGAGCAGGGAGCGAGCAGCGGGCGAGCAGGGAGCGAGCAGCGGGCGAGCAGGGAGCGAGCATGAAGCTAGCAGCGAGCGAGCAGGCAGCGAGCAGCGGGCGAGCAGGGAGCGAGCATGAAGCTAGCAGCGAGCGAGCAGGCGGCGAGCAGCGGGCGACCAGGGGGCGGGCAGCGGGCGGGCAGGGGGCGAGCAGCGGGCGGGCAGGGAGCGAGCAGGGGGCGACCAGGGGGCGAGCAGCGGGCGACCAGGGAGTGACCAGGGGGCGGGCAGGGGGCGAGCAGCGGGCGACCAGGGGGCTGGCAGCGGGCGGGCGAGCAGGGAGCGAGCATGAAGCTAGCAGCGAGCGAGCAGGCGGCGAGCAGCGGGCTACTAGGGAGCGAGCAGCGGGCGGGCAGGGGGCGAGCAGCGGGCGACCAGGGAGCGAGCAGCGGGCGACCAGGGAGTGACCAGGGGGCGGGCAGGGGGCGAGCAGCGGGCGACCAGGGAGCGAGCATGAAGCTAGCAGCGAGCGAGCAGGAAGCTAGCAGCGGGCGAGCAGGGAGCGAGCAGCGGGCGAGCAGGGAGCGAGCATGAAGCTAGCAGCGAGCAAGCAGGGAGCGAGCAGCGGGCGAGCAGGGAGCGAGCATGAAGCTAGCAGCGAGCGAGCAGGAATCTAGCAGCGGGCGAGCAGGGAGCGAGCAGCGGGCGAGCAGGGAGCGAGCATGAAGCTAGCAGCGAGCAAGCAGGCAGCGAGCAGCGGGCGAGCAGGGAGCGAGCAGCGGGCGAGCAGGGAGCGAGCAGCGGGCGAGCAGGGAGCGAGCATGAAGCTAGCAGCGAGCGAGCAGGCAGCGAGCAGCGGGCGAGCAGGGAGCGACCAGGGGGCGAGCAGGGGGCGAGCAGCGGGCGACCAGGGAGCGAGCAGCGGGCGACCAGGGAGCGAGCAGCGGGCGACCAGGGAGTGACCAGGGGGCGGGCAGGGGGCGAGCAGGGGGCGACCAGGGAGCGAGCAGGGGGCGAGCAGCGGGCGAGCAGGGAGCGAGCAGGAAGCTAGCAGCGAGCGAGCAGGGAGCGAGCAGCGGGCGAGCAGGGAGCGAGCAAGAAGCTAGCAGCGAGCGAGCAGGCAGCGAGCAGCGGGCGAGCAGGGAGCGAGCAGCGGGCGACCAGGGAGCGAGCAGGTGGCGAGCAGCGGGCAGGCAGGGGGCGAGCAGCGGGCGACCAGGGGGCGAGCAGCGGGCGGGCAGGGGGCGAGCAGCGGGCGGGCAGGGGGCGAGCAGGGGGCGGGCGGGGGGCGAGCAGGGGGCGACCAGGGAGCGAGCAGCGGGCGACCAGGGGGCGAGCAGCGGGCGACCAGAGGCGAGCAGCGGGCGACCAGGGAGCGAGCATGAAGCTAGCAGCGAGCGAGCAGGCAGCGAGCAGCGGGCGAGCAGGGAGCGAGCAGCGGGCGAGCAGGGAGCGAGCATGAAGCTAGCAGCGAGCGAGCAGGCGGCGAGCAGGCGGCGAGCAGCGGGCGGGCAGGGGGCGAGCAGCGGGCGAGCAGGGAGCGAGCAGCGGGCGAGCAGGCAGCGAGCAGCGAGCGAGCAGGAAGCTAGCAGCGAGCAAGCAGGGAGCGAGCAGCGGGCGAGCAGGGAGCGAGCATGAAGCTAGCAGCGAGCGAGCAGGGAGCGAGCAGCGGGCGAGCAGGGAGCGAGCATGAAGCTAGCAGGGAGCGAGCATGAAGCTAGCAGCGAGCGAGCAGGCGGCGAGCAGCGGGCTACTAGGGAGCGAGCAGCGGGCGGGCAGGGGGCGAGCAGCGGGCGACCAGGGAGCGAGCAGCGGGCGACCAGGGAGCGACCAGGGGGCGGGCAGGGGGCGAGCAGGGGGCGACCAGGGAGCGAGCAGCGGGCGACCAGGGGGCGAGCAGGGGGCGAGCAGGGAGCGAGCAGCGGGCGAGCAGGCAGCGAGCAGCGGGCGAGCAGCGGGCGACCAGGGAGCGAGCAGCGGGCGACCAGGGAGCGAGCAGCGGGCGACCAGGGGCGAGCAGCGGGCGGGCAGGGGGCGAGCAGCGGGCGACCAGGGAGCGAGCATGAAGCTAGCAGCGAGCGAGCAGGAATCTAGCAGCGGGCGAGCAGGGAGCGAGCAGCGGGCGAGCAGGGAGCGAGCATGAAGCTAGCAGCGAGCAAGCAGGGAGCGAGCAGCGGGCGAGCAGGGAGCGAGCATGAAGCTAGCAGCGAGCAAGCAGGGAGCGAGCAGCGAGCGAGCAGGGAGCGAGCAGCGGGCGAGCAGGCGGCGAGCAGCGGGCGGGCAGGGGGCGGGCAGCGGGCGGGCAGCGGGCGAGCAGGGAGCGACCAGGGGGCGAGCAGGGGGCGAGCAGGGAGCGAGCAGCGAGCGAGCAGGCGGCGAGCAGCGGGCTACTAGGGAGCGAGCAGCGGGCGGGCAGGGGGCGAGCAGCGGGCAGGCAGGGGGTGAGCAGCGGGCTACCAGGGGGCGAGCAGCGGGCGGGCAGGGGGCGAGCAGGGGGCGACCAGGGGGCGGGCAGCGGGCGAGCAGGGGGCGACCAGGGGGCGAGCAGGGGGCGACCAGGGAGCGAGCAGGGGGCGAGCAGCGGGCGACCAGGGAGCGAGCAGGGGGCGAGCAGCGGGCGAGCAGGGAGCGAGCATGAAGCTAGCAGCGAGCGAGCAGGAATCTAGCAGCGGGCGAGCAGGGAGCGAGCAGCGGGCGACCAGGGAGCGAGCAGGGAGCGAGCAGGGAGCGAGCAGGAAGCGAGCAGCGGGCGAGCAGGGAGCGAGCAGCGGGCGAGCAGGGAGCGACCAGGGGGCGAGCAGGGAGCGAGCAGCGGGCGACCAGGGAGCGAGCATGAAGCTAGCAGCGAGCGAGCAGGAATCGCGCAGCGGGCGAGCAGGGAGCGAGCAGGGGGCGAGCAG
The DNA here is from genome assembly GCA_006937955.1 of Pachypanchax playfairii. NCBI lineage: Eukaryota > Metazoa > Chordata > Actinopteri > Cyprinodontiformes > Aplocheilidae > Pachypanchax > Pachypanchax playfairii. Next base: position 3,637,342 of record SSNP01000037.1, on the reverse strand, counting down.
GGAGCGAGCAGGGAGCGAGCAGGGGGCGAGCAGCGGGCGGGCAGGGGGCGAGCAGCGGGCGACCAGGGAGCGAGCAGCGGGCGGGCAGCGGGCTACCAGGGGGCGAGCATGGGCGGGCAGGGGGCGGGCAGGGGGCAACCAGGGAGCGAGCAGGGGGCGGGCAGGGGGCAACCAGGGAGCGAGCAGCGGGCGAGCAGGGGTCTTGTCAGCTGATGTTATGTTTACTTGCTTCAGGTGTGTTACGTAGTTCATACATGTGACAGATCTCCGTCCCTCTGAGACGGTCTACACGTTGACTCAGCTGGAGGTTGTCTGAGGGTCGGACCTGCTGTCAGGTGTCGTGTTCTACCTGACAGCCTGATTGTGTCTCAGACATCAGGAACCTCCTCCCTGCTGCGAGTCCAGACGAGCTTCCTGTCCGTGTCTTTCAGATCCTAGCCAGTCCCACTCAGTCCGTCTGTGTTTTCAGGTTGTGGATCTGGATGCAGCTCTGTATGCTCTGCAGGGATCTGAAGCCTCTTTCAAACAGGCACCATGTGACATATGTTACTGTGAGCGTGGGGTGAAATGACGCCTTTGTGTGATCTGGCAGCATGAATAAAGACGGTCATGAATAATGTCTGAGAGCACAGCTTTCTGCCACCACATGAACTGAACTCATTTCTATCTGTTATATAACTGAAACGTTTTAAATAATTCTGTTTTACTGTAAAAGTTTCAGAATAAAGTCAGTTTGGTTTTTAATCCTTACTCTGAATGTTGGGCGTGTCATGGTTCTGAACTGAAAACCGTGTTCGATCCTCTGAGAACTCGTTGATTTTAAACTGCTGCTTTATTTTATGTAATTCATGTAAAGGTTTATTTGTTCTTCTGTTGTTGTTTTTACTGTCAGACTGAACGAACTGGGATTCAAAACACTAGTTTACTCAGATGGTGACGTCAGTCTGCAACCTGAACCGACCCTGGTCCTGTTGGGTCCGTATCAACATCAGAACAAAGCTGAGACTGAGCTCCAGGGGTCCAATTCTCATCCTGGTCTTCACCACAGACCTTATGAAGAAGAAAACTCACTTATTATTGTTGTTTTTGCTTTTTGATATGATTTTTATCCCAGATGTTTGTTAGTCTTCACACAGTCTGATTTGAGCTGATGAGTGAGGGATTTACAACCTGAGGTTCTCCAGCAGACGGCGTCACATCACCGTTTATTCCAAAACAAAACACCAAACTATTTTCAACACAATTTAAAATGAAGGTTTTTTCTTTTTAAGTCCTTTGGTGTGTAGAAGTAAAGATGCTGACAGCTGGAGATGTTCATACTGTGAAACATGAAACACTTTGTTTCCCTAGAAGATTGAAATGAAACTGATTTGTGAGATGCAGATGTTCAAACCATGATGTCACATGATGTCATATGACACAGCTGTGTGAAACATCAGGGCCAAACCAGAATAATCTGATGATAATTTGTGTCACAGCTTCCTGACTCA
>SSNP01000037.1:3592166-3628303 GCA_006937955.1 Pachypanchax playfairii | reverse complement strand
CGTTGTTTCTGAGGGTCAGAATGTTTTTTGTTTCAGTCCGAGATGTTGCTGCAGCATCAGTCCAACCCGTGTCTGGTCAACAAGGTCAAGAAGACTCCTTTGGACCTGGCCTGCGAGTTTGGACGAGCCAAGGTGAGTTTGTCACATGTTTGTGTTTCTTACTTTCCCCATCACTATGACAACAGATGCTGCTGATTAAGATCCACAGTTTTTATAAACCCTTTAGAAAGTGGGCGGAGCCATTTTCTGTCACTCTGTTGACTGGAATTTGTGGGTTTTTTCTTAAAGAGTCTCTTCCATTAAAACAGTGTTTCTGAGGGTTCTGTTGAATATTTTAGCTCCACAGGTGTTCTTACCTTCATAGTGGGTGAAAACAGGTCAACAACTTCTTTCAGTTTTAATCTCTCAAACTACGCAGGTGGTGATAAAACCCGAGTTCTCCCGAGTTCTAACGGCCTGTATCTGTTTCATCACAACTCCTTTGTTCATTAGTATTCATCAGCTCCTGCAGTTGAAACCACACCTAGCATGCTGCTAGCTAAAAGCTGTTAGCATAACGCCTAGCATGCTGCTGGCTAAAAGCTGTTAGCATAACGCCTAGCATGCTGCTGGCTAAAAGCTGTTAGCATAACGCCTAGCATGCTGCTGGCTAAAAGCTGTTAGCATAAGATGTAGCAAACAGGAAGAGAGAACGTCTGACGTTACCATGTGCAGCGGGGCAGGAAACAGTATACCTTGCTCTCATAGGCTAGTTTGTTAGCCAATCAGAGTCCAGCAAGTTAGCATAATGAATATGAACGAGCTGCTGCTCGAGGCCTGACGGAAGGAGCCGAATTTTAATGCAGACAGATTGAAAGGTCTGTTAATCAGCGTTTCCTGACGTTTTTTAGATATAAAATGTTTCATATTACTGGTTAATACTTCAGAAATAACCATAAAGTCCTGAAATTTGTATGAAATGGACTCTTTAAATTTGAAACTCTTCCCAGGTTGATGAGCATCACCTGTGTTAACTCACACCTGGATGTTCACCTACAGACATGACAGTGAAGTGTGTGTGATGCTACATTACAGACGCGTTCGCTGCCTTTAAATGATCCTCTGTGCTGCTAAACATCTGCATTTCTTCAGTGTTTCCCTCATACAGGTTTAACTTCTCTCTCTCCACCTTAATTAATTGAAAGGAACTGATAGTTGATACTTTTATTGATCCACCTGGGGGCAATTATTTCTCTGTATTGGACCCGTCCCTGAGAAGCAGAGGGCTGCTGTCAGTGCCCAGGGCCAGTTTGGGGGTTCAGTATTTTGCCCAAGGACACTTCAACACGTAGCCTGCAGGGACCCGGGATTGAACCGCTCACCTCCTGATCAGAGGACGACCTCCTTCCTCATTAGGCCCGTTCAGTTGATTTCCCAGAAAACAGGAACTGGATGAAGGCTTCACTCATAATAAACATAATTTACAGATCAGAGTCTCTGGACAGTCTCCTTTGATTTAAAAGTGAAGTGAATCCAGAGTGGAGTCTCGTGTCCTGACCTGTAAACGTGTTCCTGGTTTTAGACGAGTCATCAGGAAGTAGATCAGGTTTCTGGGCTGCTGTTTGACCGTCTCATCTCTCCTGCCATCAGGTGGTCCAGCTGCTGCTGAACAGTAACATGGTGGTGGCGTTGCTGGAGGGAGAGAGGAAGGAGCCGACAGACTCCGCCTACACCACCCCTCTGCATCTGGCCGCTCGCAACGGACACAAAGACGTCACGCGGTGAGGAAACACTGAAACATCAGCTTGTCTGCTTGAAGCTCATCACAGACTGTAGAAATGATTGTAGTCCTCATGCAAATATGTCTCAGAAGATCATTCACATTATTTTTACATTAAACTTTCAAGTCATTCTTATTTGGTCAGAAATTTCCAAGAATCCCAAAACTTCGACCCATTTTCTCTGGTTTCTGCTGGCTGAACCAATCAGGTTTGAGCATGACCTCCACAGTGCAAGCAGCCAGTTTCTACTTTATGATCAAAGTATATTTCACTTCAACTATCCACCAGATTTGGTTTCAGAAGGATCTTAAAATCTGAAATATTAGTTCTGCTTCAGTTTCCCTGTGGTTCCAGTCCTCATNATACAGTGGGGCAAAAAAGTATTTAGTCAGCCACCAATTGTGTAAGTTCTCCCACTTAAAAAGATCAGAGAGGCCTGTAATTTTCATCATAGGTATACCTCAACTATGAGAGACAAAATGAGGAAAAAAAATCCAGAAAATCACATTGTCTGATTTTTAAAGAATTTATTTGCAAATTATGGTGGAAAATAAGTATTTGGTCAATAACAAAAGTTAATCTCAATACTTTGTTATATAGCCTTTGTTGGCAATGACAGAGGTCAAACGTTTTCTGTAAGTCTTCACAAGGTTTTCACACACTGTTGCTGGTATTTTGGCCCATTCCTCCATGCAGATCTCCTCTAGAGCAGTGATGTTTTGGGGCTGACGCTGGGCAACACGGACTTTCAACTCCCTCCAGAGATTTTCTATGGGGTTGAGATCTGGAGACTGGCTAGGCCACTCCAGGACCTTGAAATGCTTCTTACGAAGCCACTCCTTCGTTGCCCGGGCGGTGTGTTTGGGATCATTGTCATGCTGAAAGACCCAGCCACGTCTCATTTTCAATGCCCTTGCTGATGGAAGGAGGTTTTCACTCAAAATCTTACGATACATGGCCCCATTCATTCTTTCCTTTACACGGATCAGTCGTCCTGGTCCCCTTGCAGAAAAACAGCCCCAAAGCATGATGTTTCCACCCCCATGCTTTACAGTAGGTATGGTGTTCTTTGGATCCAACTCAGCATTCTTTCCCCTCCAAACACGACAAGTTGAGTTTCTACCAAAAAGTTCTATTTTGGTTTCATCTGACCATATGATGTTCTCCCAATCCTCTTCTGGATCATCCAAATGCTCTCTAGCAAACCGCAGACGGGCCTGGACGTGTCCTGGCTTCAGCAGGGGGACACGTCTGGCACTGCAGGATTTGAGTCCCTGGCGGCGTAGTGTGTTACTGATGGTAGCCTTTGTTACTTTGGTCCCAGCTCTCTGCAGGTCATTCACTAGGTCCCTCCGTGTGGTTCTGGGATTTTTGCTCACCGTTCTTGTGATCATTTTGACCCCACGGGGTGAGATCTTGCGTGGAGCCCCAGATCGAGGGAGATTATCAGTGGTCTTGTATGTCTTCCATTTTCTAATAATTGCTCCCACAGTTGATTTCTTCACACCAAGCTGCTTACCTATTGCAGATTCAGTCTTCCCAGCCTGGTGAAGGTCTACAATTTTGTTTCTGGTGTCCTTTGACAGCTCTTTGGTCTTGGCCATAGTGGAGTTTGGAGCGTGACTGTTTGAGGTTGTGGACAGGTGTCTTTTATACTGATAACGAGTTCACACAGGTGCCATTAATACAGGTAACGAGTGGAGGACAGAGGAGCCTCTTAAAGAAGTTACAGATCTGTGAAAGCCAGAAATCTTACTTGTTTGTAGGTGACCAAATACTTATTTTCCACCATAATTTGCAAATAAATTCTTTAAAAATCAGACAATGTGATTTTCTGGATTTTTTTTCCTCATTTTGTCTCTCATAGTTGAGGTATACCTATGATGAAAATTACAGGCCTCTCTGATCTTTTTAAGTGGGAGAACTTACACAATTGGTGGCTGACTAAATACTTTTTTGCCCCACTGTAGGTCTAGATAGAGGGTTCTAGCTGTAGACAGGAAGGTTCACCTGTAGAGGGTTCTAGCTGTAGACAGGAAGGTTCACCTGTAGAGGGTTCTAGATGTGGACAGGAAGGTTCTCATGTAGAGAGTTCTAGCTGTGGACGGGAGGGTTCTCCTGTAGAGGGTTCTAGATGTGGCTGTGACCCAGTCTGAGGTTTCTGTGTACAGGGGAAGGTAACAGTAATCTGGTTCGTCCAGATCTACCTGTTGCCCCACGTGTCCACTCTGTCCTACACATACATCTGGAACTGCTGCATTTGAAACCATCTATAAAAGGGGCGGGACAGCTGGTATAATACTTTAAGCTGATTGGAGGATGCACCAGCAAGTGTCTATCATGATTTGTCTTTATCCAATCAGAGTAAATCCAGTTGGTAGTAAAACACAAACATCGTCTCTAGTCCTAAAACAGATCCAATAGCTGCTTTTATGTACATCCACCAGCAGCCATGTTTGTTTTACTTTACCTGTCAGTCATACCTGAACACCCGCCCCAAAGCACAATGCTAACACATGATTGGTGTGAACCACCAGTGCGTGAGGTTAAGGAAGTCTCATACACTGATTGTGTTTCAGGTTGCTTCTGAAGGCCGGCATCGACATCAACAAGACTACCAAGTCTGGAACAGCTCTTCATGAAGCTTCGCTGTATGGAAAAACTGAAGTGGTCCGACTGTTGTTAGATGTAAGTTTCTCCCTGAATGTGCAGAACAGTGTGGTGGTTCTGACTGATTCTATTAGGGTTCTGAGTCAGATGTTTGATCCATTCGAGTTCTTTGGACACTGTCTAACATGTTTATGAAGGAACATCTGTGTGAAAACAAGTTCTTAGATACAAATAAATGTGATCAGAAGACATAAACCTGTCCAACCAGCAGGATGTGTGGGACACATGGGACGTGTCCCTGCTGAGGTCCTCTGAGAACACTGAGCAGATGGTATGAGGGACAGACTGTGACCACATCAAGACTAACTGGACTCTTTTGTTCTGCTCAGTGTGTAAAAGCTGCTGCTGTATTTTCCTGTGGTGGACATTTGACCTTTGACCCAGATCAGCTGTCTGTTGGACATTAAACCTTCTGGAAAAACAAACAACATCTATAGTGAAGAAGGACGTGTCAGTCATTTGTGTTTGTCCATCCAGGCTGGAGTGGACGTGAACATCCGAAACACCTACAATCAGACGGCGTTAGACATCGTCAACCAGTTCACCACATCACACGCCAGTAAGGACATCAAGCAGCTTCTACGAGGTAAGAACACACGCACGTAAGCACGCACGCACAGAGGTCAGAACACACATGCACACACACACCTACACACACTCAGACACACACACATGCACACACACACCTACACACACTCAGACACACACACATGCACACACACACCTACACACACTCAGACACACACACATGCACACACACACCTACACACACTCAGACACACACACACATGCACGCCCATACTGTTTTCTGACTGGATTGATCCTGATTTGTTAAATAAATGTACAAAAAACGTATATTTGCCTTTAAGACGTGTGAACAGTGAAACGCCCCCTGATAGCGTTTGTTTACATGATAGCGTTTGTTTACATGATAGTGTTTGTTTACATGATAGCGTTTGTTTACATGATAGCGTTTGTTTACATGTTAGTGTTTGTTTACATGATAGTGTTTGTTTACATGATAGCGTTTGTTAACATGATAGTGTTTGTTTACATGTTAGTGTTTGTTTACATGTTAGAGTTTGTTTACATGATAGCGTTTGTTAACATGATAGTGTTTGTTTACATGATAGTGTTTGTTTACATGTTAGTGTTTGTTTACATGTTAGAGTTTGTTTACATGATAGCGTTTGTTTACATGTTTGTTTGTTTACATGTTAGTGTTTGTTTACATGTTTATGTTTGTTTACATGATAGCGTTTGTTTACATGTTAGTGTTTGTTTACATGTTAGAGTTTGTTTACATGACAGCGTTTTTTTACATGTTAGTGTTTGTTTACATGATAGCATTTGTTTACATGTTTATGTTTGTTTACATGTTAGAGTTTGTTTACATGATAGCGTTTGTTTACATGTTTATGTTTGTTTCCATGTTAGTGTTTGTTTACATGATAGCGTTTGTTTACATGTTTGTTTGTTTACATGTTAGTGTTTGTTTACATGTTTATGTTTGTTTACATGTTAGTGTTTGTTTACATGATAGCGTTTGTTTACATATTTATGTTTGTTTACATGTTAGTGTTTGTTTACATGTTAGAGTTTGTTTACATGATAGCGTTTGTTTACATGTTTATGTTTGTTTACATGTTAGCGTTTGTTTACATGATAGCATTTGTTTACATGTTTATGTTTGTTTACATGATAGCATTTGTTTACATGATAGCGTTTGTTTAAATGTTTATGTTTGTTTACATGATACTGTTTGTTTACATGATAGTGTTGTTTACATGATTGCACTTGTTTACATGATAGCGTTTGTTTACATCAGCAGAGGGAACAGTGTTCTCCTGCGTTCCTCTGTAATCCTGTGGAGCAGCATCTACCTGAAGCAGCTTCAGTTCCTGGTTGAAACCCTGTTCTGTTCTGATGGTTTCCCACCTGTAGCTTCAGATTACATGTTAGATCCTGTGGAACTTGAACATGGTGTTGTTTGTTCTGAGCCTCACCTGAGTCTGAGCTGCAGTTCAAACAGCAGCTGTGTTTAAATGTTGGTTATGTAACAGTAAACTTGTTTCTGTCGGCGCTCACAGCTTCAAAGAGCAGATTCAGCCTGAAATCCTGCAGCGCTGTGTGTGAACTGTGTGCTGCGCTCTGTAATCCTGCAGCCGTTTGAAGCTCCTGTGGGAACAAACTCAGGGAATAATTAGCATTTGTGTTGAAGAAGTGATTTCAAACATGGATGGAGACTTTCCTGTTGTTTACAGCTGCATAATGCAGAGATGAAGAAGTGGTGAACGCTCAGCCGCTACGTGCTGAGGATTAATTATTGATGGGTCGTGTTAGCGGCGGCGTTCTGCAGAAGGTTGTTTGTGGTCACCATGTCTGGGAGGAATGAGTCAGAATCATCGGCAGGAATCCACTAAGTCTGTTTAATTACCCTGAAAAAGTCTGTGTGTTTCCATAAAGTGGTTCCATGTCGGCCTTCTGTCACTGTAACGCTTTAAAGAAACACATCAGCAGCTTTCAAATTTTCCAAATGAAATGATGATTTTTACAGCCAGTGTGAGATAAAGTGTATTTTTCTTACAGAACTCACTGATCTGAGTCGAGCTCGTCACATCGTGGACTGTCCTGATCCGAGTTGTGTACTGTGATCGTGTCTCACTACATTCACATCAACACAAACTCACTGTGTTCTTCTGCACCTGTTTTTCTGACTGTGTTGTTCTTTTCCAGGTGAACAGCAGCTGTTGTTTGTATAATTGTGATCTAATGATCTCTATGGGGCGTTGACAGATGCCACAGGTATTTTACAGGTCAGAGCTCTGAAGGACCACTGGAACCTTCATGATCCAACAGCCCTTAACGTCAGAGCAGGAGACGTGATCACGGTGAGACGTTCACCAGATACTCATGTCCTGGTCCAGGACCTGGTTCTGTTTCAGCTTTCTGTATCATCGTTTCCCAAACCTGAAGTTTCATTTGGAAAAACTCTGAACAGAACCAGCTGAAACATAATAAAATACTGGTGAAAAGGGAGGGAGGGATCTGATGAGGATCCCTGTGGTCTTCTGAACCTCTTGCTGGTCCTGGTTCTCCTGCAGGTGTTGGAGCAGCACACAGATGGACGCTGGAAGGGACACATCCATGACAGTCAGAGAGGGACAGACAGAGTGGGTTTCTTTCCTCCGTCCATCGTGGAGGTCATCAGCAGGAGGAACGGTGAGTCAACCGCAGAATGTGAAACATATAAAAGATAAATGTGCATTAATAGTTTGAAGAAATGATTCTGCTTTGAGTTCTGTTCACTTCAAGATCAGAACATGGTCTGGTTCTCATCAGGTCTGACTAGGAATCCAATCCAACCTCAGATTAACATCAAACAGGTTCTTTATTTAACAGAACCTGAACCAGAGTGTGGCGTCGCCCACGGTGTCGTGTGTCATGTGGTTATCTGAGGTTGGATTATTTTAACACCTGGTGGTGACCAGATTAATCAAATATTAAAACCTGCAGGAAAATGTAGATATTAATTTGGATTCTTGGACTTGACGCCTTCATCACCTGATGTCTGATGTCACCTCACACAGGAAGTGAAGTTAGTTTAAAGATCCACCTGAGTTACTAATCCAGCAGCTTCCAGACACTCGCTTCATTCCTGCATCATCATTACATCCAAATAATGACTGACCCAACACTAACCATCAGCTTAATAACATGCTCCCCCTCCTCTATCTCCCCCTCCTCCCCCCCTCACCTCCTCCTCTTCATTCCCCTCCCTCTTCACCTCCTCCTCCCCCTCCTCATGCCCCCTTTACATCTCACCCTGCAGGGGGCACCCTGTCCCGGCACGCCTCCCTGCCCACCCAGCGCCAGCAGCTCCTGTCCAGAGCCCCTCTGTCCTCGAGCCTGAGCTCCGCCCCTCACACCGACGACTCCTACTGTCTGTATGCCCCGCCTACCCACGTGGTTCTGCCATTAGCCAACGGCCTCACTACCTGTACAGGTACATCACACACTTAGGACACGCTGCCAGATCAGCAGCACAGACTGACTGTCAGGAGACATTTCAGTGTGCGGTTCTGATCCAAATCCCAACTGGTACTTAATATGAATGAGATGGTCAGGTGATCCGTCATCAGGTGTTCCAACAGAACCGTCTGCTTCCAGCATCACCACAAAGCTGAACTTTGATTCTAATTTAGATCTAATTCTCGTCTGGTACCTCCATCACACCACAGAACCAGGTCCATCAGAGTCTTTGTGTCTGATAGGTTTGTCTTCAAGCTGCTTGTCTCAGTCTGGGTGTCCTTTTGAGGACATCTGGGTCCTCAGGGACTCGTATCACGGTAAGAGCCCCCTCGCCTGCTCTGAAGCTGCATCGCTGCCCAGCTCATCGCTCTGCATCAGGACCTCACACACCAAGACCACACCCACTCTGATCCGTGCTCCACCCCCTCTGTGTCTCCTGTTGTCTCATATTGTCTCGTGTGTGTCTCATATTGTCTTATGTGTGTCTCATGTGTGTCTCATATTGACTCATATTGTCTCATGTGTGTCTCATATTGACTCATATTGTCTCGTGTGTGTCTCATATTGTCTTGCGTGTGTCTCATGTTGTCTCATACTGTCTCACATTGTCTTATGTGTGTCTCATGTGTGTCTCATATTGACTCATATTGTCTCGTGTGTATCTCATATTGTCTCGTGTGTGTCTCACATTGTCTCGTGTGTGTCTCATATTGTCTCATGTGTGTCTCACATTGACTCATATTGTCTCGTGTGTGTCTCATATTGTCTCGTGTGTGTCTCATATTGACTCATATTGTCTCGTGTGTGTCTCATATTGACTCATATTGTCTCGTGTGTCTCATATTGTCTCATGTGTGTCTCATATTGTCTCGTGTGTGTCTCATATTGACTCATATTGTCTCGTGTGTGTCTATATTGTCTCATATTGACTCATATTGTCTCATGTTGTCTCGTGTGTGTCTCATATTGACTCATATTGTCTCGTGTGTGTCTCACATTGTCTCGTGTGTGTCTCACATTGTCTCATGTGTGTCTCATATTGTCTCGTGTGTGTCTCATATTGACTCATATTGTCTCATGTTGTCTCATGTTGTCTCGTGTGTGTCTCATATTGACTCATATTGTCTCGTGTGTGTCTCATATTGTCTCGTGTGTGTCTCACATTGTCTCGTGTGTGTGTCTCACATTGTCTCGTGTGTGTCTCACATTGTCTCCTGTGTGTCTCATATTGTCTCATGTGTGTCTCATATTGTCTCGTGTGTGTCTCATATTGACTCATATTGTCTCATGTTGTCTCATGTTGTCTCGTGTGTGTCTCATATTGACTCATATTGTCTCGTGTGTGTCTCACATTGTCTCCTGTGTGTCTCACATTGTCTCATGTGTGTCTCATATTGACTCATATTGTCTCGTGTGTGTCTCATATTGTCTCATGTGTGTCTCATATTGTCTCGTGTGTGTCTCATATTGACTCATATTGTCTCGTGTGTCTCATATTGTCTCATGTGTGTCTCATATTGTCTCATATTGTCTCGTGTGTGTCTCATATTGACTCATATTGTCTCGTGTGTCTCATATTGTCTCGTGTGTGTCTCACATTGTCTCGTGTGTGTCTCATATTGTCTTGCGTGTGTCTCATGTTGTCTCATACTGTCTCACATTGTCTTATGTGTATCTCATATTGTCTCGTGTGTGTCTCACATTGTCTCGTGTGTGTCTCATATTGTCTCATGTGTGTCTCATATTGTCTCGTGTGTGTCTCATATTGACTCATATTGTCTCGTGTGTGTCTCATATTGTCTCGTGTGTGTCTCATATTGTCTCGTGTGTGTCTCATATTGTCTCATGTGTGTCTCATATTGTCTCGTGTGTGTCTCATATTGACTCATATTGTCTCATATTGTCTCGTGTGTGTCTCACATTGTCTCGTGTGTGTCTCACATTGTCTCGTGTGTGTCTCTCTATTGCTCTATTGACTCATATTGTCTCGTGTGTCTCATATTGTCTCATGTGTGTCTCATATTGTCTCGTGTGTGTCTCATATTGACTCATATTGTCTCATGTTGTCTCATGTTGTCTCGTGTGTGTCTCATATTGACTCATATTGTCTCGTGTGTCTCATATGGTCTCGTGTGTGTCTCATATTGTCTCGTGTGTGTCTCACATTGTCTCGTGTGTGTCTCACATTGTCTCGTGTGTGTCTCATATTGTCTCGTGTGTGTCTCATATTGTCTCGTGTGTGTCTCATATTGACTCATATTGTCTCGTGTGTCTCATATTGTCTCATGTGTGTCTCATATTGTCTCGTGTGTGTCTCATATTGTCTCATATTGTCTCGTGTGTGTCTCACATTGTCTCGTGTGTGTGTCTCACATTGTCTCGTGTGTGTCTCACATTGTCTCGTGTGTGTCTCATATTGTCTCATGTGTGTCTCATATTGTCTCGTGTGTGTCTCATATTGACTCATATTGTCTCATGTTGTCTCATGTTGTCTCGTGTGTGTCTCATATTGACTCATATTGTCTCGTGTGTCTCATATTGTCTCATGTGTGTCTCATATTGTCTCGTGTGTGTCTCATATTGACTCATATTGTCTCGTGTGTCTCATATTGTCTCATGTGTGTCTCATATTGTCTCGTGTGTGTCTCATATTGACTCATATTGTCTCGTGTGTGTCTCATATTGTCTCGTGTGTGTCTCACATTGTCTCGTGTGTGTCTCATATTGTCTCATGTGTGTCTCATATTGTCTCGTGTGTGTCTCATATTGACTCATATTGTCTCATGTTGTCTCATGTTGTCTCGTGTGTGTCTCATATTGACTCATATTGTCTCGTGTGTCTCATATTGTCTCATGTGTGTCTCATATTGTCTCGTGTGTGTCTCACATTGTCTCGTGTGTGTCTCACATTGTCTCATGTGTGTCTCATATTGTCTCGTGTGTGTCTCATATTGACTCATATTGTCTCATGTTGTCTCATGTTGTCTCGTGTGTGTCTCATATTGACTCATATTGTCTCGTGTGTGTCTCATATTGTCTCGTGTGTGTCTCATATTGACTCATATTGTCTCGTGTGTGTCTCATATTGTCTCATGTGTGTCTCATATTGTCTCGTGTGTGTCTCATATTGACTCATATTGTCTCATGTTGTCTCATGTTGTCTCGTGTGTGTCTCATATTGACTCATATTGTCTCGTGTGTCTCATATTGTCTCATGTGTGTCTCATATTGTCTCGTGTGTGTCTCACATTGTCTCGTGTGTGTCTCATATTGTCTCATGTGTGTCTCATATTGTCTCGTGTGTGTCTCATATTGACTCATATTGTCTCATGTTGTCTCGTGTGTGTCTCATATTGACTCATATTGTCTCGTGTGTCTCATATTGTCTCATGTGTGTCTCATATTGTCTCGTGTGTGTCTCATATTGACTCATATTGTCTCGTGTGTGTCTCATATTGTCTCATGTGTGTCTCATATTGTCTCGTGTGTGTCTCATATTGACTCATATTGTCTCGTGTGTCTCATATTGTCTCGTGTGTGTCTCACATTGTCTCGTGTGTGTCTCATATTGTCTCGTGTGTGTCTCATATTGTCTCATATTGTCTCATGTGTCTCATATTGTCTCGTGTGTGTCTCACATTGTCTCGTGTGTGTCTCATATTGTCTTGCGTGTGTCTCATGTTGTCTCATACTGTCTCACATTGTCTTATGTGTGTCTCATGTGTGTCTCATATTGACTCATATTGTCTCGTGTGTATCTCATATTGTCTCGTGTGTGTCTCACATTGTCTCGTGTGTGTCTCATATTGTCTCATGTGTGTCTCATATTGTCTCGTGTGTGTCTCATATTGACTCATATTGTCTCATGTTGTCTCATGTTGTCTCATATTGACTCATATTGTCTCGTGTGTCTCATATTGTCTCATGTGTGTCTCATATGGTCTCGTGTGTGTCTCATATTGTCTCGTGTGTGTCTCACATTGTCTCGTGTGTGTCTCACATTGTCTCATGTGTGTCTCATGTTGTCTCGTGTGTGTCTCATATTGACTCATATTGTCTCATGTTGTCTCTTGTTGTCTCGTGTGTGTCTCATATTGTCTCATATGGTCTCGTGTGTGTCTCATATTGTCTCGTGTGTCTCATATTGTCTCATGTGTGTCTCATATTGTCTCGTGTGTGTCTCATATTGACTCATATTGTCTCGTGTGTGTCTCATATTGTCTCATGTGTGTCTCACATTGTCTCTTGTGTGTCTCATATTGTCTCATGTGTGTCTCATATTGTCTCGTGTGTGTCATATGGTCTCGTGTGTGTCTCACATTGTCTCGTGTGTGTCTCACATTGTCTCGTGTGTGTCTCATATTGTCTCGTGTGTGTCTCATATTGTCTCGTGTGTGTCTCATATTGACTCATATTGTCTCATGTTGTCTCGTGTGTGTCTCATATTGACTCATATTGTCTCGTGTGTCTCATATTGTCTCATGTGTGTCTCATATTGTCTCGTGTGTGTCTCATATTGACTCATATTGTCTCGTGTGTGTCTCATATTGTCTCATGTGTGTCTCATATTGTCTCGTGTGTGTCTCATATTGACTCATATTGTCTCATGTGTGTCTCATATTGTCTCGTGTGTGTCTCATATTGTCTCATATTGTCTCGTGTGTCTCATATTGTCTCATGTGTGTCTCACATTGTCTCGTGTGTGTCTCATATTGTCTTGCGTGTGTCTCATATTGTCTCATGTGTGTCTCATATGGTCTCGTGTGTGTCTCATATTGACTCATATTGTCTCGTGTGTGTCTCACATTGTCTCGTGTGTGTCTCACATTGTCTCCTGTGTGTCTCATATTGTCTCCTGTGTGTCTCATATTGTCTCATGTGTGTCTCATGTGTGTCTCATATTGTCTCGTGTGTGTCTCATATTGACTCATATTGTCTCGTGTGTGTCTCATATTGACTCATATTGTCTCGTGTGTCTCATATTGTCTCATGTGTGTCTCATATTGTCTCGTGTGTGTCTCATATTGTCTCGTGTGTGTCTCACATTGTCTCGTGTGTGTCTCACATTGTCTCGTGTGTGTCTCATATTGACTCATATTGTCTCGTGTGTCTCATATTGTTTCATGTGTGTCTCATATGGTCTCGTGTGTGTCTCATATTGTCTCGTGTGTGTCTCACATTGTCTCGTGTGTGTGTCTCACATTGTCTCGTGTGTGTCTCACATTGTCTCCTGTGTGTCTCATATTGTCTCCTGTGTGTCTCATATTGTCTCATGTGTGTCTCATATTGTCTCGTGTGTGTCTCATATTGACTCATATTGTCTCATGTTGTCTCATGTTGTCTCGTGTGTGTCTCATATTGACTCATATTGTCTCGTGTGTCTCATATTGTCTCGTGTGTGTCTCACATTGTCTCGTGTGTGTCTCACATTGTCTCGTGTGTGTCTCATATTGTCTCATGTGTGTCTCATATGGTCTCGTGTGTGTCTCATATTGACTCATATTGTCTCATATTGTCTCGTGTGTGTCTCACATTGTCTCGTGTGTGTCTCACATTGTCTCCTGTGTGTCTCATATTGTCTCCTGTGTGTCTCATATTGTCTCATGTGTGTCTCATATTGTCTCGTGTGTGTCTCATATTGACTCATATTGTCTCGTGTGTGTCTCATATTGTCTCATGTGTGTCTCATATTGTCTCGTGTGTGTCTCATATTGACTCATATTGTCTCGTGTGTCTCATATTGTTTCATGTGTGTCTCATATGGTCTCGTGTGTGTCTCATATTGTCTCGTGTGTGTCTCACATTGTCTCGTGTGTGTCTCACATTGTCTCGTGTGTGTCTCATATTGTCTCGTGTGTGTCTCATATTGACTCATATTGTCTCATGTTGTCTCATGTTGTCTCGTGTGTGTCTCATATTGACTCATATTGTCTCGTGTGTGTCTCACATTGTCTCGTGTGTGTCTCACATTGTCTCCTGTGTGTCTCATATTGTCTCCTGTGTGACTCATATTGTCTCATGTGTGTCTCATATTGTCTCGTGTGTGTCTCATATTGACTCATATTGTCTCATATTGTCTCGTGTGTGTCTCATATTGACTCATATTGTCTCGTGTGTCTCATATTGTCTCATGTGTGTCTCACATTGTCTCGTGTGTGTCTCATATTGTCTCATGTGTGTCTCATATTGTCTCGTGTGTGTCTCATATTGACTCATATTGTCTCATGTTGTCTCATGTTGTCTCGTGTGTGTCTCATATTGACTCATATTGTCTCGTGTGTCTCATATTGTCTCATGTGTGTCTCATATTGTCTCGTGTGTGTCTCATATTGTCTCGTGTGTGTCTCACATTGTCTCGTGTGTGTCTCACATTGTCTCGTGTGTGTCTCACATTGTCTCGTGTGTGTCTCACATTGTCTCCTGTGTGTCTCATATTGTCTCCTGTGTGTCTCATATTGTCTCATGTGTGTCTCATATTGACTCATATTGTCTCGTGTGTGTCTCATATTGTCTCATGTGTGTCTCATATTGTCTCGTGTGTGTCTCATATTGACTCATATTGTCTCGTGTGTGTCTCATATTGTCTCGTGTGTGTCTCATATTGACTCATATTGTCTCGTGTGTCTCATATTGTCTCATGTGTGTCTCATATTGACTCATATTGTCTCGTGTGTGTCTCACATTGTCTCGTGTGTGTCTCACATTGTCTCGTGTGTGTCTCATATTGTCTCGTGTGTCTCATATTGTCTCATGTGTGTCTCATATTGTCTCGTGTGTGTCTCATATTGACTCATATTGTCTCGTGTGTCTCATATTGTCTCATGTGTGTCTCATATTGTCTCGTGTGTGTCTCACATTGTCTCGTGTGTGTCTCACATTGTCTCATGTGTGTCTCATATTGTCTCGTGTGTGTCTCATATTGACTCATATTGTCTCATGTTGTCTCATGTTGTCTCGTGTGTGTCTCATATTGACTCATATTGTCTCGTGTGTGTCTCACATTGTCTCATGTGTGTCTCATATTGTCTCGTGTGTGTCTCATATTGACTCATATTGTCTCATGTTGTCTCATGTGTGTCTCATATTGACTCATATGGTCTCGTGTGTGTCTCATATTGTCTCGTGTGTGTCTCACATTGTCTCGTGTGTGTGTCTCACATTGTCTCGTGTGTGTCTCACATTGTCTCCTGTGTGTCTCACATTGTCTCATGTGTGTCTCATGTGTGTCTCATATTGTCTCGTGTGTGTCTCATATTGTCTCATATTGTCTCGTGTGTCTCATATTGTTTCATGTGTGTCTCATATTGTCTCGTGTGTGTCTCACATTGTCTCGTGTGTGTCTCATATTGTCTTGTGTGTGTCTCATATTGACTCATATTGTCTCATGTTGTCTCATGTTGTCTCGTGTGTGTCTCATATTGACTCATATTGTCTCGTGTGTCTCATATTGTCTCATGTGTGTCTCATATTGTCTCGTGTGTGTCTCACATTGACTCATATTGTCTCACATTGTCTCATGTGTGTCTCATATTGACTCATATGGTCTCATATTGACTCATATTGTCTCATGTTGTCTCACATTGTCTCGTGTGTGTCTCTCACATTGTCTCGTGTGTGTCTCACATTGTCTCCTGTGTGTCTCACATTGTCTCATGTGTGTCTCATGTGTGTCTCATATTGTCTCGTGTGTGTCTCATATTGTCTCATATTGTCTCGTGTGTCTCATATTGTTTCATGTGTGTCTCATATTGTCTCGTGTGTGTCTCACATTGTCTCGTGTGTGTCTCACATTGTCTCGTGTGTGTCTCACATTGTCTCGTGTGTGTCTCACATTGTCTCGTGTGTGTCTCACATTGTCTCGTGTGTGTCTCACATTGTCTCATAGTTCCACTGATCGGAGGTTTTAAACATGAACTTGCTTCAATCAGCTGATTTTAGTTTCCAGTTCAGGATTTATTTTTTATTCTGGAACTTGAACAGTTTGTTTATCAGGAAACTCTGACTGCAGAGACGGTTTTAGATTCTTTCTCAGGTTTAAATGGTGTTTAAAGAAACTCGTTACGGAGCTGCAGAACACTTACCTGCATACAGGTGATGCTGTTTGCTGTGTAACAGCAGGTTCACACGGCCATGTTGTTTAACCTGCTCTGGGTTTAGGATGGATGTGAACTTTGTGAATTAATTAAACTCTGAACAGGTTGAGTTCTGCTGTCCTACAGTCATGTTTCTGTCCCTGATGGACCCCTGATGGACCCCTGATGGACGGGTTGTCACAGGTGGATCTCTCCTGCTGGTCGAGTCCATTTTATTCCTTCAGAACCACTCAGACACCAAAATATGAAATTTAGTCAAAATGCCACGAAGACAAAGTCTTTTTAAATAGTTTTTAAATATGAGACTTTTATATATTAAGACTTTTAACCTAAACAGATCATTGACATCATTTCACATGATGTGCTGCTTTTTAATCACGTCTTCAGTCACCTGTATTAATCACACACTCGTCCGTCTCAGTCCCAGCGTGTCCAGCGTCCTCACCAGAGCTGAATCTAACCAGCAGAGTCAGTAAAGGATGAAGGACGTTTGTCTTGGTGTGTCTGGCCCAAACGCGCTGCTTCATGCTGGAATCAGTAGTTCCTCAGTGCTGCCACTGGGGGGCGACACCAGGTTGTCCTTTCATGCAGCTGCATGTTGTTCACAGCAGAACATCATTTCTTACTGTCTCTTGTCACGTATTACAAACTAAAGATGTTTTAAAGGATGTTTTCCAGGTTTTTTGCATGTTTCTCCCACTGATCAATAAAAATAGGTGTTATGAAGAATCTACTGAACCTGCTGCGGTTCCACGTAGCAGGAGGGAAGATGTTCCTCCATCACACTCAGATCATTGTTGGTTTGTGCTGTTTGCAGAGTGTAGATCTTAGTGAGTACAGCTCCAGACTTCAGACCTTCGTCCCTCTTCATCCCGTTGAACTAACTGTCTGCAGGCTTGTTCCTAACAAACAGCCTCGCTGCTTCTCCTCAGTATGACGTCGAGCCTCTCGCTCTGCATGTTGATGACAGGAAGTTATTATCTGTGTTGTTATTGGTTGCAGCTGGAGACAGAAACAGCGTGGGGAGCACCGGGAGTGTGGGCAGCACCCGCAGCGCCGGCAGCGGTCAGAGCACCGAAAGCAACAACGCCACCAACGGACTCCAGCACAACATCGGTCACCATGACAACAAGGTACCATCAGACTGACACTGTGTATCTTACCTGAAGGAGCAACAAAAACTGAATGAATCAAAGGATTCAGAAATAGAAAATCCAGAAATAAAGTCCTGATCCAGAAATCGTCTCCTTAATTTACAGGGTTCAGATTTTTAAAATGTTCCTGCTGGTTGAAAAGAAATATTTTAGAATTTAAAGGAGCAGCTTTAAATATTTAGTGACATCTAGTGGTCAAGTGTGAAACAGCACCATGTCCCTCCACCTCACTAACAAAAACAGATGATGCAGAAGAAGAACCAAGTTCCTGTTCTTATCAGAGAACACATCACGTTTTATTATTTCTGTCTTCGTGTTCTTAGTTAAATACTTTGGAAAACACAGAAACAGCTGGAGTGAGACTTCATTTAAACTGAGTTAGTTTGGGTCTTTGTTTGCAGATGGCGCCCCCTGCTGTTGATGCTGGACACGCTGCAGACCCCAGCAAACAGGCTGAACATCCTTCAGGTTTATTCTGCTCTAAAAACAAGTTGTTTATATAATAAAACCTGGTGCAGTCCGTGCAGGAAGTGGTTCCTCTGAACTTTTCCTTTCCTGAAGTCTTTAGAATGTTTGAGTTTGTTATTTATGCTCCTGTCCTCCAGGTGGGACTCCTCGGAGACAGACGGTGACGGTGCAGCGTCCTGCTGAGCCCAGCTTCACGCAGCAGTTTGTTCGTCCACAGCAGCTGCTGGACGGGAAGGTAAATAAATCTCTTCACATCATACTAACAACACATACGTCTCCTTCTGTGAAATGAGACGAGGACAAAGCAGCGTCTACATGATCCCTCGGCTGTCTCTGCTGGACTCAGAGACTCAGGACAGATCAGACAGTTTTAACACTGGTTTGTCTGTTAGGATGCAGACGCCATCTATCAGTGGCTGAGTGACTTCCAGTTGCAGCAGTACACCGGAAACTTCCTAAACGCCGGATACGATGTGCCGACCATCAGCAGGATGACACCCGAGGTGAACAGACATCATTCATATTCTCATGACACTGAATATGAACAGACCCAAAGATAAATCTGACCCGGTGTGTAACATGACACCAGAACCCGACCCAGAGACACTTAATTAGTTAAAGTGTAACTTTCAATTTCACATGAAGAATATATTTTTGACAAAGTATTAAAGAGTCTCTGACTCGTTCAGGTAACATGTAGAATCATTCTGTGTTTAATGAAACATGCTGCAGGTTTGTGTGTTTGAATGTTTTTATGAGCTTCAGTGTGAAACAGGAAGTGATGAAACAGGAAGCAGCTTTAATAGTCTGTAACAACGTGGATGTTGATGTACTGACACCTTGACAGGATCTGACTGCCATCGGAGTGACCAAACCTGGACACCGCAAGAAGATCTCCATGGAGATCAACAACCTGAACATCCCAGAGTGGCTGCCGGAGTACATTCCTGTAAGACTCCTGCTGATGTTTGACTCTAGTCCTTCTAAACACAATCTGACTCATGTGTCTTCTTACAGTCGGATCTCAGCGAGTGGCTCGGTACCATCGGACTCCCTCAGTACCACAAAAAACTCTCTGAAAACGGATACGACTCCATCACCATAGTCAAAGACCTGACGTGGGAGGATCTGCAGGAGATTGGCATCACCAAGCTGGGTGAGGAAACATCACGCTGTGTTTACTGGAACGTTCTCCGTGTTACTCTGAGTCTGATGGTTAAACGTTCTCTTCAGGACATCAGAAGAAGTTGATGCTGGCGGTGAAGAAGTTGTGTGACATCCAGAAGGCAACCCTTCAGTCAGAATCCGGTCTAGGGACACTGCGACGTAAAGCCCCTGGAGGTCTCCACTTGGTCACCATTGAGTCTTCTGATGCAAGCAGTGAATGTTCTTCACCTCACACCCCGATGATGGTGACCTTCCAGGACAGCGAGTTGAGTGCTGAGCTACAGACGGCCATGTCCAGCCACTACGGAGGCTGCGAGGAAGGTTTGGCCATAAAACATGCAGCGGGGATGTCTCAGAGCCAGGAGAGCATTGATGCCCGTTCCAGAGGTTCTGGACGCTCCCAGGAGCCTCCTGCTGCTTCCATAAACCCCCATGGATGGTCCCAGGAGAGCGTAGAATGCAGCCCTGCCAAGGACAGCTGGGACCAGAGACCACTGCAACATCCGCTGCTACCCAAACAGGTTCCTCTAGGGACAGCGACCGTGTTTAAGTACCCTGCCATCCCAGCTAAGCCCAAACCGTCTGGACCTCCTGGTTCCTCCTCTCATGGCTCTCCAGCACTAAAAGGTTTCAGTTACCTGCACGCCCAGTGTGGCGTACCTGACCCGAGCTCCTCTCCCAGGCCTGAGGGTTACAACATGACCCTGACACCACCCAACAAGCGCACCCACACCGTGACTCGCTACGCTCTGTCAGATGGAGAGCCCGATGAGGATGATGACGAGCTCGCAGTTCCTCCTGGAAACATTCCATCCTACGCCACTCTGACCCGAAAACCCGGCCGCAGCCATCTGGCCCGGTTCAAGCTGAGCCCAGAGAAAAATGGCAGCGTGGGACGCAGCCAGTCGTTTGCAGTGAGGGCCCGGAAAAAAGGCCCCCCACCTCCGCCTCCCAAGAGACTGAGCTCAGTGAGCAGCACCACCAGTGGGGAGCTGAGTGACAGCAGCCCTACGTCGTCCTCCGGCGGGGTGGTGACTGATAGTCCAGGAAGCGTCAGGAGCATCGCTGCTTCTTTGGAGGGGGGTACAGACAGGAAAAACCCCCCAGGACCCAAACCCGGAGTACAGCAAGAGATATCATCTCAATCCCTCAGCTGTACGGACACCCGGGACGCTCCGGGGACACGGAGGAACTTACAGCATGAACATGTTTCCAGTCAGACCAGCAGCACAGAACTGGACCAAGAGCTGAAGTCTGACACCGAGGAAGAACATCAGGGACTAGATGGAGCCTCATCACCCCAAAACAGTTCCAGTGAGTGCATTCCCTTTGCCGAAGAGGGTAACCTGACCATCAAACAGAGACCCAAAGCTCCAGGTCCACCCAGAGCCGAGGCCGTCCTGCAGCCTCCAGATAAACAAGCAGCCAAGAGTCTGGACGTACCCGAGTTTAAACTCAAGGAGTCCGACACGGTGAAGAGACGTCATAAACCCAGAGACAAGGAGCAGGAGGAGGTTACAGAGTCTGAGTCTGGTGGCAGCAGACCTCCATCCAGGAACCAGGAGGAGGTCAGTCTAGAGAGACCAGACAGCCCATCGAGAGGATCCCCAATTAAACCTTCACTCTCCCCAAAACCAGCCATCACCCCAAAACCAGTACGTCACAGTCTGCTGGCTGCTCAGGGTGAGACACACACCTTCCTCACAAACCTCCTGGTCCTCCTCTGTAGGAGACTGTTCTACAGTCCCTCTGTTTGAGTCCGTCTCCTCACAAGTAGCAGAACCATCAGTCTGCAGTAGAACCAGGTCTAGATGCTAACTAAAGGTTTTAGGAACTTTGTGGGTCCTTGTAGGACTCCTGACCGGTGGGGGGATGTAGTATCTGGTTTTAAGACACTGACATGAACTGCAGTTTCTTTCTGAGGAACTTTTACAGGTCTCATTTGGTCTCGGGCGGGACTTTCTAGTCTTGGTTCAGATTTACATGTTTTGGCCTGTTTGTTTGTTTATTTATTTTCTTTTTGCAACCTTCAGGACTTCGACTGTGTAACCTTTTATTATGTCCCTGTCTTCGTCCACAGGATCGTCCTCTCCCACTGTGACTGTCAGCGTGATCCAAAGCGTGGCCTTTGCGTCCTCACCCGCCCACGGGGCCCCAGCGTTGGTTCCGGCTCCTCAGGCCAGTCAGAGCCCGTCTTTGGCTTCGTGGAGACACCAGGGCTGTCCGGTGGTTCCTACAGAACCTGACCCCGAGTCCTCCAGCGGGACAGAGGTGGTCCAACAGAGACTGGATCAAACCAGCACATCTCTTGCAGCAGCTTTGAAGGCCGTGGAGACCAAACTGAGACAGGACGACAGGACTGACAGGTGAGTGTCCCTCGGTCTTCTTCTTCCTGTTGTGTAACATTTCTGTGTGTCATGTGACTTCACTGTGTTTTATCATGTGACACCAGCAGAGTGAGCTCAGTGAGGTCTGCTGGGACCATCTTGGACGATATCGGTAACATGTTTGACGACCTGGCCGATCAGCTGGACGCCATGTTGGACTGAAACGTCAAACATGTTTTATTTAATCTCAGGAAGTGAAACACAGACAGCGACGGGAAGTATTTCCTGTTTCATCCCGCTCTGAGCTGCACAGCTGGACGTTCCTGTTGTTTCTCAGCCTGAGCAGCAGAACGTTACCTCCATGATGTTTCCAGAACCAAAGTCACAAACCGGGTCACACGTTTCTAACTGACTTCTGGTTCTGGGTTCTGTTGGTGCAGCACTGTGAGGAGGAACTCCTGCTTTTATGATTATAAATACTAATATTTTAATGTAAAGTTGAATGTTTTGTTATCACGTAGAGCTGAAGTCCCAGAATCAGTTCCAACAGCCAGAAACCCGAATTTCTGATCAGCTGCCATGGATCACATGACCTGGTTTAAACATGTGAAGCCACATCAGGTACACACACAGTACACACACAGTACACACACAGTACACACACAGTACACACACAGTACACACATCAGGTACACACACAGTACACACACAGTACACACATCAGGTACACACACAGTACACACACAGTACACACACAGTACACACACAGTACACACATCAGGTACACACACAGTACACACACAGTACACACACAGTACACACACAGTACACACATCAGGTACACACACAGTACACACACAGTACACACACAGTACACACACAGTACACACACATTACACACACAGTACACACACAGTACACACACAGTACACACACAGTACACACACAGTACACACACAGTACACACATCAGGTACACACACAGTACACACACAGTACACACACAGTACACACACACAGTACACACACAGTACACACACAGTACACACACAGTACACACATCAGGTACACACACAGTACACACACAGTACACACACAGTACACACACAGTACACACACAGTACACACACACACACACACAGTACACACACAGTACACACACAGTACACACACAGTACACACATCAGGTACACACACAGTACACACATCAGGTACACACACAGTACACACACAGTACACACACAGTACACACACAGTACACACATCAGGTACACACACAGTACACACACAGTACACACACAGTACACACACAGTACACACACAGTACACACACAGTACACACATCAGGTACACACACAGTACACACACAGTACACACACAGTACACACACAGTACACACACAGTACACACACAGTACACACACCAGGTACACACACAGTACACACACAGTACACACACAGTACACACACAATACACACACACTACACACACACTACACACACAATACACACACAGTACACACACAGTACACACACAGTACACACACAGTACACACACAGTACACACACAGTACACACATCAGGTACACACACAGTACACACACAGTACACACACAGTACACACACAGTACACACATCAGGTACACACACAGTACACACACAGTACACACACAGTACACACACAGTACACACACAGTACACACACAGTACACACACATTACACACACAGTACACACACAGTACACACATCAAACATACGTCAATGATTTTTTTTAAACTATTGATTAATTAGAGTGGAGGTGTTGTGAAAGCACCACCTACAGGCCAGCTGTGTAATTGCAGGCGGGTCTAGAACTAAGAACCGGTTCCATAACGAGTCTTTTGGTTCCAGTTTTAGCACTTTTTCTGGTTCCAGTTCAGCATTTCAGGCAGCAGCAACTTATTCAGACTGAAGGCTGGACACGTGGAACTCGAGGAACACATAGAACACGTGGAACAAGATGGAGAAAAACAGATTTATATCATCTTGTCAAAAATAGAAAATGTATTTAATCTAATTGATTTATTGAAATAACTGTGCTGTATTGATTATTTGATCAGTGCTTGACTTGTTATTCTGCCAGTTGAGTGTGTTTCGATGTGCGTCCACTAGGTGGCAGTAACAACATTTATTACAGCTGTCTGTCCCTCTAGCTGTCTGTCCCTACAGCTGTTTGTCCCTACAGCTGTCTGTCCCTCCAGCTGTCTGTCCCTACAGCTGTTTGTCCCTACAGCTGTCTGTCCCTACAGCTGTTTGTCCCTACAGCTGTCTGTCCCTACAGCTGTTTGTCCCTACAGCTGTCTGTCCCTCCAGCTGTCTTTCTCTCCAGCTGTCTGTCCCTCCAGCTGTCTGTCCCTCCAGCTGTTTCTCCCTCCAGCTGTTTCTCCAGATGTACAGGGTGAACAGACTTCTGATCAGGTTTGTTGTGTCTGTTTTCTGGCTGCTGGAACTGAAACGGTCTCGGAGACAAACGTCTCCTGTTGGAGTAGCTGATGTGTGTCGGACTCCTCAGACTCTGGGACGAAACATAAAACGTATATATAAACTATATTTTGATATTCATTTTAGACATTCGTATTTAAATTAATCTAAAGTTTCTGTTTTATTTGTTACTCAACCAAAGGTCTGTACTGATTTTACTTTGAAACGTTTCCTATAAAATGACTGAATCTTTGTTGTTTATAAATATTTTGTCCACAGTTAGCATGCTATGAACCATTAGCCTGGTGTTGGATCACCTGTGGTCATGTGACCTGCGCGATGATCAGCTGACTGAACATGATCTTGAAGGAGCTAAATAAATCTTGTTATTGTTACTGTAAACATTTCATGTTTCTTTACATTAAAATGACTTTATAAATGCAACACAATGTGACTTTTATTGTGAAAGCGGTGACAGGAAGCAATCCTCTGCCAGGTTTTCTGTTCAGTTCTAACTTCAAACAAACACAAGTTGAACATTGCTAAAGTTTTAAAATATTTACTATCTTGTGATGTTTATTGTGTCACTTTGGAAATAAAATTTGCATTTCAAATGTTTGGACGTTTTAACAACTTCACATTGTTTTAGAGTTTCCAAGTTAAAGTTGAATTAAAAATCAAACCAAACACTAAATGTATACATTAAAGTGGAAATAAGGAAAATAAGATGTATTTTAATTTAATCATCCTATCTTTAATTATTTGGAAACAAAAAACAAAACAAACAAAAAAAGAAGCTCTTCAGTGTTTGTGAGTTTTTACTTTTAGAAAATATGGATGACCCGGTTGGTTCTGATCGTAGTTCTAACGAGACGTGACGCAGCTCTGCAGCTTCGGTAAATCACGTGACAAGAGTCACACCCACTCCATCGTCCAGCTTGTTTTTCCTGTCCAGTTCAGCATCAGGTCCCTGTCCTGGTCTGTGTGAGCCGACGCTGAGCTGCTACCTATCCGCCCAACTGAACCACCGACCGCGGTAAGAACTCGCAGAAGTCCGTTGATAAATCTACAACTTTCTAACTTCCGTCGTGTTCAGAGGAAATACCTGCGACGGAGTCCGAGTCCAAACGCCTTCCAGACGAAAACCGTCTTTCCCTTAAATCCGCGTCCGGGAATCGGGTCTCTGTTTCACAAATTTACCTTTAGAACTCGTTTCCCTGATTGTGACTCGGTCCAAACTGAAAACGGACGAAAAGCTTTTTACTATCGATGAAACGGGGTTAAGTTTTAATAGCTATAAATTAATAAAAAGAAAGATTTATGAGACTTTATCAGCAATCTGTTTGTTTTATATCCGGAAGTTTCCTCGAAGAAGCAGCTGGTGCGTGCGTGTAGGTGCGCATGCGTGTAATTACTTAGTGTTCACATTGAGCCCGTTTTCATTTTAGTTCCTCTGATTGTCTCGAGTTCGTCTCGTTCTGTTCAGGTGAGTTTGATCCACTTTAGATATTTGTGTTTGTTTCTTTTTTCTTCTGGACTCTGGTTAGACCTGGACTCTGGTTAGACCTGGACTCTGGTCAGAGCTGGACTCTGGTCAGAGCTGGACTCTGGTTAGATCTGGACTCTGGTTAGATCTGGACTCTGGTCAGAGCTGGACTCTGGTCAGAGCTGGACTCTGGTTAGATCTGGACTCTGGTTAGAGCTGGACTCTGGTTAGATCTGGACTCTGGTTAGATCTGGACTCTGGTCAGAGCTGGACTCTGGTCAGAGCTGGACTCCGGTTAGAGCTGGACTCTGGTTAGACCTGGACTCTGGTCAGAGCTGGACTCTGGTCAGAGCTGGACTCTGGTTAGATCTGGACTCTGGACTCCGGTTAGAGCTGGACTCTGGACTCTGGTTAGACCTGGACTCTGGTTAGACCTGGACTCTGGTTAGAGCTGGACTCCGGTTAGACCTGGACTCCGGTTAGAGCTGGACTCCGGACTCTGGTCAGATCTGGACTCTGGTCAGACCTGGACTCTGGTTAGAGCTGGACTCCGGTTAGATCTGGACTCCGGTTAGACCTGGACTCCGGTTAGACCTGGACTCCGGTTAGAGCTGGACTCCGGTTAGATCTGGACTCCGGTTAGACCTGGACTCCGGTTAGAGCTGGACTCCGGTTAGAGCTGGACTCCGGTTAGATCTGGACTCCGGTTAGATCTGGACTCCGGTTAGACCTGGACTCCGGTTAGACCTGGACTCCGGTTAGACCTGGACTCCGGTTAGAGCTGGACTCCGGTTAGATCTGGACTCCGGTTAGATCTGGACTCCGGTTAGATCTGGACTCCGGTTAGACCTGGACTCCGGTTAGAGCTGGACTCCGGTTAGATCTGGACTCCGGTTAGATCTGGACTCCGGTTAGACCTGGACTCCGGTTAGAGCTGGACTCCGGTTAGACCTGGATCTGGTTTAGGAACAGTTGCTGTAACTGAACTGCGTGTTGAACGTGTGAAACGAGTCTGTGTAATCTGACGGTTTCTCAGCAGCTGTGAGGCAGGTGGAACCAGTAGAACCGTCTGGTTCTGGAACCAGTAGAACCGTCTGGTTCAGTTCTGACAGATGAAGTGCTGATTGATGAAATGACCCTTGACCTTTGACCTTTTAATAGCACTATAAAATATGTCATCTAGTTCT
Source organism: Pachypanchax playfairii (assembly GCA_006937955.1). Taxonomy (NCBI): domain Eukaryota; kingdom Metazoa; phylum Chordata; class Actinopteri; order Cyprinodontiformes; family Aplocheilidae; genus Pachypanchax; species Pachypanchax playfairii. The sequence continues at coordinate 3,601,500 of SSNP01000037.1, read as the reverse complement.
GTTGGAAGTTCTGGTTTCAGATGGTTTAGGTGGTTCAGGTGTAGCTTGGAAAGTTTGGACCGATCAGCTCGGTTCTGGGTCTCGTTATCAGGTCTCTTGTTTTTGTTTGTGAAGTTCTGGTTTTGGTTTTTGTTTCTGACCCGTTTTTTAAAACTATCTGCAGCTTCTCGCTGCCATCATGACTACGATTGGAGGAAACTGTGGACCCAACATCCAGACGCTGGTGGATGGATCAATCATCCGGATCCCCCCCCATCACTACATCCACGTCCTGGACCAGAACACCAACATCGCCCGCGTGGAGATCGGACCTCTCACCTACATTCGCCAGGACAACGAGAGGTCGGTCTGGTTTGACAGCGTTTTGCTGGGTTTGAGTCCCGGTTCCTGAATGACACCAGAACCTTGTGTTTCCTCAGAGTTCTCTTCCCACCGGTCCGGATGATCATGGTACCTCCTCGTCACTACTGCGTGGTGTCCAACCCTGTTGCCCGTGATGATAACAGTGAGGTTCTCTTCGACCAATCGGGTCAGGCCAAGCTGCGTCACGCTGACCTGGAGATCCGCCTGACCCAGGACCCGTTTCCTCTGTACCCCGGGGAAGAGATCCAGCAGGTATGCTGATCTGTTCTGAGACCGGTTCCTTTAGCGTGAACCCAGTCTGATGGTGACGCTCGGTGTGTTTCAGGATGTGACCCCGCTGCAGATTGTGTACCCGGACACGGCTCTGCGTCTGCAGGCTCTGCTGGACTTCGAGGACAAGGGGGGCATTAAGAGAGTCGCTGGAGACGAGTGGCTGTTTGAAGGACCAGGTTTGTCCTCTGCTTCAGGTTCTGTCTGGTTCTGGTTTTACTCTGTGGAGCAGAAGCAGCTTCACTTCAAGTCCAAAGACATTTAAACTTCTCTGAATGTCACAAACGTCTGATTGTTTTTGATCATTTAACATTTCTTAAACCTCAAATTTGACACTTTGTCTCAGGAACCTACATACCCAGAAAGGAGGTGGTGGTTCTGGAGACCATCAAGGCCACGGTGATCCACGAGAACCAGGCCATCAGACTGAGAGCTCGCAAGGAGGGCAAAGACCGTGGAGGCATCCAGAGAGTCACAGGTAACAGTTAAACACCTGCAGACCAGGTGACACCTTGTCCACACAGGTGGAGGACACGGAGACATTGAGATGTTCTGAACCTGAAGAAACCCGGTAGTTTTACACCTTTTAACAGCTGATCCAGTGATCCATCTGTTAAACCCCTGAAGTTTGTAGATGACATGACGGTCATCGTCCTCATCAGGGACAGAGACAAGTCTTCTTACAGACAGGAAGTGGACCAGCTGGTCCTCTGGTGCAGTCAGAACCATCTAGAACTCAACACTCTTAAAAACTGTTAAGATAACAGTGGACTTCAGGAGGAGTCTCTACCCTGTCCCCCATTATTATATACACCTGTAACTATGATGGACAGGTCCAGGTTTCTGGGGATCAGCATCACCCAGGACCTAAACTCCTCCATCCAGGACCTGGACTCCACTCCTCCATCCAGGACCTGGACTCCTCCATCCAGGACCTGGACTCCACTCCTCCATCCAGGACGTGAACTCCTCCATCCAGGACCTGGACTCCACTCCTCCATCCAGGACCTGGACTCCACTCCTCCATCCAGGACCTGGACTCCTCCATCCAGGACGTGAACTCCTCCATCCAGGACCTGGATTCATTCATGGTGGACGATGCTGCTGAATGTCTCTACTGTCTGTCTTCTATGTCTCATAATGTCTGTTTATATTTACATGTCTGACTATAAGGACCAGAACTGATGAGATCCAGAACCTGGTGTGTAACATACTGAATTGGTTCTGGTTCTGTGTGATACAGGTGAGGAGTGGCTAGTCAGTAAAGTGGGAGCGTACCTGCCAGGTGCTCACGAGGAGGTCATTGACATCGTCAACGCTTTCATCCTCACTGACAAGGTGACTCCGCCCCTCACAGCATCTCATGTTACATTTACTTTAACTGAATAATATCCAAAGATCTCAGAGATGTAGAAGGAGTTCAAGAAGCATCGATGGAGTTTTATAACCGGATTCTGAGTCCTAACAGTGACACCTGCTCAGACAGACTGTTAGTTTGGAGCAGCTAAAACAGGAAGCATGAAAACCCACAGAAACATTCTGCTGTTAGTTAGACCTGTCAACTGGGTCATGTGCTAGTTTCATCTGCAACCACAGACCTAAAGCTCAGAACATTCTTCACCTCCTCAGCTCAGGATTATTGAATTGAATTGAAAATACTTTATTGTCCCACGGGGGGAAATTACATATAAAGGTGAACCAATAATAATGAAACTTTTTTATATTGAGATGCTTTTATTTTGGAATGAAGAACATCTGAATGTTTGTTTAGGTGAGATTCAGACTCAGGTAGGACAGGTTGCTGTAGGTGTTGATTCAGAGCAGCGTGTCTTCACATCCTCAGCATCAAGCTGAGAACATGTGAAACATGTTGATTCAGACTGATCAGCAGGAGTCTCAGTACGGATCCCTGAGGTACACCGATACTCAGGCTGGTTACAGGAAGTTAGAGTGTCTGAGAGCTGCTGGTAGTGAGTCACATGATGCTGTCAGACTATATAAAACCTGGTGACTTATCAGAGATCATGACTTGATTTTACATCTGGATCGTTTCATGTTTCTAGAAAGCGCTGCATGTTCGTGCTCTACGGCCCTTTAAGGATGCTGGTGGGCGGGAGCGCCGTACGGGGGAGGAGTGGCTGGTCACCATGGCCGACAGGGAGGCGCACATCCCGTCTGTGGCGGAGGACCTGGTGGGAGTAGTGAATGTGACCACCCTGAACAGCAGGCAGTACTGTGTGATCCTGGACCCGGTGGGACCTGATGGGAAGCCTCAGCTGGGTCAGAAGAAGGTGGTGAAGGTGAGGAGAGTCTGAATCGGACCAACATTCAGTTTCAAAACAGAAAAGTTGGTGTTTTCCATTCAGGTGATTTATTACAGTTTTATAATGAAGTCATATTAATAAAACCTGAAGCGGGAAGTTAACTAGTCACTAACCAAGTGTTTCATGTCATTAGCAGGTCTCGAGCTCCACCTGTTTAAATGTTTCCTGTTGGAGCTCCACCTCCTCCTCTGATTGGTTGGAGATCTGTTCTGTTTCTGTACGTTCTCCTCTGACTCAACTCTTCTGCTTCATCTCCATCAGGGCGAGCGCTCGTTTTTCCTGCAGCCCGGCGAGCACCTTGAACACGGCATTCAGAATGTGTACGTGCTGTCGGAGGAGGAGGGTCTGGTGCTGCGAGCCGTGGAGGCGTTCAACGACACCGAGGTGAGGACGCTATGGCAGCAGGATTTACAGGATGTACATGTGTACGTCCTGGGTGTGGGTCCTGGTCCTGCGTCCTGGGCGTGCGTCCTGGTCCTGCGTCCTGGGCGTGCGTCCTGGTCCTGCGTCCTGGGCGTGCGTCCTGGTCCTGCGTCCTGGGCGTGCGTCCTGGTCCTGCGTCCTGGGCGTGCGTCCTGGTCCTGCGTCCTGGGCGTGCGTCCTGGGCGTGCGTCCTGGTCCTGCGTCCTGGGCGTGCGTCCTGGTCCTGCGTCCTGGGCGTGCGTCCTGGGCGTGCGTCCTGGTCCTGCGTCCTGGGCGTGCGTCCTGGTCCTGCGTCCTGGGCGTGCATCCTGGGTGTGTGTCCTAGGCGTGCGTCCTGGGCGTGCGTCCTGGTCCTGCGTCCTGGGCGTGCGTCCTGGGCGTGCGTCCTGGTCCTGCGTCCTGGGCGTGCGTCCTGGTCCTGCGTCCTGGTCCTGCGTCCTAGGCGTGCGTCCTGGGTGTGTGTCCTGGTCCTGGGCGTGCGTCCTGGGTGTGTGTCCTAGGCGTGCGTCCTGGTCCTGCGTCCTGGTCCTGCGTCCTGGGCGTGCGTCCTGGTCCTGCGTCCTGGGCGTGCGTCCTGGTCCTGCGTCCTGGTCGTGCGTCCTGGGTGTGTGTCCTAGGCGTGCATCCTGGGTGTGTGTCCTAGGCGTGCATCCTGGGTGTGTGTCCTAGGCGTGCGTCCTGGTCCTGCGTCCTGGTCCTGCGTCCTGGGCGTGCGTCCTGGTCCTGCGTCCTGGGCGTGCGTCCTGGGCGTGCGTCCTGGTCCTGCGTCCTGGGCGTGCGTCCTGGGTGTGTGTCCTAGGCGTGCATCCTGGGTGTGTGTCCTAGGCGTGCGTCCTGGTCCTGCGTCCTGGCCTGCGTCCTGGGCGTGCGTCCTGGTCCTGCGTCCTGGTCCTGCGTCCTGGGCGTGCGTCCTGGTCCTGCGTCCTGGGCGTGCGTCCTGGGTGTGTGTCCTAGGCGTGCGTCCTGGGTGTGTGTCCTAGGCGTGCGTCCTGGTCCTGCGTCCTGGGCGTGCGTCCTGGGCGTGCGTCCTGGTCCTGCGTCCTGGGCGTGCGTCCTGGTCCTGCGTCCTGGGCGTGCGTCCTGGGCCTGCGTCCTGGGCCTGCGTCCTGGGCGTGCGTCCTGGGTGTGTGTCCTAGGCGTGCGTCCTGGGTGTGTGTCCTAGGCGTGCGTCCTGGGTGTGTGTCCTGGTCCTGGGCGTGCATCCTGGGTGTGTGTCCTAGGCGTGCGTCCTGGTCCTGCGTCCTGGTCCTGCGTCCTGGGCGTGCGTCCTGGTCCTGCGTCCTGGTCCTGCGTCCTGGGCGTGCGTCCTGGGCGTGCGTCCTGGGCGTGCGTCCTGGGCGTGCGTCCTGGGCGTGCGTCCTGGGCGTGCGTCCTGGGCGTGCGTCCTGGGCGTGCGTCCTGGGCGTGCGTCCTGGGCGTGCGTCCTGGTCCTGCGTCCTGGGCGTGCGTCCTGGGTGTGTGTCCTAGGCGTGCATCCTGGGTGTGTGTCCTAGGCGTGCATCCTGGGTGTGTGTCCTAGGCGTGCGTCCTGGGCGTGCGTCCTGGGTGTGTGTCCTAGGCGTGCGTCCTGGTCCTGCGTCCTGGTCCTGCGTCCTGGGCCTACGTCCTAGGCGTGCGTCCTGGTCCTGCGTCCTGGTCCTGCGTCCTGGTCCTGCGTCCTGGGCGTGCGTCCTGGTCCTGGGCGTGCGTCCTGGTCCAGCGTCCTGGGCGTGCGTCCTGGTCCTGCGTCCTGGGCGTGCGTCCTGGTCCTGCGTCCTGGGCGTGCGTCCTGGTCCTGCGTCCTGGGCGTGCGTCCTGGTCCTGGGCGTGCGTCCTGGGTGTGCGTCCTGGGCGTGCGTCCTGGTCCTGCGTCCTGGGCGTGCGTCCTGGTCCTGCGTCCTGGGCGTGCGTCCTGGTCGTGCGTCCTGGGCGTGCGTCCTGGGTGTGTGTCCTAGGCGTGCGTCCTGGTCCTCGTCCTAGGCGTGCGTCCTGGGTGTGTGTCCTAGGCGTGCGTCCTGGGTGTGTGTCCTGGTCCTGGGCGTGCGTCCTGGGTGTGTGTCCTAGGCGTGCGTCCTGGTCCTGCGTCCTGGCCCACCCTTCCTCCTGCTCCTCCCACCCTTCCTCCTGCTCCTCCCACCCTTCCTCCTGCNGTCCTGGTCCTGCGTCCTGGGCGTGCGTCCTGGTCCTGCGTCCTGGGCGTGCGTCCTGGTCCTGCGTCCTGGGCCTACGTCCTGTTGCTTCGTCCCGTGTTGAATAAACCATGTTGTCTCTGCTTCTGGCTGCAGGTCCGTGTGATCACATCATGTAATCAAAGTGTTTTCAGACCAACACTTTTATCTTTTACCTCTAATCAAACACTGTTCAGTGTTATTGATCGTATTGATCAGCTGCAGCTCGCTGGTCTCCGTCTCTCCATCCCAGACGGTTTCTAGGTGATTTTAAGGGACCGGGCTGAAACCTTCAGACTTTGTTTAGCTGATTGTGTAACTCGTCAGTGTTGCAGAAGAGATTAAAGGAACAAAGGTTGTGTTGGTAAAAGGTGTGTGAGGACAGGTATGAAGTCAGAGGTGTGCCGTGACCTCGCGGCTGCAGCTTTTCTCTGAAGGTTCCTGGAAAGAGGGCGTGAAGCTTTCAGTGAGTCCAAGTACACGCCCACATGGCTGATACAGGTTTTATTACCTTCAACTTGTCTGTTAGCAACATGACCTGACACCTGTGAAACTGGTTCTGGATCAGCAGGTCTCAGACTCAGAAGATCTTTCTGAGTTTTCTTTGGACTTTGGCTGATTCGGTTCTTGTGGCTGAATATTTTCACAGGAATGTTGTTTTTGTGTTGGTGTGTGACCTTTGACCTCTGAATCATTCAGACTGTAAACGTTCCAAACTCAAGGGATGATCCAGATTCTAGTTCAACAAGTTCTACAATCAGAGCAGAAATACACATGTACCCATAATGCACCTCTTCTTACCATCTGACCTGAACATCAGTCACTGCAGAATATTTAACAGATTATTGGTCATGTTACACACCTGTCCACCTGTCCCTGTCCACCTGTCCCTGTCCTCTCTTCTTCCTGTTTCCCCTTTCGGATTGTTTTTCATCATTTATTTTTATTAGTGTCTGCTTCTCACCCTTCCTCCTGCTCCTCCCACTCTTCCTCCTGCTCCTCCCACCCTTCCTCCTGCTCCTCCCACCCTTCCTCCTGCTCCTCCCACTCTTCCTCCTGCTCCTCCCACCCTTCCTCCTGCTCCTTCTCTTCGTTGCATCGCCACATTAAACTTCCTCTCCGTCCTCCCCCTCCCTCTCTGTCAGCCTGAAGAAGAGGAGGAAGAAGTCGAGGAAGACGAGGAGCCGTTGCAGCAGAGGGTGAAGCGATCCAAACGGAGCAGTGTCCTCCGTCGCCCTGGAGACCGTTGGATGCTGCGGGGACCCATCGAGTACGTCCCCCCTGCCAGCGTGGAGGTGGTGCTGAAGCAGCGCGCCATCCCACTGGACGAGAACGAGGGTCTCTACGTCCGGGACATCAAGACAGGAAAGGTGCTTTGAAGGAACCATCAGTTGTTTGATCTGATCCTCCAGTAGATTCATCAGATTTCTTCTGCTTGTATATTTGAGACACGGATGAAAATCTGACGTGTTTCACAGACCAACACTTTGAACACAGAACTCGTGTTGAAATAACACCTGCTTTTTGTCCCAGGTGCGTGCGGTGATCGGCCACACCTACATGCTGAACCAGGACGAAGAGCTGTGGGAAAAGGAACTTCCTCCAAATGTCGAAGCTCTGCTGACGACTTGGATCGACCCGCTGGCCGACCGCTCGAGTCGTGTCGGTGCCGGAGAAGGCAGGCCGAGGGACAAGACCCGGGTGGTTACCTTCAGAGTCCCTCACAACGCCGCTGTACAGGTGTACGACTACAGAGAGAAGAAGGCCAGGTGAGTCGTCCTGCCCTGATGGCGTGGAGGGGGTGAAAGCCTCTTGTAAGCCTCTTGTATAGAACAACCCAAAATAATAAAAACTGCTAAGGAAACAAAACGAGAAACGTAGAACGCCGCAGCATTGTGCAAGACTGGTCGTTTAATCAGGTGAGTTCAGGTGAGACTGGAGACCAGTGGGAGTGACATCAGAGCCAAGAACGCTGTGATTCCTAGATGGAACAATAAGGTGAGTGACAGAAGAAGACCTGAGAGGGCGGGGCTATATGACGCTGGTCACATGGGGGCGGGGTTTGGGGGGCAGTAAGTTTTCAGTGTTTTGAAGTTGATTCTGGGTTCTGTTGGCGGCCCGTGGAGCCGTGGAAGGACTGGAATGAGTTCTCTGATCCGGCCTGTTGGTCTTTAGGGTGGTGTTTGGACCAGAACTAGTGATGCTGGGACCCGATGAGCAGTTCACCGTCCTGTCGCTGTCTGGAGACAAACCCAAGAGGGCCAACGTCATCAAAGCCATCTGCCTCCTGCTGGGGCCCGACTTCTGCACTGACGTCATCACCATCGAGACAGCTGACCACGCCCGCCTGCAGCTGCAGCTCGCCTACAACTGGTAAGTGGACTCTCTGGTACTCAATCAGTTTTAATCCTTTTACTGCCTAAAAAACTCTGATCTAATAATAAACCGGCTCTTCCCGTTGGTTCCAGTTTGGATTACAGCGTGCATTCACATCAGCCCTGTTTAGTCCGCTTGAATCAAACTCTAGTTCGTTTGCACAGAAAGTCTGGTTCGTTTGGGGAGGTGTTAAAACAGGTCAACAACTTCTCTTTCAGTTTTAATCTCTCAAACTACGCAGGTGGTGATAAAACCCGAGTTCTCCCGAGTTCTAATGACCTGTATCTGTTTCATCACAACTCCTTTGTTCGTTAGTATTCATCAGCTCCTGCAGTTGAAACCACACCTAGCATGCTGCTGGCTAAAAGCTGTTAGCATAATACCTAGCATGCTACTAGCTAAAAGCTGTTAGCATAAGACGTATCAAACAGGAAAAGAGAACGTCTGATGTTGACATGTGCAGCGGGGCAGGAAACAGTATACCTTGCTCTCATAGGCTAGTTTGTTAGCCAATCAGAGTCCAGCAAGTTAGAATATGAACGAGCTGCTGCCGAAGCACCCTGACGGAAGGAGCCGGAACCAGCTGGATTTTAATGCAGACAGATTGAAAGGTCTGTTAATCAGTGTTTCCTGATGTGTTTTAGATATAAAATGTTTCATATTACTGGTTAATACTTAAGAAATAACCACAAAGTCCTGAAATTTGTATGAAATGGTCTCTTTAAACTGACTTTTCGTTTGTATGTTCGTCCCTCGTCCTGCTTTTCTAACCCTGCTGACCCAAGATGTTTAATGTGATCCGGTTCCGTCTACAGAACCCGCCCTTTTTAATCTGGACAGATTTATTTATCTGCTGTCTGACTGTCTCCTCGTCCTGTTCAGGCACTTTGATGTCAAATCTCCGGCTGATCCGGCCCAGGCAGCATCTCTGTTTTCCGTCCCGGATTTTGTTGGAGACGCCTGTAAAGCCATCGCCTCACGAATCAGAGGAGCCGTCGCCTCCGTGCAGTTTGACGACTTCCACAAGGTTCGTACGGAGCAGAGTCAGAGTTTCCTCTGAGAAACCTCGACTCTGTCATGTTTTATTCAAATCATGAGATTAATCCTCAACGATCCGGGTCGCACAAAAACCTGCTCCGGTTCTTCAACTGATTCACCTCATTCAGTTTTACGGGTGTTTTTGATTATTATTGTTGATTCTGTCATAATCTGAACAGGAAATAAATATGTTCTGGTTCTTTATAGAGACAGACGGGCTGACGGGTCTGGGTTCTTTAGAGAGAGAGAGAGAGAGACGGGCTGACGGGTTCGGGTTCTTTAGAGAGAGAGAGAGAGAGAGACGGGCTGACGGGTTCGGGTTCTTTAGAGAGAGAGAGAGAGAGAGAGACGGGCTGACGGGTTCGGGTTCTTTAGAGAGAGAGAGAGAGAGAC
>SSNP01000037.1:3532106-3591667 GCA_006937955.1 Pachypanchax playfairii | reverse complement strand
AGAGACGGGCTGACGGGTTCGGGTTCTTTGAGAGAGAGAGAGAGAGAGAGACGGGCTGACGGGTCCGGGTTCTTTAGAGAGAGAGAGAGAGACGGGCTGACGGGGCCGGGTTCTCTAGAGAGAGAGAGAGAGAGAGAGAGAGAGAGAGACGGGCTGACGGGTCCGGGTTCTCTAGAGAGAGAGAGAGAGAGAGAGAGACGGGCTGGCGGGTGCGGGTTCTCGAGAGAGAGAGAGAGAGACGGGCTGACGGGTCCGGGTTCTTTAGAGAGAGAGAGAGAGAGAGAGAGAGAGAGAGACGGGCGGACGGGTCCGGGTTCTCTAGAGAGAGAGAGAGAGACGGGCTGACGGGTCCGGGTTCTCTAGAGAGAGAGAGAGAGACGGGCTGACGGGTCCGGGTTCTCTAGAGAGAGAGAGAGAGAGAGAGAGAGAGAGAGGGCTGACGGGTCCGGGTTCTTTAGAGAGAGAGAGAGAGAGAGAGACGGGCTGACGGGTCCGGGTTCTTTAGAGAGAGAGAGAGAGAGAGAGAGAGACGGGCTGACGGGTCCGGGTTCTTTAGAGAGAGAGAGAGAGACGGGCTGACGGGTCCGGGTTCTTTAGAGAGAGAGAGAGAGAGACGGGCTGACGGGTCCGGGTTCTTTAGAGAGAGAGAGAGAGAGAGAGAGAGAGAGAGACGGGCTGACGGGTCTGGGTTCTTTAGAGAGAGAGAGAGAGAGAGAGAGAGACGGGCTGACGGGTTCGGGTTCTTTAGAGAGAGAGAGAGAGAGAGAGACGGGCTGACGGGTTCGGGTTCTTTAGAGAGAGAGAGAGAGAGACGGGCGAGACGGGCTGACGGGTCCGGGTTCTCTAGAGAGAGAGAGAGAGAGAGAGACGAGCTGACGGGTCCGGGTTCTTTAGAGAGAGAGAGAGACGGGCTGACGGGGCCGGGTTCTTTAGAGAGAGAGAGAGAGACGGGCTGACGGGCCCGGGTTCTTTAGAGAGAGAGAGAGAGAGAGAGAGAGACGGGCTGACGGGTCTGGGTTCTTTAGAGAGAGAGAGAGAGAGAGAGAGAGACGGGCTGACGGGTTCGGGTTCTTTAGAGAGAGAGAGAGAGAGACGGGCTGACGGGGCCGGGTTCTTTAGAGAGAGAGAGAGAGAGACGGGCTCACGGGTCCAGGTTCTTTAGAGAGAGAGAGAGAGAGAGAGAGACGGGCTGACGGGTCCGGGTTCTCTAGAGAGAGAGAGAGAGAGAGAGAGAGAGAGACGGGCTGACGGGTCCGGGTTCTTTAAACAGAATCTGTTCTCTGATTTTTGTCTTCTGTTTATTCAGAACTCGAACCGGATCATCTGCTCGGCCGTGTTCGGTTTCGATGAGAAGCTGGCGGTCCGACCCAGTCTCAGATTCAGTCAGAACAACCTGGTGATCAGCAGCGTGGACATCCAGTCCGTGGAGCCTGTGGACCAGAGGACCAGAGACGCCCTGCAGAAGAGCGTCCAGCTCGCCATCGAGATCACCACTAACTCTCAGGAAGCAGCGGCCCGGTCCGAAACTCACGGCCACACACAGAATTCATCCAAAAGGAAGCGTTGCACGGACTCATGAAGTTCTGTTGGTCCCGCAGGCACGAGGCGGAACGTCTGGAGCAGGAAGCTCGGGGGAAGCTGGAGCGACAGAGGATCACAGACCAGGCCGAGGCCGAGCGGGCCCGGAAGGAGCTCCTGGAGCTGGAGGCGCTCAGGTGGGTTCGCTGGTCCAAACCCGAAGGAGGAGGTAAATGTGTTACTTCTCCCCCAAAATCAGCTGCAGAGTCCAAACTTTAGGTTTGGTTCTGTGATTCTGTTGGACTTTAAAATGGGTCATGATCATCAGATCAGTTAAAATCCTGATCAAACCGGGCCTGTTTGGGTCCAAATACTGTTCTGATGAACTGATTTAGATCTTATCTGGATGAAATTCCACAAGTTCAGTTACGGAACATAAACGAGTTCTGTTACGGAACATTAACGAGTTCTGTTACGGAACATTAACGAGTTCAGTTACGGAACATGAACGAGTTCAGTTACGGAACATTAACGAGTTCAGTTACGGAACATGAACGAGTTCATGGTACGGAACATGAACGAGTTCTGTTACGGAACATGAACGAGTTCAGTTACAGAACGAGTTCAGTTACGGAACATGAACGAGTTCAGTTACGGAACATTAACGAGTTCAGTTACGGAACATGAACGAGTTCAGTTACGGAACATTAACGAGTTCAGTTACGGAACATGAACGAGTTCTGTTACGGAACATTAACGAGTTCTGTTAACATGAACGAGTTCAGTTACGGAACATGAACGAGTTCTGTTACGGAACATTAACGAGTTCTGTTACGGAACATTAACGAGTTCAGTTACGGAACATGAACGAGTTCAGTTACGGAACATTAACGAGTTCAGTTACGGAACATGAACGAGTTCTGTTACGGAACATTAACGAGTTCTGTTAACATGAACGAGTTCAGTTACGGAACATGAACGAGTTCTGTTACGGAACATTAACGAGTTCTGTTACGGAACATTAACGAGTTCAGTTACGGAACATGAACGAGTTCAGTTACGGAACATTAACGAGTCATGGTACGGAACATGAACGAGTTCTGTTACGGAACATGAACGAGTTCAGTTACAGAACGAGTTCAGTTACGGAACATGAACGAGTTCAGTTACGGAACATTAACGAGTTCAGTTACGGAACATGAACGAGTTCAGTTACGGAACATTAACGAGTTCAGTTACGGAACATGAACGAGTTCTGTTACGGAACATTAACGAGTTCTGTTAACATGAACGAGTTCAGTTACGGAACATGAACGAGTTCTGTTACGGAACATTAACGAGTTCAGTTACGGAACATGAACGAGTTCAGTTACAGAACGAGTTCAGTTACAGAACATGAACGAGTTCAGTTACGGAACATGAACGAGTTCAGTTACGGAACATGAACGAGTTCTGTTACGGAACATGAACGAGTTCAGTTACGGAACATGAACGAGTTCAGTTACGGAACATGAACGAGTTCAGTTACGGAACATGAACGAGTTCATGTTACGGAACATGAACGAGTTCATGTTACGGAACATGAACGAGTTCAGTTACGGAACATTAACGAGTTCAGTTACGGAACATGAACGAGTTCATGTTACGGAACATGAACGAGTTCAGTTACAGAACGAGTTCAGTTACGGAACGAGTTCAGTTACAGAACGAGTTCTGTTACGGAACATGAACGAGTTCAGTTACGGAACATGAACGAGTTCATGTTACGGAACATGAACGAGTTCAGTTACGGAACATGAACGAGTTCAGTTACGGAACATGAACGAGTTCATGTTACGGAACATGAACGAGTTCAGTTACAGAACGAGTTCAGTTACAGAACGAGTTCAGTTACGGAACATGAACGAGTTCAGTTACAGAACGAGTTCAGTTACAGAACGAGTTCAGTTACGGAACATTAACGAGTTCAGTTACGGAACATGAACGAGTTCAGTTACGGAACATTAACGAGTTCAGTTACGGAACATGAACGAGTTCATGTTACGGAACATGAACGAGTTCAGTTACGGAACATGAACGAGTTCAGTTACGGAACATGAACGGGTTCATGTTACGGAACATGAACGAGTTCAGTTACAGAACGAGTTCAGTTACAGAACGAGTTCAGTTACGGAACATTAACGAGTTCAGTTACGGAACATGAACGAGTTCAGTTACGGAACATTAACGAGTTCAGTTACGGAACATTAACGAGTTCAGTTACGGAACATGAACGAGTTCAGTTACGGAACATTAACGAGTTCAGTTACGGAACATGAACGAGTTCTGTTACGGAACATTAACGAGTTCAGTTACGGAACATTAACGAGTTCAGTTACGGAACATTAACGAGTTCAGTTACGGAACATGAACGAGTTCAGTTACGGAACATGAACGAGTTCAGTTACAGAACGAGTTCAGTTACGGAACATGAACGAGTTCAGTTACGGAACATGAACGAGTTCAGTTACGGAACATGAACGAGTTCTGTTACGGAACATGAACGAGTTCAGTTACGGAACATGAACGAGTTCAGTTACAGAACGAGTTCAGTTACGGAACATGAACGAGTTCAGTTACGGAACATGAACGAGTTCNAGAGAGAGAGAGAGAGACGGGCTGACGGGTCCGGGTTCTTTAGAGAGAGAGAGAGAGAGAGAGACGGGCTGACGGGTCCGGGTTCTTTAGAGAGAGAGAGAGAGAGAGAGAGACGGGCTGCCGGGTCCGGGTTCTTTAGAGAGAGAGAGAGAGACGGGCTGACGGGTCCGGGTTCTTTAGAGAGAGAGAGAGACGGGCTGACGGGTCCGGGTTCTCTAGAGAGAGAGAGAGAGAGAGAGAGACGGGCTGACGGGTCCGGGTTCTTTAGAGAGAGAGAGAGACGGGCTGACGGGTCCGGGTTCTTTAGAGAGAGAGAGAGAGAGACGGGCTGACGGGTCCGGGTTCTTTAGAGAGAGAGAGAGACGGGCTGACGGGTCCGGGTTCTCTAGAGAGAGAGAGAGAGACGGGCTGACGGGTCCGGGTTCTCTAGAGAGAGAGAGAGAGAGAGAGACGGGCTGACGGGTCCGGGTTCTTTAGAGAGAGAGAGAGACGGGCTGACGGGTCCGGGTTCTTTAGAGAGAGAGAGAGAGACGGGCTGACGGGTCCGGGTTCTTTAGAGAGAGAGAGAGAGAGACGGGCTGACGGGTCCGGGTTCTTTAGAGAGAGAGAGAGAGAGAGACGGGCTGACGGGTCCGGGTTCTTTAGAGAGAGAGAGAGAGAGAGAGAGAGACGGGCTGACGGGTCCGGGTTCTTTAGAGAGAGAGAGAGAGACGGGCTGACGGGTCCGGGTTCTTTAGAGAGAGAGAGAGAGAGAGACGGGCTGACGGGTCCGGGTTCTTTAGAGAGAGAGAGAGAGAGAGAGACGGGCTGACGAGTCCGGGTTCTCTAGAGAGAGAGAGAGAGAGAGAGACGGGCTGACGGGTCCGGGTTCGTTCGAGAGAGAGAGAGAGAGAGACGGGCTGACGGGTCCGGGTTCTCTAGAGAGAGAGAGAGAGAGAGAGAGAGAGAGACGGGCTGACGGGTCCGGGTTCTCTAGAGAGAGAGAGAGAGAGAGAGACGGGCTGACGGGTCCGGGTTCTTTAGAGAGAGAGAGAGAGAGAGACGGGCTGACGGGTCCGGGTTCTTTAGAGAGAGAGAGAGAGAGAGAGACGGGCTGACGGGTCCGGGTTCTTTAGAGAGAGAGAGAGAGAGAGAGAGAGAGAGAGAGAGAGACGGGCTGACGGGTCCGGGTTCTCTAGAGAGAGAGAGAGAGAGAGACGGGCTGACGGGTCCGGGTTCTTTAGAGAGAGAGAGAGAGAGAGAGAGAGAGACGGGCTGACGGGTCCGGGTTCTTTAGAGAGAGAGAGAGAGAGAGAGAGAGAGAGACGGGCTGACGGGTCCGGGTTCTCTAGAGAGAGAGAGAGAGACGGGCTGACGGGTCCGGGTTCTCTAGAGAGAGAGAGAGAGACGGGCTGACGGGTCCGGGTTCTCTAGAGAGAGAGAGAGAGAGAGAGAGAGAGACGGGCTGACGGGTCCGGGTTCTCTAGAGAGAGAGAGAGAGAGAGAGAGAGAGACGGGCTGACGGGTCCGGGTTCTCTAGAGAGAGAGAGAGAGAGAGACGGGCTGACGGGTCCGGGTTCTCTAGAGAGAGAGAGAGAGACGGGCTGACGGGTCCGGGTTCTCTAGAGAGAGAGAGAGACGGGCTGACGGGTCCGGGTTCTTTAAACAGAATCTGTTCTCTGATTTTTGTCTTCTGTTTATTCAGAACTCGAACCGGATCATCTGCTCGGCCGTGTTCGGTTTCGATGAGAAGCTGGCGGTCCGACCCAGTCTCAGATTCAGTCAGAACAACCTGGTGATCAGCAGCGTGGACATCCAGTCCGTGGAGCCTGTGGACCAGAGGACCAGAGACGCCCTGCAGAAGAGCGTCCAGCTCGCCATCGAGATCACCACTAACTCTCAGGAAGCAGCGGCCCGGTCCGAAACTCACGGCCACACACAGAATTCATCCAAAAGGAAGCGTTGCACGGACTCATGAAGTTCTGTTGGTCCCGCAGGCACGAGGCGGAACGTCTGGAGCAGGAAGCTCGGGGGAAGCTGGAGCGACAGAGGATCACGGACCAGGCCGAGGCCGAGCGGGCCCGGAAGGAGCTCCTGGAGCTGGAGGCGCTCAGGTGGGTTCGCTGGTCCAAACCCGAAGGAGGAGGTAAATGTGTTACTTCTCCCCCAAAATCAGCTGCAGAGTCCAAACTTTAGGTTTGGTTCTGTGATTCTGTTGGACTTTAAAATGGGTCATGATCATCAGATCAGTTAAAATCCTGATCAAACCGGGCCTGTTTGGGTCCAAATACTGTTCTGATGAACTGATTTAGATCTTATCTGGATGAAATTCCACAAGTTCAGTTACAGAACATGAACGAGTTCAGTTACGGAACATGAACGAGTTCTGTTACGGAACATGAACGAGTTCAGTTAAGGAACATGAACGAGTTCATGTTACGGAACATGAACGAGTTCTGTTACGGAACATGAACGAGTTCTGTTACGGAACATGAACGAGTTCAGTTACGGAACATGAACGAGTTCAGTTACGGAACATGAACGAGTTCATGTTACGGAACATGAACGAGTTCATGTTACGGAACATGAACGAGTTCAGTTACGGAACATGAACGAGTTCATGTTACGGAACATGAACGAGTTCATGTTACGGAACATGAACGAGTTCTGTTACGGAACATGAACGAGTTCAGTTACGGAACATGAACGAGTTCAGTTACGGAACATGAACGAGTTCTGTTACGGAACATGAACGAGTTCATGTTACGGAACATGAACGAGTTCTGTTACGGAACATTAACGAGTTCATGTTACGGAACATGAACGAGTTCAGTTACGGAACATGAACGAGTTCAGTTACGGAACATGAACGAGTTCATGTTACGGAACATGAACGAGTTCATGTTACGGAACATGAACGAGTTCTGTTACGGAACATTAACGAGTTCATGTTACGGAACATGAACGAGTTCAGTTACGGAACATGAACGAGTTCTGTTACGGAACATGAACGAGTTCATGTTACGGAACATGAACGAGTTCATGTTACGGAACATGAACGAGTTCTGTTACGGAACATTAACGAGTTCATGTTACGGAACATGAACGAGTTCTGTTACGGAACATTAACGAGTTCATGTTACGGAACATGAACGAGTTCATGTTACGGAACATGAACGAGTTCATGTTACGGAACATGAACGAGTTCATGTTACGGAACATTAACGAGTTCATGTTACGGAACATGAACGAGTTCATGTTACGGAACATGAACGAGTTCATGTTACGGAACATGAACGAGTTCATGTTACGGAACATGAACGAGTTCTGTTACGGAACATTAACGAGTTCTGGTTGTTCTAATAAATTTAAATGTCTCATTTAAGTCGACGGGCCTCTTGATTGGTTCTGTAGAACTCAGCTGGTTTTCTTGTGTTTCAGTGCTTCGGTGGAGAGTACCGGAGCCGCTAAAGCCGAGGCCCAGTCCCAGGCCGAGGCGGCCCGGATTCGGGGAGAGGCGGCAGTGGAAGAGGCGAAACTGAAGGCTGAAGCTCAGAGGATCGAGGCGGTACGTTCCCACTTCCTGTTTACAGCGACTGACTTCCTGTGGAACTTGAAGACTCAGCCTAACTCTGGGTGTGTGCGTGTGCGTGCAGGAGGCGGAGCTCCAGCGGCTGGCGAAGGCCCGTGAGCAGGAGCTGAGCTATAAGAAGGACATGGACCATCTGGAGGTGGAGAAGCAGGAGCGTCTGGCTCAGATCGAGAGTCTGCGCTTCAAACAGCAGATGGAGAGTTTAGGCACCGAAACGCTGAAGGAGATCGCCAGAGCCGGACCCGAGCTGCAGGTACCGCTCGAGGTTCAAACCGCCATGTGACCCGGGACCGTTCAGTTCTGTGTCAAAGTTTTAATCCTCCTCGCTGCAGCGTGAGAAGGTTCATTTCAGTAAGCGGATCAGAACAAAACGTCTCCTTGTGTTTTTCAATAAGTGGGAGGAACGTTTTGGATCGTTCTCTGATCAGGAACCCGTTTCATGAAGATGATAACGTTCCACTCTGATGTGGTTCCGTCTTCCTGGAGCTGCTGTAACCTGTTTCTCCTCCTGCAGGTGAAGATGCTTCAGTCTCTGGGACTGAAGTCCACCCTGATCACCGACGGCTCGTCACCCATCAACCTCTTCACCACCGCCAACGGCCTGCTGGGGGCGCTGCCGGGCCAGGCCCAGGCCCAGTAAGGACCTGGACCCACGCAGCAGTAAGACTCGGTTCTTCAGTGCAAAACGTTTCAATAAAAAAGTTCTTAAAGCTCCAGTTCATACAGCTGAACCACAGCAGGTTCTGGACTTGCTTCAGGTTCTAGGTGTGCAGAACGCAGCAGGACCTGCTGCTGTTCGGGTTGAAACAGAACAATTTGTTTGATTTTAAATCCTGTTTCAAACCAGACGGGATCGGATCCCGGCACAGTCCAGAATATTTCTGGTTTGGGTCTCGTGGTTTGAACTGGTTCTGAATCTGTAAGAAAAACCTCAAAGTGATAAAAGAGTAAGTTGTTGTTTCTGTTTTCCAGATAAAAGGAATCCAGTTTCCAGTGAGTTCTGTCCTTCCACATGGTTCTGTTTGGTCCTGCCTTGCACCAAACCGGGTCAGAACCAAGTTCTGCCTTATGAAGAGATGCTGCTGCTTGTTTTCAGAATGTAAAAATAAACCTGGTTTCACACCATGAAGTGTTTCTTCTTTAAAGGAGCAATAAGCGAAAATTCATCATTTCCAGTTTGAAAGAATTCAGAATATTCAATGTGAAGCTCTAGATGTGTAATTCCATCTGGAACATAGCATGAGGTCACACACCATCTCTCTGTGTTGATATCGAGCCTCTTGTTTACAAAGGTGGTCTCCTTCCGCGTGCATGTTCGTGCATGTGAAACTCCGCCTCCTTCATGTACNCAGCAGGACCTGCTGCTGTTCGGGTTGAAACAGAACAATTTGTTTGATTTAAAATCCTGTTTCAAACCAGACGGGATCGGATCCCGGCACAGTCCAGAATATTTCTGGTTTGGGTCTCGTGGTTTGAACTGGTTCTGAATCTGTAAGAAAAACCTCAAAGTGATAAAAGAGTAAGTTGTTGTTTCTGTTTTCCAGATAAAAGGAATCCAGTTTCCAGTGAGTTCTTGTCAGTGAGTCCTTCCACATGGTTCTGTTTGGTCCTGCCTTGCACCAAACCGGGTCAGAACCAAGTTCTGCCTTATGAAGAGATGCTGCTGCTTGTTTTCAGAATGTAAAAATAAACCTGGTTTCACACCATGAAGTGTTTCTTCTTTAAAGGAGCAATAAGCGAAAATTCATCATTTCCAGTTTGAAAGAATTCAGAATATTCAATGTGAAGCTCTAGATGTGTAATTCCATCTGGAACATAGCATGAGGTCACACACCATCTCTCTGTGTTGATATCGAGCCTCTTGTTTACAAAGGTGGTCTCCTTCCGCGTGCATGTTCGTGCATGTGAAACTCCGCCTCCTTCATGTACCGAGCGAAGGCCCTCCCTTCGCTCAGTACAGCCGACACACATTGTCGAAGCGAAATGGCGGAAGGCGGAGCAAAGCGTTCACCTGAAGATGACCGGGAACACATTTCATCACCCAATAAGCCACGGCCAATGACAAACAAACCGGGTAAAGCAAGGGACAAAACCAGGATAAACATTGGTCTTGCTTTTCCAAGATGGAGAGCACTGAGACAACGAGAGAATTTAGGATTTGACTCGGAGCTGGTTTTTCTTCTCCTGGACAGGTAAGGAACAATCATTATTTTAATCTAGTGTTACTGTAATGACTCGCTCTGGAAAGACATAAAGTTGTTGACTTTGTCCTTTCAGACTTTGTTTTGGTCTCAATCCTGTACTCAACAGCACACCTAGCGGTGAAAAATCACTTGTTGCTCCTTTAACTGCACCGGGTCAAAGTTCTGTCAGGCATCAGAACTCAGGAGGATGGTTAAAGTCCGGTTCTGTTTACAGTAGAACCATCAGGCCCATTACAGGATACAGCCTGATTAGGCTCATAAGAGAAATATTTAATTCAGGACTCAGAACCTCGAGTTCTGATTACAGCTACCTCGAGAGCCAGAACCGATTATTAAAGATTCTGTATCATGTTATTTTACAGCTGTCAACATCTGGATAGACACATAAATGATAGACTCTTACCATTAGTGTTATATAATCTTCATTTGTCCTGAAATATAACTTAATATATATAACTCAAGTTATTCTCAGACCAGGAAGTAAAACACTCAGTTTATCATCTCTCCTCCAGGCCCCTCCCCCTCATGAGTGCTGCCCCTCGAGCTGCCTGAATAAAATAATGAATAAATTCCTGTAACTCTCACAGCTAAATGAACATTTTCACTGAGACATTTTTAGAAAGTAAAATACTACAAACGGTGGTGTTTAGTGTCTTGTGTGTTTAATCTGCAGGTCCTGGTGTAACATTGTTACATCACTATGTTACAGTCAGGTGGTTTTCCAGGAGAGAGTGGAGCAGCTGCTCAGAGCGCAGGATTCAGGACCCTAACCCAAAAATCACTCTGCAGGGTTTAATAAGGAAATAACATCATAACATGGTTAAAAGATCCAAACAGCTGATTTTACGTGATACAGGAACTTTAACTCATATTTGGTTTTGTCGGAACCCTTTGTTCTTTATGAAGATCCAGTCAGAACCTGATCCTGGATCCAGTCCCTGTTCATCCTTGTCAACCTGTCAGGTGAAGGATTTAAAACAGAGACATTGTTGGACTGTTACATTTTTGTTGGTTAAATGTTGCTGAGAGTCGTGGGTTTCTGAGCTGGAACCCGTCCAGTCTTCAGAACTGGACCTGGATCTTGGGGCAGGAGACTCAGGAGAAGCGGCTCATTTGAATTCAATCCATCTGGTCTCTCCTCCTCTTCCTCCCTCCTCCTGAGGTCTGGTCTCTCCTCTTCCTCCCTCCTCCTGAGGTCTGGTCTCTCCTCTTCCTCCCTCCTCCTGAGGTCTGGTCTCTCCTCCTCTTCCTCCCTCCTCCTGAGGTCTGGTGTCTCCTCTTCCTCTCTCCTCCTGAGGTCTGGTCTCTCCTCTTCCTCCCTCCTCCTGAGGTCTGGTCTCTCCTCTTCCTCCCTCCTCCTGAGGTCTCTCCTCCTCTTCCTCCCTCCTCCTGAGGTCTGGTCTCTCCTCCTCTTCCTCTCTCCTCCTGAGGTCTGGTCTCTCCTCTTCCTCCCTCCTCCTGAGGTCTGGTCTCTCCTCTTCCTCCCTCCTCCTGAGGTCTGGTCTCTCCTCTTCCTCCCTCCTCCTGAGGTCTGGTCTCTCCTCTTCCTCCCTCCTCCTGAGGTCTCTCCTCCTCTTCCTCCCTCCTCCTGAGGTCTCTCCTCCTCTTCCTCCCTCCTCCTGAGGTCTGGTCTCTCCTCTTCCTCCCTCCTCCTGAGGTCTGGTCTCTCCTCTTCCTCCCTCCTCCTGAGGTCTGGTCTCTCCTCTTCCTCCCTCCTCCTGAGGTCTCTCCTCCTCTTCCTCCCTCCTCCTGAGGTCTCTCCTCCTCTTCCTCCCTCCTCCTGAGGTCTCTCCTCCTCTTCCTCCCTCCTCCTGAGGTCTGGTCTCTCCTCCTCTTCCTCCCTCCTCCTGAGGTCTGGTCTCTCCTCTTCCTCCCTCCTCCTGAGGTCTGGTCTCTCCTCTTCCTCCCCCCTCCTGAGGTCTCTCCTCCTCTTCCTCCCTCCTCCTGCGGTCTGGTCTCTCCTCCTCTTCCTCCCTCCTCCTGAGGTCTGGTCTCTCCTCTTCCTCCCTCCTCCTGAGGTCTGGTCTCTCCTCTTCCTCCCTCCTCCTGAGGTCTCTCCTCCTCTTCCTCCCTCCTCCTGAGGTCTCTCCTCCTCTTCCTCCCTCCTCCTGAGGTCTCTCCTCCTCTTCCTCCCTCCTCCTGTGGTTGTTTCTCCTCTTCCTCCCCCCTCCTGAGGTCTGGTCTCTCCTCTTCCTCCCTCCTCCTGAGGTCTCTCCTCCTCTTCCTCCCTCCTCCTGAGGTCTCTCCTCCTCTTCCTCCCTCCTCCTGAGGTCTGGTCTCTCCTCCTCTTCCTCCCTCCTCCTGAGGTCTGGTCTCTCCTCTTCCTCCCTCCTCCTGAGGTCTGGTCTCTCCTCTTCCTCCCTCCTCCTGAGGTCTCTCCTCCTCTTCCTCCCTCCTCCTGAGGTCTGGTCTACAGCATCTCTTAATAATTTAAAAAGATCTAAAATTCAGATGAACTTCACTCTTTCATTAGGATCTCAGGATTCGGTTCGCCCCGCCCCCACATCTCACTCCAGTACTGCTCGCTTACTAACGGTTTCCATGACAACCGCCTCCCTCGCCCTGGAAACAGGATGTAAGAAATTAGGCCTGATGTCTTGAGCATCAGTCCTTCTCTGTCTTGTCATGTATTTAAAAGAATCTTCTACGATGTTCAGTCACTTGTTTTTTCTTCTCTGTAGCGTCTCGTTATGAATCTTTATAATTAGTTTATTTTTTTCTGGAGGAACCAGACTAAAGAAGAAAAGATCTAAATATTTTAGAACATTTATGACTGTTTGTTAAAAAGTTTTTCCCTTCTTGTGTTTAAAAAACTCAAGCTCAGATCTGATTGGCTTCGGCCCACTTTGTGTTTTACCTGAAGGATGTCGGACTGAACAGGGTCCAGAACCTTCCTCGGACCTCTGAAGTTATTGTACGGAGGGGTGGAAACATGTGGGAGGATTCATGAGACTCGGGAGGGATTGAACAGCATTTATTCCCTCAAACATTCAGCAGCAGTGAAGACCAACAGTGATACAGTCAGTTTAAGGCATGCACAGAGTCTGTCAGGAGACTCCACCAGAACCAAATCAGCTGTTCATGCTTACAGCCGCCTCACAGCTGGAACACAAGCAGGCAGAAAGCAGATTATACCACAAACTGGAGATTAAATACAGATTTTCAGATTAGAAATACAAACTACAGATCAGACCGACTTGAATCGGGTTCAAATTAGAAAGGATCAAATAAATACAGCATTGATCCGGATCCGGTAAACTGATCCGGTGAACGGGTCTACATGAAAAGTCCTTCAGAAGATTTCACAAATGAAATAATCTGAATCTCTTTTCACAGTTTCACTTTTTATTTGAATAATTAATGTGATGAAACATCTGCGTTTCAGTCAGTCAGACTCGTCTCATGTTGTTAAACGTCTCTAAATATGATCGAGTCATTTAATAAACTCGTCAATAAATTATTCAGCAGAACGTCAACAAGTCTCAAATCCGTTAAAATGGTTCTAAAATGTATTTAAGATTAAATTTCAATTCCATAGATTCTTTAAACTTTAAAGTTTGTGTGTGTGCGAGTGTGAGTGCGTTCGAGTGCGCGTGCACACGTGTGAGTGTGAGTAAGTGCAATCTTTTACTCCTGCAGCTCTGGGTTACAGTTTATTTATTTAAAGCTCTTATTGGAGAAATTTGGGTAAAAAACAGGTAAAATTAGTTTTTTGTGCAGAAACGTTTTTTCTCATCAGAGAACAGCAGTTCCTCCTGTTGAACACTAGGGGGCAGGTTCCTGGGATCTGAGTTCAGTTTAAATAAAACATTAAATATATTCCAAACATGTTCCTGCTTGTGTTAGAACACTTCTTATGTAACACACCAGGAAAGCATCTGAAAGTGACCCTTTGGGGCTGCCGTACCTACTCATGATTCCAATAGAATCAGCTAAAAGATTTTTCCTTTCTTGATGAGAACATTTCTGCATTTGTGCAACTCTTTGTCCAACAAATAGAAAGTGTCTTTAACATGTTTCAGAACTCTTCTTCAGGACTTTTCTCTCGTCAGTAAAATATAAAAACAACTTGCTGTTTTTCCTGTTACATTGTGAACTTTGTGGTGTAACATGAGTTGTGCAGGTTGACCCAGAGATTTGTCTTCATGTTGGTCACAATGTGAGACACAAAGTGAAACGCAAGAGATTTAACAGTCAGTTCACTGGAACAGACTCCGCCCACAAGCACAACAAGGAAAGGAAGCTCATCCCAAGACAAGCTGCACATTTTAATCATTTTTTGATTTGCATAATGTGGTTATTAAAGAGGCCATGCTACATACGGTCCAGGAACAGGTTCAAACAAGACCAAGGCAACAAGTTTCTCATTTCAATCATTCAACAAGCAGAATCCTGAAAACCTAATAAATCTGGACTTCCAGCCGGTGTGTTTATCAGCTGCTGAGTGGAACTACAATCATCTGTAATAAATACTGTAAACATGCACAGGTTATAGGAGACAGCTTAGTTCCTCCTAAATCATCTGACACGGTGTTGTGTTTGGCAGAGCAAGACCAGCTCCTGAGAACTTTCTGTGAAATCAACGTGTAAAAACTGTCGATCCCAGAACCAGCTGTTGTTCCCAAAGTCCGGTTAGCTAACACGAGTCCAGATTTCAACAAGAACACACAGAAACAAGCGACTGTCAGAGGTTTGGCACCCGGAGCCCCGCTGGGCTTTTTGGAGCTGCATGTCAGAGGGTTTAATACCGTCCTGGTTGTTCTGCATCCACTTTAACAAAACAAGTTCCCTGAAATGAAAGAACATCAACATCTGAGGAACCATCAGATAGACGTTCCTCTGAGAGAACCACCGTCTCGGGTTTCAGTTGAAGTGGAAAACACCATTTAACTGTTTTAATGTCCAAACTTAGACCTGATTTTCACTGATGGAGGTTAAACCAACCTCCAGTTTGTTAAAATAAACATTTAATTGTTTTTGTCTTTTCAGAATCAGGATTTCTGAATATGTTGGATGTTAAATCTCATATATTTACCTTAACTTATATTAAATATGAAAATGGTTTAACGAGGTTCTTAAAGTCTCAGTCTGGTTGCAGGTCAGTTTTCTGTCGTAGTTCATCCTGTAAACAAAACAGTTTATTAGTTTTAATTCTGGAATTTTAAACCTTTGATTAAAACCCTTGTAACGGGACATTTCAGAACTGATTGTTAAATTATTTCTGAAGCCAAATAAAATATTTTTTAGTGTTTAGAAGAGAAGGAATCAGGAAGAAAAACACAACCCACAGAACATGAGATCACAAAGAGAAAACCCAAATGGGTCCAGATGCACCACGCTAATGTAACATAAACCACCCAAATTAATAGAAGTCCTTAGTGGGAATAAAATGAACTCATCCATCACCTGACGCCCTGTAAGAGGAGACGCTGCGGTCGGACACACTCATTAAATATAGCTGAATCAGAGCGACTGAGTTACGACTGCAGCTCAACATCTCAGATGGTTTCGCTTTAAACATTCGGCTGATGTTACAGAAAGATGTTTGTTTAGGAGCAGAAAAACCTCCAAAAAGAGCCGATTAAGAGCTGCAGAAGGAGAAACTAACCGACCAATAACCAGTCAATAACCAACTAATAACCAGTCAATAACCAACTAATAACCAGTCAATAACCAACCAATAACCAGTCAATAACCAACCAATAACCAGTCAATAACCAACTAATAACCAGTCAATAACCAACTAATAACCAGTCAATAACCAACTAATAACCAGTCAATAACCAACTAATAACCAGTCAATAACCAACCAATAACCAGTCAATAACCAACCAATAACCAGTCAATAACCAACTAATAACCAGTCAATAACCAACCAATAACCAGTCAATAACCAACCAATAACCAGTCAATTGTCTGATTGTTTTTCTTCTCACTTTAATGATTCTGATTTTATGTTTTATGGAGGCGGGATTATTAGAAGTCACATGATCACTCTGACTTCCTGTTTTTACTGGAATTACGCAGGTCTTTTGGGGCTCGTTGTAGTCGTTAGCGTCTGTACAAACCTTCATCGAGTGAACGTAACTTTTAGTTTTCACATGAAATTTAAATCTCAAGGTCAGTAACTAGCCGGCGCCAACGTTCACCAAACTGTCTCACCCTGAAGCCTCACAGCAACTAACCCTCTTCAGTCTATGTTCACTGTTCTCAACCTCAGTGTGAGACATCAACATCATGTCCAAACCCTCTGAGAACTGGACGGTTCCCTGAAAGCAGCTTCAACGCCCTCTGCTCGTCTCCTCGGAGACGCAGAAATCTTTCTGTGTGTAAATAAATAAACCTGAAACCTTCATATGAGCTCAGAAAGGAAATGCTGAAGTTTCTGTGTGTTAAGTGGAACATGACAGTGGAACAGATGCTAACCGTGACTTTGTGGGACAAACATCATTTTGCTCTTTTTCCTTCTCGCCTTCAAAGTAAAAGTCCTGAATTTTCTTTAGTTGGATGATCAGAGCAGCGTCGCATCCCAGTTTCTTTGTTTTTTCTTTTTTTGGCATCAGAACCTTCAAATCATATTCTTCTTTTTGCTCCATGTTGTCGGGAGATCCTGTTTCCATAGAGACAAAAGTCTGTTTCCATGACAACACATGTTCATCAGTCTGAGGATTTAAACTGTTACTGGAGACAGAAACGCTGATCCATCCTTGTGCTCAGGTTCAGACGTCGTGTCGGGACTAATGGGCTGGTTGTGTTGGAGGTAGAGCGTCAGGCAGACCATGCTCATCATCGTGCAGAAAACAGAACAGAATGAAATCGTTTTTCATCTGGTGAAGGTAACAGAATGATTCAGGTGCTGAACTGTGTCATGTTGGTTACATGTGATGGTGGAGATGGTCTTACTGTGCTGGCGTCTTTTAATCAGGATTTTAAAATCACTGGAAAGAGAAAAGAAAGAATCACAGGCAGACGTCCCGGATCCGGATCCGGGATCCAGGATGTCACACGTTTTTAAGGAAAACTGTAAATCAGGAGCGTTTATAGTCAGCTGATACTTACGTCCCCAGTTAAGGGCGATTGCTGCAGTGATGATGGCGATTCCTCCTAAAATGGAGACAACAGACAGCACCATGGCGTTACGACCCAACCGGCGAGCTCCGTCCACGTTGCCCTGCTGCAGACTGTTTCGGGACTGAACAGAATCAGAGGAGGAAGAAACTTTTATGAAACTGAATCAGGTTGTTAATAATCTGCAGACATTCAAGTTGAACTGATTGATGCTCAAACTAGAATGTCTTCGTTGTTCCTTCAGCGGAAGCAGGAAGTCGTACCATCACAGAGAAAGTTAGGGCGACGATGTTGATGGGCACCAGCGGACAGAAGCAGGACAAGATGGCGAGGATCAAGTAGTCCCTCGGTTTGGACCCGTCCGCAGCGGCCTCTGTGATTGCGCTAGGCTGGCGGGTGAGCGAGGGCCTGGGCGAGCCCGCCGCTAACGAGCCAGACCGGCTGCCCAAGCGAGGCCGACCGTTAACATGGCCGCCTGGCTTAGAGTGAAGCTTGGGCGACACAGAGGACGCTGTGGGAGACGTCTCACCCATCACAGGACCGATACCATTACCTGGAAGACAGGTGAATAGAAAACAATCACATCAGCCTTCAATACGAGGTGAGAGGTTCGGTCAGTCAGCTGAGGCGACTTAGGCTTCAGAAGGTCCTGAAGTGAAGAACCGAGGAGCTCTAAAACCTCCGGTTCCTTTCTGAACCTGTTGGACCGCATGTGGAACCCTGCTGCTTTTTGTTGGTTCCGAATCTGTTAAACTACCAAAATGATTTATTATGTTCTGATTATATTGTGTCAGAAAATAGAAACCTGTGTGAAGGTGAAACAGGAAACTGAAGTGCTTCTGTGTAACTGGGACCTGGTCTGAGTCAACTCCTCCAATCAACCATCACTAAATCAAATTAAACCAAAAACTCCATACTGAGTTTGGACCTGGCTCATAACCTAAAGAACCAATCAGAACAGCTTCCAAATCAAAATGATCCAAAACTGAAACCTAAAAACCCAAAACAGACCAAAACTTCTTGATTTGAAACTCGAGGTGGTGGATGAAACCAGAAATCTCTCACCTTTAAGAACCAGACATCAGAGACCTTCGTGGCCCAGCAGTTCTGTTAGAGAACAGTACATTGGACTATCTCACTAACAAGGAACTTGTTGGTTCCTGTATTGTTTTAAGGAACCAGGAACTCTAAATGTCAGGGAGATTTCTAGTCCATAAGAGACTGAAGGTTAAAGACTTACTGGTCTCTGTGCTCTCACTGATCACCACCAGGTGGTCCATCGATTTCTCCTCTTGTTGTGAGGCTTCTTCTGTTTGCTGCTCTGCACCGTCCAGGTGAGAAGTCACGTTGGGCTGAGTGCTGATTGGCTGGTCTGGCTGCTGGGGCTCCTCCATGGTGCTGGACTGTAGACCGGCACTGGGACTGGTGGCCATTGGACGGGTCTTTCTATGGTAACCGATGAAGAGAAGATGAAAGAAAGATTCACTCTGTGAAGAATTAGAGAACAAATCAGGACACAGAATGTTTATCAGCTCATGTTCCAACAGCAGCTACATTAAAGAGTCTAACATCATGTTTAAATACAGGTTTCTGTCATGTAAACAAATAACACCAAAATAAATAACCTGTACACTTATATAACCTGTACACCTATATAACCTGTACACCTATATAACCTCCACACCTATATAACCTGTACACCTATATAACCTGTACACCTATATAACCTGTACACCTATATAACCTGTACACCTATATAACCTGTACACCTATATAACCTGTACACTTATATAACCTGTACACCTATATAACCTCCACACCTATATAACCTGTACACCTATATAACCTCCACACCTATATAACCTGTACACCTATATAACCTCCACACCTATATAACCTGTACACCTATATAACCTGTACACCTATATAACCTGTACACCTATATAACCTGTACACTTATATAACCTGTACACTTATATAACCTGTACACCTATATAACCTCCACACCTATATAACCTGTACACCTATATAACCTCCACACCTATATAACCTGTACACCTATATAACCTGTACACTTATATAACCTGTAGACTTATATAACCTGTACACCTATATAACCTGTACACCTCTATAACCTGTATACTTATATAACCTGTACACTTATATAACCTGTACACCTTATAACATGTACACTATATAACCTGTACACCTATATAACCTCCACACCTATATAACCTGTACACCTATATAACCTCCACACCTATATAACCTGTCACACCTATATAACCTGTACACTTATATAACCTGTACACTTATATAACCTGTACACCTATATAACCTGTACACCTATATAACCTGTACACCTATATAACCTCCACACCTATATAACCTGTACACTTATATAACCTGTACACCTAAATAACCTCCACACCTATATAACCTGTACACCTATATAACCTCCACACCTATATAACCTGTACACTTATATAACCTGTACACCTATATAACCTGTACACTTATATAACCTGTACACCTATATAACCTGTACACTTATATAACCTGTACACTTATATAACCTGTACACTTATATAACCTGTACACCTATATAACCTGTACACCTATATAACCTGTACAGTTATATAACCTGTACACTTATATAACCTGTACACCTATATAACCTGTACACCTATATAACCTGTACACCTATATAACCTGTACACTTATATAACCTGTACACCTATATAACCTCCACACCTATATAACCTGTACACCTATATAACCTCCACACCTATATAACCTGTACACTTATAACCTGTACACTTATATAACCTGTACACCTATATAACCTGTACACCTCTATAACCTGTACACTTATATAACCTGTACACCTATATAACCTCCACACCTATATAACCTGTACACCTATATAACCTCCACACCTATATAACCTGTACACCTATATAACCTGTACACTTATATAACCTGTACACCTATATAACCTCCACACCTATATAACCTGTACACCTATATAACCTCCACACCTATATAACCTGTACACTTATATAACCTGTACACCTATATAACCTGTACACTTATATAACCTGTACACCTATATAACCTGTACACCTATATAACCTGTACACTTAGATAACCTGTACACCTATATAACCTGTACACATATATAACCTGTACACCTATATAACCTCCACACCTATATAACCTGTACACCTATATAACCTCCACACCTATATAACCAGTACACCTATATAACCTGTATACTTATATAACCTGTACACTTATATAACCTGTACACCTATATAACCTGTACACTTATATAACATGTACACCTATATAACCTGTACACTTATAACCTGTACACTTATATAACCTGTACACCTATATAACCTGTACACCTCTATAACCTGTACACTTATATAACCCGTACACCTATATAACCTGTACACTTATATAACCTGTACACCTCTATAACCTGTACACACCTATATAACCTGTACACCTATATAACCTGTACACTTATATAACCTGTACACCTATATAACCTCCACACCTATATAACCTGTACACCTATATAACCTCCACACCTATATAACCTGTACACCTATATAACCTGTACACCTATATAACCTGTACACTTATATAACCTGTACACCTATATAACCTGTACACCTCTATAACCTGTACACTTATATAACCTGTACACCTATATAACCTCCACACCTATATAACCTGTACCCCTATATAACCTCCACACCTATATAACCTGTACACTTATATAACCTGTACACTTATATAACCTGTACACTTATATAACCTGTACACCTCTATAACCTGTATACTTATATAACCTGTACACTTATATAACCTGTACACCTTATAACATGTACACTATATAACCTTTAAACATCTATAACCTGTACACTTATATAACCAGTACACCTATATAACCTGTACACTTATATAACCTGTACACCTATATAACCTGTACACTTATATAACCTGCACACCTATATAACCAGCACACCTATATAACCTGTACACCTATATAACCTGTACACTTATATAACCTGTACACTTATATAACCTGTACACCTATATAACCTATACACTTATATAACCTGTACACCTATATAACCTCCACACCTATATAACCTGTACACCTATATAACCTCCACACCTATATAACCTGTACACCTATATAACCTGTACACCTATATAACCTGTACACCTATATAACCTGTACACTTATATAACCTGTACACCTATATAACCTGTACACTTATATAACCTGTACACTTATATAACCTGTACACCTATATAACCTGTACACTTATATAACCTGTACACCTATATAACCTGTACACCTATATAACCTGTACACCTATATAACCTGTACACCTATATAACCTGTACACTTATATAACCAGTACACCTATATAACCTGTACACTTATATAACCAGTACACCTATATAACCTGTACACCTCTATAACCTGTACACTTATATAACCTGTACACCTATATAACCTGTACACCTATATAACCTGTACACCTATATAACCTCTACACCTATATAACCTGTACACCTATATAACCACCACACCTATATAACCTGTACACCTATATAACCCGCACACCTATATAACCTGTACACCTACATAACCTCCACACCTATATAACCTGTACACATATAAAACCTATACACCTATATAACCTGTACACCTATATAACCTCCACACCTATATAACCTGTACACCTATATAACCTCCACACCTATATAACCTGTACACCTATATAACCTCTACACTTATATAACCTGTACACCTATATAACCTCCACACCTATATAACCTGTACACCTATATAACCTCCACACCTATATAACCTGTACACCTATATAACCTCCACACCTATATAACCTGTACACTTATATAACCTGTACACCTATATAACCTGTACACTTATATAACATGTACACCTATATAACCTGTACACTTATAACCTGTACACTTATATAACCTGTACACCTATATAACCTGTACACCTCTATAACCTGTACACTTATATAACCTGTACACCTATATAACCTCCACACCTATATAACCTGTACACCTATATAACCTGTACACCTATATAACATGTACACCTATATAACCTGTACACTTATAACCTGTACACTTATATAACCTGTACACCTATATAACCTGTACACCTATATAACCTGTACACCTATATAACCTGTACACTTATATAACCTGTACACCTATATAACCTTTACACTTATATAACCTGTACACCTATATAACCTCCACACCTATATAACCTGTACACCTATATAACCTGTACACCTATATAACCTGTACACCTATATAACCTGTACACCTATATAACCTGTACACCTATATAACCTCCACACCTATATAACCTGTACACCTATATAACCTCCACACCTATATAACCTGTACACTTATATAACCTGTACACCTATATAACCTGTACACTTATATAACATGTACACCTATATAACCTGTACACTTATATAACCTGTACACCTATATAACCTGTACACTTATATAACCTGTACACCTATATAACCTGTACACCTATATAACCTGTACACTTATATAACCTGTACACTTATATAACCTGTACACCTATATAACCTGTACACCTATATAACCTGTACACCTATATAACCCGTACACTTATATAACCAGTACACCTATATAACCTGTACACTTATATAACCAGTACACCTATGTAACCTGTACACCTCTATAACCTGTACACTTATATAACCTGTACACCTATATAGCCTGTACACCTATATAACCTGTACACTTATATAACCTGTACACCTATATAACCTGTACACCTATATAACATGTACACCTATATAACCTGTACACCTATATAACCTGTACACCTATATAACCTGTACACTTATATAACCTGTACACCTATATAACCTCCACACCTATATAACCTGTACACCTATATAACCTGTACACCTCTATAACCTGTACACCTATATAACCTGTACACTTATATAACCTGTACACCTCTATAACCTGTACACTTATATAACCAGTACACCTATATAACCTGTATACTTATATAACCTGTACACCTCTATAACCTGTACACACCTATATAACCTGTACACTTATATAACCTGTACACTTATATAACCTGTACACCTATATAACCTGTACACCTATATAACCTGTACACCTATATAACCTGTACACTTATATAACCAGTACACCTCTATAACCTGTACACTTATATAACCTGTACACCTATATAACCTCCACACCTATATAACCTGTACACCTATATAACCTCCACACCTATATAACCTGTACACTTATATAACCAGTACACCTATATAACCTGTACACCTCTATAACCTGTACACCTATATAACCTGTACACCTATATAACCTGTACACCTATATAACCTCCACACCTATATAACCTGTACACCTATATAACCTCCACACCTATATAACCATCACACCTATATAACCTGTACACCTATATAACCTGTACACTTATATAACCTGTACACTTATATAACCTGTACACCTTATAACCTGTACACTTATATAACCTGTACACCTCTATAACCTGTACACCTATATAACCTCCACACCTAAATAACCTGCACACCTATATAACCTCCACACCTATATAACCTGTACACCTATATAACCTGTACACTTATATAACCTGTACACCTCTATAACCTGTATACTTATATAACCTGTACACTTATATAACCTGTACACCTTATAACATGTACACTATATAACCTTTAAACATCTATAACCTGTACACTTATATAACCAGTACACCTTTATAACCTGTACACCTATATAACCTCCACACCTATATAACCTGTACACCTATATAACCTCCACACCTATATAACCTGTACACCTATATAACCTCCACACCTATATAAACTGTACACCTCTATAACCTGTACACTTATATAACCAGTACACCTTTATAACCTGTACACTTATATAACCTCTACACCTATATAACCCCCACACTTATATAACATGTACACCTATATAACCTGTACACCTCTATAACCTGTACACCTATATAACCTGTACACCTATATAACCTCCACACCTATATAACCTGTACACCTATATAACCTCCACACCTATATAACCTGTACACCTATATAACCTGTACACTTATATAACCTGCACACCTATATAACCGCCACACCTATATAACCTGTACACCTATATAACCTGTACACTTATATAACCAGTACACCTATATAACCTGTACACCTATATAACCTGTACACCTATATAACCTCTACACCTATATAACCTGTACACCTATATAACCTCCACACCTATATAACCTGTACACCTATATAACCTGTACACCTATATAACCTGTACACTTATATAACCTGTACACCTATATAACCTGTACACCTATATAACCTGTACACCTTATAACCTCCACACCTATATAACCTGTACACCTATATAACCTCCACACCTATATAACCTGTACACCTATATAACCTCCACACCTATATAACCTGTACACTTATATAACCTGTACACCTATATAACCTGTACACCTCTATAACCTGTACACTTATATAACCTGTACACCTATATAACCTCCACACCTATATAACCTGTACACCTATATAACCTCCACACCTATATAACCTGTACACCTATATAACCTCCACACCTATATAACCTGTACACCTATATAACCTGTACACTTATATAACCTGTACACCTATATAACCTGTA
This sequence comes from Pachypanchax playfairii, assembly GCA_006937955.1. NCBI lineage: Eukaryota > Metazoa > Chordata > Actinopteri > Cyprinodontiformes > Aplocheilidae > Pachypanchax > Pachypanchax playfairii. The sequence goes on along the minus strand of SSNP01000037.1, from coordinate 3,566,845 downwards.
CACCTATATAACCTGTACACCTATATAACCTGTACACCTATATAACCTCCACACCTATATAACCTGTACACCTATATAACCTCCACACCTATATAACCTGTACACCTATATAACCTGTACACTTATATAACATGTACACTATATAACCTGTACACCTCTATAACCTGTACACTTATATAACCAGTACACCTTTATAACCTGTACACTTATATAACCTGTACACTTATATAACCTGTACACCTATATAACCTGTACACCTATATAACCTGTACACTTATATAACCTGTACACCTTATAACATGTACACTATATAACCTTTAAACATCTATAACCTGTACACTTATATAACCAGTACACCTTTATAACCTGTACACTTATATAACCTGTACACCTATATAACCTGTACACTTATATAACCTGTACACCTATATAACCTGTACACTTATATAACCTGTACACTTATATAACCAGTACACCTATATAACCTGTACACTTATATAACCTGTACACCTATATAACCTGTACACCTATATAACCTGTACACTTATATAACCTGTACACCTCTATAACCTGTATACTTATATAACCTGTACACTTATATAACCTGTACACCTTATAACATGTACACTATATAACCTGTACACCTCTATAACCTGTACACTTATATAACCTGTACACCTATATAACCTCCACACCTATATAACCTGTACACCTATATAACCTCCACACCTATATAACCTGTACACCTATATAACCTGTACACTTATATAACCTGTACACTTATATAACCAGTACACCTATATAACCTGTACACCTATATAACCTGTACACCTATATAACCTGTACACCTATATAAGCTGTACACCTATATAACCTGTGCACCTATATAACCTGTACACCTATATAACCCGTACACTTATATAACCAGTACACCTATATAACCTGTACACTTATATAACCTGTACACTTATATAACCTGTACACCTTATAACATGTACACTATATAACCTTTAAACATCTATAACCTGTACACTTATATAACCAGTACACCTTTATAACCTGTACACTTATATAACCTGTACACCTATATAACCTGTACACTTATATAACATGTACACCTATATAACCTGTACACCTCTATAACCTGTACACTTATATAACCTGTACACCTATATAACCTCCACACCTATATAACCTGTACACCTATATAACCTCCACACCTATATAACCTGTACACCTATATAACCTCCACACCTATATAACCTGTACACCTATATAACCAGTACACCTATATAACCTGTACACTTATATAACCAGTACACCTATATAACCTGTACACCTCTATATCCTGTACACCTATATAACCTGTACACCTATATAACCTGTACACTTATATACCCTGTACACCTATATAACCTCCACACCTATATAACCTGTACACCTATATAACCTCCACACCTATATAACCTGTACACCTATATAACCTCCACACCTATATAACCTGTACACCTATATAACCTGTACACCTATATAACCTGTACACCTATATAACCTGTACACTTATATAACCTGTACACCTATATAACCTCCACACCTATATAACCTGTACACCTATATAACCTCCACACCTATATAACCTGTACACCTATATAACCTGTACACCTATATAACCTGTACACTTATATAACCTGTACACCTATATAACCTGTACACTTATATAACCTGTACACTTATATAACCTGTACACCTTATAACCTGTACACTTATATAACCTGTACACCTATATAACCTGTACACACCTATATAACCTGTACACCTATATAACCTGTACACCTATATAACCTGTACACCTATATAACCTCCACACCTATATAACCTGTACACTTATATAACCTGTACACCTATATAACCTGTACACTTATATAACATGTACACCTATATAACCTGTACACGTATATAACCTGTACACTTATATAACCAGTACACCTATATAACCTGTACACTTATATAACCTGTACACCTATATAACCTGTACACCTATATAACCTGTACACTTATATAACCTGTACACCTATATAACCTGTACACTTATATAACCTGTACACCTTATAACCTGTACACTTATATAACCAGTACACCTCTATAACCTGTACACCTCTATAACCTGTACACTTATATAACCTGTACACCTATATAACCTGTACACCTATATAACCTGTACACCTTATAACCTGTACACTTATATAACCTGTACACCTATATAACCTGTACACACCTATATAACCTGTACACTTATAACCTGTACACTTATATAACCTGTACACCTATATAACCTGAACACCTATATAACCTCCACACCTATATAACCTCTACACCTATATAACCTCCACACCTATATAACCTGTACACCTATATAACCTGTACACTTATATAACCTGTACACCTATATAACCTGTACACCTCTATAACCTGTACACTTATATAACCTGTACACCTATATAACCTCCACACCTATATAACCTGTACACCTATATAACCTGTACACTTATATAACATGTACACCTATATAACCTGTACACTTATAACCTGTACACCTATATAACCTGTACACCTATATAACCTGTACACTTATATAACCTGTACACCTATATAACCTGTACACCTATATAACCTGTACACCTATATAACCTGTACACTTATATAACCTGTACACCTATATAACCTCCACACCTATATAACCTGTACACCTATATAACCTCCACACCTATATAACCTGTACACCTATATAACCTCCACACCTATATAACCTGTACACCTATATAACCTGTACACCTATATAACCTGTACACTTATATAACCTGTACACCTATATAACCTGTACACCTATATAACCTGTACACCTATATAACCTGTACACCTATATAACCTCCACACCTATATAACCTGTACACTTATATAACCTGTACACCTTATAACTGTACACTTATATAACCTGTACACCTATATAACCTGTACACTTATATAACCAGTACACTTATATAACCTGTACACCTATATAACCTGTACACCTATATAACCTGTAAACCTATATAACCTGTACACATATATAAACTGTACACATATATAACCTGTACACATATATAACCTCTACACCTATATAACCTGTACACCTATATAACCTCCACACCTATATAACCTGTACATCTATATAACCTCCACACCTATATAACCTGTACACCTATATAACCTGTACACTTATATAACCTGTACACCTATATAACCTGTACACCTATATAACCTGTACACTTATATAACCTGTACACCTATATAACCTCCACACCTATATAACCTGTACACCTATATAACCTCCACACCTATATAACCTGTACACCTATATAACCTCCACACCTATATAACCTGTACACCTATATAACCTGTACACTTATATAACCAGTACACCTATATAACCTGTACACTTATATAACCAGTACACCTATATAACCTGTACACCTCTATAACCTGTACACTTATATAACCTGTACACCTATATAACCTGTACACCTATATAACCTGTACACCTATATAACCTGTACACCTATATAACCTGTACACCTATATAACCTGTACACCTATATAACCTGTACACCTATATAACCTGTACACCTATATAACCTGTACACTTATATAACCTGTACACCTATATAACCTGTACACCTATATAACCTGTACACCTATATAACCTGTACACCTATATAACCTCCACACCTATATAACCTGTACACCTATATAACCTCCACACCTATATAACCTGTACACTTATATAACCTGTACACCTATATAACCTGTACACTTATATAACATGTACACCTATATAACCTGTACACTTATATAACCTGTACACCTATATAACCTGTACACCTCTATAACCTGTACACTTATATAACCTGTACACCTATATAACCTCCACACCTATATAACCTGTACACCTATATAACCTGTACACTTATATAACCTGTACACTTATATAACCTGTACACCTATATAACCTGTACACCTATATAACCTGTACACCTATATAACCTCCACACCTATATAACCTGTACACCTCTATAACCTCTACACCTATATAACCTGTACACTTATATAACATGTACACCTATATAACATGTACACCTATATAACCTGTACACTTATATAACCTGTACACCTATATAACCTCCACACCTATATAACCTGTACACCTATATAACCTCCACACCTATATAACCTGTACACCCATATAACCTGTACACCTATATAACCTGTACACTTATATAACCTGTACACCTATATAACCTCCACACCTATATAACCTGTACACCTATATAACCTGTACACCTATATAACCTGTACACTTATATAACCTGTACACCTATATAACCTGTACACTTATATAACCTGTACACCTATATAACCTCCACACCTATATAACCTGTACACCTATATAACCTGTACACCTATATAACCTGTACACCTATATAACCTCCACACCTTATAACCTGTACACTTATATAACCTGTACACCTCTATAACCTGTACACTTATATAACCAGTACACCTATATAACCTGTATACTTATATAACCTGTACACTTATATAACCTGTACACCTATATAACCTGTACACCTATATAACCTGTACACCTATATAACCTGTACAGTTATATAACCTGTACACTTATATAACCTGTACACCTATATAACCTGTACACCTATATAACCTGTACACTTATATAACCTGTACACTTATATAACCTGTACACTTATATAACCTGTACACCTATATAACCTCCACACCTATATAACCTGTACACCTATATAACCTGTACACCTATATAACCTGTACACCTATATAACCTGTACACTTATATTGTCACCTATATAACCTGTACCTGTACACTTATATAACCTGTACACCTTATAACCTGTACACTTATATAACCTGTACACCTATATAACCTGTACACCTATATAACCTGTACACTTATATAACCTGTACACCTATATAACCTGTACACCTATATAACCTGTACACTTATATAACCTGTACACCTATATAACCTGTACACTTATATAACCTGTACACTTATATAACCTGTACACCTTATAACCTGTACACTTATATACCTGTACACCTATATAACCTGTACACTACACACCTATATAACCTGTACACTTATCCTGTACACCTATATAACCTGTACACTATATAACCTGTACACTTATATAACGTACACTTATATAACCTGTACACCTTATAACCTGTACACTTATATAACCTGTACACCTATATAACCTGTACACACCTATATAACCTGTACACTTATATAACCTGTACACTTATATAACCTGTACACCTATATAACCTGTACACCTATATAACCTGTACACCTATATAACCTGTACACTTATATAACCTGTACACTTATATAACCTGTACACCTTATAACCTGTACCCTCTATAACCTGTACACTTATATAACCAGTACACCTATATAACCTGTACACCTATATAACCTGTACACCTATATACTGTACACCTATATAACCTGTACACCTATATAACCTGTACACTTATATAACCTGTACACCTATATAACCTGTACACCTTATAACCTGTACACTTATATAACCCCACCTATATAACCTGTACACTTATATAACCTGTACACCTATATAACCTGTACACCTATATAACCTGTACACCTATATAACCTGTACACCTATATAACCTGTACACTTATATAACCTGTACACTTATATAACCTGTACACCTATATAACCTGTACACTTATATAACCAGTACACCTATATAACCTGTATACTTATATAACCTGTACACCTCTATAACCTGTACACCCTATATAACCTGTACACTTATATAACCTGTACACTTATATAACCTGTACACTTATATAACCTGTACACTTATATAACCTGTACACCTTAACCTCTATAACCTGTACACTTATATAACCAATATAACCTGTACACCTATATAACCTGTACACTTATATAACCTGTACACTTATATAACCTGTACACCTATATAACCTGTACACCTATATAACCTGTACACCTATATAACCCGTACTATATAACCAGTACACCTATATAACCTGTACACTTATATAACCAGTACACCTATGTAACCTGTACACCTCTATAACCTGTACACTTATATAACCTGTACACCTTATAACCTGTACACTTATATAACCTGTACACCTATATAACCTGTACACCTATATAACCTGTACACTTATATAACCTGTACACCTATATAACCTGTACACCTCTATAACCTGTACACTTATATAACCTGTACACTTATATAACCTGTACACCTATATAACCTGTACACCTATATAACCTGTACACCTATATAACCTCCACACCTATATAACCTGTACACCTATATAACCTGTACACTTATATAACCTGTACACTTATATAACCTGTACACCTATATAACCTGTACACCTATATAACCTGTACACTTATATAACCTGTACACCTATATAACCTGTACACCTATATAACCTGTACACTTATATAACCTGTACACCTATATAACCTCCACACCTATATAACCTGTACACCTATATAACCTGTACACCTATATAACCTGTACACTTATATAACCTGTACACTTATATAACCTGTACACCTATATAACCTGTACACCTATATAACCTCCACACCTATATAACCTGTACACCTATATAACCTGTACACTTATATAACCTGTACACTTATATAACCTGTACACCTATATAACCTGTACACCTATATAACCTGTACACCTATATAACCTGTACACTATAACCTGTACACATATAACCTGTACACTTATATAACCTGTACACCTATATAACCTGTACACTTATATAACCTGTACACCTATATAACCTGTACACCTATATAACCTGTACACCTATATAACCTGTACACTTATATAACCTGTACACCTATATAACCTGTACACTTATATAACCTGTACACTTATATAACCTGTACACCTATATAACCTCCACACCTATATAACCTGTACACCTATATAACCTCCACACCTATATAACCTGTACACCTATATAACCTCCACACCTATATAACCTGTACACCTATATAACCACCTGTACACCTATATAACCTGTACACCTATATAACCTGTCCGATATAACCTGTACACCTATATAACCTGTACACTTATATAACCTGTACACCTATATAACCTGTACACCTATATAACCTGTACACCTATATAACCTGTACACTTATATAACCAGTACACCTATATAACCTGTACACTTATATAACCAGTACACCTATGTAACCTGTACACCTATATAACCTGTACACCTATATAACCTGTACACCTATATAACCTGTACACCTATATAACCTGTACACCTATATAACCTGTACACCTATATAACCTGTACACCTATATAACCTGTACACTTATATAACCAGTACACCGTATACTTATATAACCTGTACACCTCTATAACCTGTACACCCTATATAACCTGTACACTTATATAACCTGTACACTTATATAAACCTGTACACCTATATACTATATAACCTGTACACCTATATAACCTCCACACCTCTATAACCTGTACACCTATATAACCTCCACACCTATATAACCTGTACACCTATATAACCTGTACACCTATATAACCTGTACACCTATATAACCTGTACACTTATATAACCAGTACACCTATATAACCTGTACACCTCTATAACCTGTACACCTATATAACCTGTACACACCTATATAACCTGTACACTTATATAACCTGTACACCTATATAACCTGTACACCTATATAACCTCACTTATATAACCTGTACACCTATATAATCTGTACACTTATATAACCTGTACACTTATATAACCTGTACACCTATATAACCTGTACACTTATATAACCTGTACACCTATATAACCTGTACATAACCTGTACACTTATATAACCTGTACACCTTATAACCTGTACACTTATATAACCTGTACACCTCTATAACCTGTACACCTATATAACCTGTACACACCTATATAACCTGTACACCTATATAACCTCTACACTATATAACCTGTACACCTATATAACCTGTACACCTATATAACCTGTACACTTATATAACATGTACACCTATATAACCTGTACACCTATATAACCTGTACACCTATATAACCTGTACACTTATATAACCTGTACACTTATATAACCTGTATATAACCTGTACACTTATATAACCTGTACACCTATATAACCTCCACACCTATATAACCTGTACACCTATATAACCTCCACACCTATATAACCTGTACACCTATATAACCTGTACACCTATATAACCTGTACACCTATATAACCTGTACACCTATATAACCTGTACACTTATATAACCTGTACACTTATATAACCTGTACACCTATATAACCTGTACACCTATATCTCCACACCTATATAACCTGTACACCTATATAACCTCCACATAACCTGTACACCTTATAACCTGTACACTTATATAACCTGTACACCTCTATAACACCTGTACACTTATATAACCTGTACACCTTACACCTATATAACCTGTACACTTATATAACCTGTACACTTATATAACCTGTACACCTATATAACCTGTACACTTATATAACCTGTACACTTATATAACCTGTACACCTATATAACCTCCACACCTATATAACCTGTACACCTATATAACCTCCACACCTATATAACCTGTACACCTATATAACCTGTACACCTATATAACCTGTACACTTACCTTATAACCTGTACACCTATATAACCTGTACACTTATATAACCTGTACACCTATATAACCTGTACACCTATATAACCTGTACACTTATATAACCTGTACACCTTATAACCTCCACACCTATATAACCTGTACACCTATATAACCTCCACACCTATATAACCTATAACCTGTACACCTATATAACCTGTACACCTTATAACCTCCACACCTATATAACCTGTACACCTATATAACCTGTACACCTATATAACCTGTACACTTATATAACCTGTACACTTATATAACCTGTACACTTATATAACCTGTACACCTTATAACCTGTACACTTATATAACCTGTACACCTCTATAACCTGTACACTTATATAACCAGTACACCTATATAACCTGTATACTTATATAACCTGTACACCTCTATAACCTGTACACACCTATATAACCTGTACACTTATATAACCTGTACACTTATATAACCTGTACACCTATATAACCTGTACACCTATATAACCTGTACACCTATATAACCTGTACACTTATATAACCAGTACACCTATATAACCTGTACACTTATATAACCAGTACACCTATGTAACCTGTACACCTCTATAACCTGTACACTTATATAACCTGTACACCTATATAACCTGTACACCTATATAACCTGTACACTTATATAACCTGTACACCTATATAACCTGTACACTTATATAACCTGTACACCTATATAACCTGTACACCTATATAACCTGTACACTTATATAACCTGTACACTTATATAACCTGTACACCTTATAACATGTACACTATATAACCTGTACACCTCTATAACCTCCGCACCTATATAACCTGTACACCTATATAACCTCCACACCTCTACAACCTGTACACCTATATAACCTGTACGCACCTATATAACCTGTACACTTATAACCTGTACACTTATATAACCTGTACACCTATATAACCTGTACACTTATATAACCTGTACACTTATATAACCTGTACACCTATATAACCTGTACACTTATATAACCTGTACACCTATATAACCTGTACAGTTATATAACCTGTACACTTATATAACCTGTACACCTATATAACCTGTACACCTATATAACCTCCACACCTATATAACCTGTACACCTATATAACCTGTACACTTATATAACCTGTACACTTATATAACCTGTACACTTATATAACCTGTACACCTATATAACCTGTACACTTATATAACCAGTACGCCTATATAACCTGTACACCTATATAACCTCCACACCTATATATCCTGTACACCTATATAACCTCCACACCTATATAACCTGTACACCTATATAACCTCCACACCTATATAACCTGTACACCTCTATAACCTGTACACTTATATAACCAGTACACCTATATAACCTGTACACTTATATAACCAGTACACCTATGTAACCTGTACACCTCTATAACCTGTACACCTATATAACCTGTACACCTATATAACCTGTACACCTATATAACCTGTACACCTATATAACCTCCACACCTATATAACCTGTACACCTATATAACCTGTACACCTATATAACCTGTACACCTATATAACCTGTACACTTATATAACCTGTACACTTATATAACCTGTACACCTATATAACCTCCACACCTATATAACCTGTACACCTATATAACCTCCACACCTATATAACCTGTACACCTATATAACCTGTACACCTATATAACCTGTACACTTATATAACATGTACACCTATATAACCTGTACACTTATAACCTGTACACTTATATAACCTGTACACCTATATAACCTGTACACCTATATAACCTGTACACTTATATAACCTGTACACCTATATAACCTCCACACCTATATAACCTGTACACCTATATAACCTCCACACCTATATAACCTGTACACCTATATAACCTCTACACCTATATAACCTGTACACTTATAACCTGTACACTTATATAACCTGTACACCTATATAACCTGTACACTTATATAACCTGTACACTTATATAACCAGTACACCTATATAACCTGTACACTTATATAACCTGTACACCTATATAACCTGTACACCTATATAACCTGTACACTTATATAACCTGTACACCTATATAACCTGTACACTTATATAACCTGTACACCTTATAACCTGTACACTTATATAACCAGTACACCTCTATAACCTGTACACCTCTATAACCTGTACACTTATATAACCAGTACACCTCTATAACCTGTACACCTCTATAACCTGTACACTTATATAACCAGTACAGTGCAACTGAAAAAAAGCTGAAAGAATGAAGAATTAAAAAGAAAAACTTTAAGTTGTATAAATATGTACATCCTTTAAGTTATATTGGTTTTTATCACAGCAATAAATCTTTTTGGGTAGGAGTCCATCAGCACGGCACGTCTTGATGTGGAAATATTTGTTCCACCAGAAGTACATCAGGACGTCTCTGACAGACACTTCGGGATTTTTGTGTTCATCTTCACTGAAGTTTCCAACAAACTGAGTTTAAGTTTAGATCAGCTCACGTTCTCCGACTTGAGAGTCAAAGTTTGGGAACTTTTCATTAACAGAGTGTCTGAGAATGTGAAGAGTGAAACTGGATTTATTCCTGATTAAAATGAATCTGTCAACATTGACAGAACAGGTTAGAACCATGTCTCTCATAAAGGATCTTGACGCCTCTTCATTTAGGAAAAATAAAAAATAAACTGGTCTGGTGGATTAAGACGAGACATGAACCAGAAGGTTCTGGTAAACCTAGTAAAGTGTGTCTCCTTCAGATCTTCCAGCTGTCTGTAAACTCCACATGTAACTGTATATTCAGGCTGCTGTGGTCTCGTCTTTACCTGCAGCGTTATTAAATCCTGTTCTCTGAGCGAGTCATGAGACTCGAAGGAGCGGATGATATTAAATCCTGCTGCTGTAATGAAAGATTGTTATTTTCTGCTTTGTTGACGTCTCTGCATCACAAACTGAAGAGTAATCAGAGACGTCCGAGAGCGAATTACAGCCTCCTGATCCGAACACATCCAGCTGTTTGCTGCTAGTCGACTGCAGAAACCTTCTGACAGGCAACCAGATGTTCAAACAGCTGCTGAAAGACTGAAGTCACATCCCGACCAGCGTTTTACAGCTGATGGTGAAGAAAAGACGGACAGACCATGGATTCCCTCTACAGTCACATGACTTGGATCTGAACACTGCAGACTTCCAGTTCTGCAGAAACCGGCATGAAGAACATTTGTTTAAGATTCAACTTTTAAATCACAAACAAACAAAGCAGTTTTTAATCAACCCGTTTCCCTCCAGCATAACACGGTTCTGTTCAGGTATCAGCCCGTTTCCCTCCAGCAGAACACGGTTCTGTTCAGGTATCAGCCCGTTTCCCTCCAGCAGAACACGGTTCTGTTCAGGTATCAACCCGTTTCCCTCCAACAGCTTTCAGATCAGAAACTCTTGTTCTGCTGAGTTTCAATATGAGGAACTGGAATTATTTATTGATCTACTGGCAGTCAATCAATAAATGATCCCGTGTTCTAAAACCTCAGATCAGAATCTAAAACTGAAGATAGAACTGGTTCTAACTTCATAATAAATCTGAGAGAAAGTGATTTATGATTTGATCAAGTAGTTTTTTTCTTGTCTGAAATAAATCTTTTCCACCTGAACGGGTTCTTCAGTCATCCAATCGATCAGCAGCGGTTTCAATGATCAATAGAAGAACTTATTGATCCTGGTCGCAGCCTGCAGGACGAGCTGCTTCCTAAACAGCGGACTTGACAGGAAGCTTTGTTGCAGCACTCCGAGCATTGTAATGAGCTGCCAGGACATGACTGATGACTGAAACTGTAAGCCCCCACCAGGCCCCGCCCCCCCAGGACCAAACGCTGCAGCTCTTTCAACTCCATCTGTTCCTGCTGAGGAACCAAACTAAAACCAAACAGACATGAAAGCATGTTCTGATCAGCTGTCTCAAAGCAAAACAAGTTCCAACATTTGCTAAGCTGCTGAAAACTTCTGCTAAGCTGGACTAATTGTTCATCCATCTGCACTCATGCACAGAAACCTGCGTGGGTTACCTGAACCCTGGTCCATGTGACCCTGAAAGGTGTGACAGAGTAAAGAGCTTCAGAGTTCTGGATATCAGCTATCCGGTTGGATTCACAGAAAACCAAAACTGCAAATTAAAACAGATTAATTCAACTGTGTATTCTGTGTCTTGCCTAAGCACACAACGGCAGAGCAATCTTTTCTGGAAAGAGCAGAGATTTGAACCAGCAACCCTCTGGTTACTGGACAACCTGCTTTATCTCCCGAGTAACCCACAAGCTGAAACACCCCCAGCAGCAGCTGAAACACCCCCAGCAGCAGAAACACCACCAGCAGCAGAAACACCCCCAGCAGCTGAAACACCCCAAGCAGCTGAAACACCCCAGCAGCTGAAGAACCAGCAGCTGAAGAACCAGAAGCTGAAACACCACCAGCAGCTGAAACACCCCCAGCAGCTGAAACACCACCAGCAGCTGAAACACCACCAGCAGCTGAAGAACCAGCAGCTGAAACACCACCAGCAGCTGAAACACCAGCAGCAGCTGAAACACCAGCAGCAGCTGAAATACCCCAGCAGCTGAAACACCAGCAGCAGCTGAAGAACCAGCAGCAGCTGAAACACCACCAGCAGCTGAAACACCACCAGCAGCTGAAACACCCCCAGCAGCTGAAACACCCCCAGCAGCTGAAACACCACCAGCAGCTGAAACACCACCAGCAGCTGAAGAACCAGCAGCAGCTGAAACACCACCAGCGGCTGAAGAACCAGCAGCAGCTGAAACACCACCAGCGGCTGAAGAACCAGCAGCAGCTGAAACACCCCCAGCAGCTGAAACACCACCAGCAGCTGAAACACCAGCAGCAGCTGAAATACCCCAGCAGCTGAAACACCAGCAGCTGCTGAAGAACCAGCAGCAGCTGAAACACCACCAGCAGCTGAAACACCCCCAGCAGCTGAAATACCCCCAGCAGCTGAAACACCACCAGCAGCTGAAACACCACCAGCAGCTGAAACACCCCCAGCAGCTGAAACACCCCCAGCAGCTGAAACACCACCAGCAGCTGAAGAACCAGCAGCAGCTGAAACACCACCAGCAGCTGAAGAACCAGCAGCAGCTGAAACACCACCAGCAGCTGAAACACCCCCAGCAGCTGAAACACCCCCAGCAGCTGAAACACCACCAGCAGCTGAAACACCAGCAGCAGCTGAAGAACCAGCAGCAGCTGAAACATCCCAGCAGATGAAACACCCCCAGCAGCTGAAACACCCCCAGCAGCTGAAACACCACCAGCAGCTGAAACACCAGCAGCAGCTGAAACACCCCCAGCAGCTGAAACACCACCAGCAGCTGAAGAACCAGCAGCTGAAACACCACCAGCAGCTGAAGAACCAGCAGCAGCTGAAACACCACCAGCAGCTGAAACACCCCCAGCAGCTGAAACACCCCCAGCAGCTGAAACACCCCCAGCAGCTGAAATACCCCCAGCAGCTGAAACACCCCAGCAGCTGAAACACCACCAGCAGCTGAAGAACCAGCAGCAGCTGAAACACCACCAGCAGCTGAAACACCCCCAGCAGCTGAAACACCCCCAGCAGCTGAAATACCCCCAGCAGCTGAAACACCCCCAGCAGCTGAAATACCCCAGCAGCTGAAACACCAGCAGCTGAAACACCAGCAGCAGCCTCAGGTTGAACTTCAGAGATGAAACTGAAGTAAAATCTGAGTGATGCAAATAAAAACGATATTTTATCCTGTTCTGAAAACCTTTGGATCAAATCTTTAGTTTTTAATGAGATTGTAGAACATTGTGTTCCAAGAGCTCAGGGCTGTTACAGAACTCCTGTGGTTCAGTTCGTTTAAGAGTCCAGCTAACTTATCTGGATCAGTTCATTATGTGGCTCTTTCACTGCTGTGGGCGACACAACAATCCAGATTAATGCTGGATAATCTGATCAGCACTGACACTCGACCATGAGGTCATAAAATAGTTTGAACATTCAGCTGAGTTCATGAATACAAGTCAGGTTGTGGAAGCAGGTCCGAGGCCAGCGGCGGTTTTAGAGGAAACCGTCGACTCCCATGATCCTCAGACTGCTTCATCTCTGCTGTCTGAAACACTGAACGTAATGAAAGTTTCTGATGATGTCACAGTGACACATCCTATAGTTGTGAGACACCCTGATCAGTCTGGTCCGGTCCGGTCCGGTCCAAACCTTTGTGGAAGTTCAGGTCACTGCTTTGTTGCTCCTTAGCCTGTTTAATCCAGACTTTGTTCTCTCATTGTGAATTCTCTCTTTTTTACACACTTCCAACACTGAAAGTAGTCTGCAACACGGGAACCCAGTCCAGAACCATCCAAACCCAGTCCAGAACCATCCAAACCCAGTCCAGAACCATCTAAAACCAGTCCAGAACCATCCAAACCCCGTCCAGAACCATCTAAAACCAGTCCAGAACCATCCAAACCCAGTCCAGAACAATGTAAAACCAGTCCAGAACCATCCAAACCCCGTCCAGAACCATCCAAACCCAGTCCAGAACCATCTAAAACCAGTCCAGAACCATCCAAACCCCCTCCAGAACCATCCAAACCCAGTCCAGAACCATCCAAAACCAGTCCAGAACCATCCAAACCCCGTCCAGAACCATCCAAACCCAGTCCAGAACCATCCAAACCCTGTCCAGAACCATCCAAACCCAGTCCAGAACCATCCAAACCCCGTCCAGAACCATCCAAACCCCGTCCAGAACCATCCAAACCCCGTCCAGAACCATCCAAACCCCGTCCAGA
Source organism: Pachypanchax playfairii (assembly GCA_006937955.1). Lineage (NCBI taxonomy): Eukaryota > Metazoa > Chordata > Actinopteri > Cyprinodontiformes > Aplocheilidae > Pachypanchax > Pachypanchax playfairii. Next base: position 3,551,118 of record SSNP01000037.1, on the reverse strand, counting down.
ACCATCCAAACCCAGTCCATGCAGCAGCTTCAGCCCATCCAACCTTCCTTACTGGGTGGCGTTGGGAGGAAGCTGATCTTCAATCTACATCCTTTCAAACGTTTTCACATGAATTAGATTCACATTTCAGGGTAAAACTCAACCCCTTACATTTCACTCAGATCCAAAAAGTCGTTTTTCATCTTAACAACATTCATTTGGTTTTTATTTGAATTCAGTTACTTTAGATTCGGATTTTTAGACAAATCTTTAACTTAAAAAAGGTTTTTAAACCTAATATTTGTATTATCAAGCAGCCGCTGAGGGTTTGTGTTGTTTTCATATTGATCTGAAAATCAGTCAGAAAAATGTTGATGAAAGATTCTGCTGCTGAGCTCCAGTTGGTTCCTATAAACACACATTTATACCTGTTCATCTGCTGAAACAGGATGAAAACCAGCAGCTCCTAAAGCTTTTCACTACGCGGGGAGGTGATGAGAGTGATGAACAAATTCATGCACCATTTTCTGTCTCATACAACAGTGGAGCTAAAATACAGAAACAAAACAAGACGAGAGAATAAAAGATCCAATCCTGCGAAGCGTCGAAGGAAAAACTGCAGAATAAAGAAACAGACTGATGAATCTCACACACTCTGGCTGTAGAAACACATTCATGAGCATCCCAAGCAAACAAAGGACAGGATGAAGCCGACACACCCACAGAGGCGGCAGCAGCACACGTTTTCACACCAGCATGTGAAGATGAGAGGCTTCCTCAGCTCAGCAGAGCCAACAGGACCACCTCACCTGGTCTTAGAGGACAGGAAGCAGCAGGGTGAAGTTCATCCTCCCTCTGCAGGAGATCCAGTCCAACAGTGAGGCGAAGCAGCAGCAACAAAAAATTCAAAGGAATCTGAGAGAAGATGCTAGAGATGAGCAGCCTGATGGTTTTGGAGGAGATGAGACGGTAATTCTGGCTCCTCGTCAGTGAGATGTTTGATTTCTGATGATGCAGAGTCGCTGCAGCAGCTTCAACACTGCAAGAAGTGAAAAGGGAGGAGTGTGTGTGTGTGTGTGTGTGTGTGTGTGTGTGTGTGTGTGTGTGTGTGCGCGCGTGTGGGTTTGTGGGTGTGTATGTGTACAGTAACTGCTCTTATCCCCACCAGAGTATCAAGTTAATGAACAGCGCACAATGACAAAGCTTTCAAAATAAAAGCCTGGTGCAGGAGCTGCAGTATGCCCCTGGAACTCGACCATTCAGAGGAAACCTATTTTGGTGAAACTATTGTGTTAAATTTGATGAATTTATTTGTTGCTGGTGTTTGTTTGCTGGATCTGTTTGTGTTCAGAGAGAAACTGGACAGATCCTGAAAATCAGAGATAATAAAACACTGATTAAATGTCATGACAGATGTTTCAGACTTCCCAGCAGCACAAAATGTTTTAATAACATTTGCTAAACAATGTTCTTAAACAATGAAAAAATGTTTACATAACATCTCATTCCACCCAAAATAAAAATTGAAATAACGTTTTTCCAGACTTTTTTACATTTTGAAAACAAACATTTACTGAATGTTTTCTTGCTGAATTTTACAGTAAAAAACAAAACAAAGAGGTGTTTAACTGGAATATTTTATTTAACATATGTACAGAACTTTATGAAATTGGATCAGACATGTTAGACGTGTCAGACGCAGCATGTCACAGCATGACATGAATCAGGTTCTTTCATCTTCAGGATTTGAGTGAATCACATGAGAAGATACAGCTCGCTCTGGACCTCAGAGTTTAAACGGATCAGAGAAAGCTGGACTTCACTGAACTAACATTATATATCTTTTTACACAATTGCAGTTTTATCCCAGAATTCTGCCTTTTGCACTAATATTCTGATGTATTTGATAAAACTTTTATGTTTGTGTTTTCAAGCAGCCACCGAAGGTTTGAGTTGTTTTCTTGTTGATCAGAAAATCAGTCAGAAAAAAAGGTTTGAAAGAGATTCAGAAACAGATTCTGTTTGTTCTGACAGCTCGGAGTTTACTGCCTCCCAGTGGTCACAGCTAGTAACTGCAATGCTGCATTACAGATGTTTGTCATACAGATGTTTCTCTCCTTCTGAAGAGGCTGTCAAAACATGCAGAATATATTTAATCCGACTTTGATTTGGAGCTTAAGATTCTTAAATCTTGTTTACATTTGGATCAAGTGTCTGATCTTTTAAAGACAAACTATCAAATCCTGTTTCCTGTCAGTCCAACTGTGTCTTTGGACTAGAGTCTCTGTTTATCCCTGCAGCTTACCTGAATGAATCAGAGGTGAAAACATTCATCTGAAAATGTTCAGGAACAAGAAACCCATTAAAAACACAAAAGTCCAGGACCCAATCAGGTTGTTTACATAGAACCGGATCAGGGTTTCAAACATGATTTCATCTTGTGGTCTGTTCTTCCATAGACATGTACTGTATATAAATGATTTATATAATGTCTATGTGTCCTTCCCTTTAAGTATGAAGACATTTATTTTGAAGGAGTGATTCTTGGAGAAAAAAACCCGCTTCCTGTTTGGTTTGTTATTGTCGCTCCGGTTTCCGGTGTTGATGCTGCCGCGGTTGTTTGTGTTTCCAGCATCAAAATGACCAAGCTGCAGCTGCTGAACGCGTACCTGACGGAGCGGCTCACGGCGGTGGTGAAGGAGGTTCTGGACGTGGTGGAGGACACGGTGGCGGAGTACCGCGAGGAGACCGCCAGAACCCGGCGCGAGAACGAGAGCCTTCGGAGGCAGCTGCGGGACATCCTGCTGCTGGAGGCCGAGACCGAGTGGCTGAGTAAGGACACGGGCGCCGTTCAGAACTCCCAAGAAAAATTGGACAGTTGAAGTTGTACTTCAGGTTCTAATGTGAGATACCGGATAAACCACCGGATCTAAACGGTTTGTTAAGCGACAATGAGCCGATTTACATCCGGCGTGTTTAAAATCAGTCAGTCAGGTCGAAATTCTCCTCCAAATTGGAGTTTTGAGTTTTTTCTTTAGTAGTAGCACTTCCTGTTTCAATGAAGTGTGTGTGGAGATCTCAGCTGATGTTTTCATGAGAGCCGCAGCTTGTAACAATAGAACTGATGGTTTACTGCAGTCTTAGATGACGGAAGCTGATCAGCCATAACATTATGACCACTGACAGGTAAAGACTACTGCTGCTGCTCTGTGAGATGATCCTGATCTGCAGAGATCAGGACACACAACACCTAGGGCAGGGTCATGTGACACCTGCACGTTGCTGATTCAGTCGTTGATTTCAAATCCTGTAGATTCCTTTAGATCTAGTCTAATTAGGTATATTCTGGACAAACAAGTCAGATCTCTGGAGGTTCCATCTCACAGCTTCCAGGACTGAAAGGATCTGCTGCTGCAGAAACCACATCAGATCTTCAGAGGTCCACAGTAGGCCATGAGGAGCCGGATCAGATGGTCATAACGTAATGGATGATAGTCTGATGTGCAGACCTTCTGCTGTAACATTCACTGTATTTCCTATGCTGCAGGGTCGACCCGATCCAGTCAGGGGTTTGCATCCACTGATCAGAACCTGAGTGATCCAGAGCCCAGGATCGGCTCAGATGAGCCAGACTCCACCCTGAACCAGCCCACAAAGCAGCAGCTGCTATTGGTTCAGGTGGAAACGCCACCGACAACGACTCACTTTCCAGGAGACAAGAAACCTGCCGATCCCCAAGAACCAGTACCAAAAACCGACCCATTACTAGGTTCACCTGTCCCGTCTCACGCCTCCCTAAATACTGCCCAGATCTACACTGATGCTCCGGTGCTCAGGGAGGAGCTGCAGCCTCTGGCGCCTGCACTGATCAAAACCGAACACGAGGAGGAGAAGAGCGCCGAGAGTCTCGTTGAGTCTGTGGCGGCGAGCGTTCATGAGACGGTGGAAGAGACGGATTTCAGAGACAGTGAGGAGGCAGATCAACATGATGCACTCAGAAGCAGGAAGTCATTTCAGGACACGCAGCCGGTTGATGACATCACAGGCAGCAGCTTCATCCCCGAGCTTGTCCATCGCTGTCCTCGCTGTGGCGAGGCGTTCAGTCAGGCCGCCAGCCTCAGACTCCACCTGGAGCAGAAGAGGAAGACCTACGGCTGCGACTGGTGCTGCAAGTCCTTCGCTCAGTCTGCTGACCTGCGACGCCACCTGCGCACACACACGGGCGAGCGGCCGCACCGCTGCACCTTCTGCTCCAAGAGCTTCAGCCAGCGAGGAAACCTGCGGCGCCACCTGCGCATCCACACAGGTGAGCGGCCGTACAGCTGCCCGTTCTGCTGCCGCACCTTCAGCGACGGAGACACCATGAAGAAACACAAACGCACACATTCAGGAGAGAAACCGTACCGCTGCGCCCGCTGCTCCAAAACCTTCACCAGCACCAGTGGCCTGCAGCTGCACCTGAAGAAGGACATGTGCTTTGTAAGCAGCGTCTGATTGGACAGCTCAGGTCAGGTGGGCTGCAGTCAGACTCATCCAGATCTGCTGAGTTCCTCACAGGAAGAGGAAAACTGTACACATCGATCAGAATCTTCTAGGTTTAAGCTCAGAGTTTCATGTTCAGCAGAGAGGCGGAGCTTCAAACTGAAGGACGATTGTTGTCAGCTGAAAGAGTTAACCAATCAGAACCCAGGATTAAAATGTTCAGCCTGACGGTTCTGCTGTGGATCGGGACTCTCAGTGAGATGGCAGCGAATCAGTCAGACCCAACGAGGCGATGAGGAACCAAACCAGAACCCAACCATTCACCAGATGTGGCTGATGTTCTGAGGTTGTTTTAGAAACAAATTCTAAAGTAAAATAAAATGTTTTTATCAGCGCCATCAAAAATCAACTGGATTAAACATGAAGTTGAACATAAAAACAGAAATATTAAAGGGATTAAAACCACAGAATAATCTGTCAGATTACAGAACCTCATGAAAGAGAAACGGATCTATCAGAATCCTAAATCCAGGTTCAGTACCTCACAAGAAACTGGGTATTCCTCTGACACCTGAACGCCACACATCATTTGTCCTTTCTGAGCTTCTGTAGCAGTAGAGACGACTGAAAGATCCTGAGCAGGTCTGAACAGGTGAAGTCTGGTCTGCAGCAGGTGGAAACACCCTGCTGAGCGTCTTTGGACTCTTCCAGAACCTGATGGAGACCCTGAGAAGCAGTACAATCATATTTATTATTGAACTGAACTTTCATGTCAGATTTCAGCTCATCATGTGACCGTCATGGTTCCTGAAGTCGGCTGGAGCCACGTGATGTTCATCAGATAGACCGTCTGACTGTAACATCAAGTTATTAATAAAGATCCAGAAATAAAAGATCTGATTTTACTGGTAGAATAAAGCAGGTCTGAGATGTTCTGGAGATTCATAACAAGGTCCTGGAGGTCAGCAGGTGAGTCAGAGGAGAACGATCAGCTGATGAGTTAAAGCTGTGTGTTCTCCTGAGCTCCTCGTGGTTCCAGCTGTGGAACCACAGAAATCCTTCTGAACAGGTTTGGTTTGATTCTTCAGAACTCAGATGTGAAGAACGGTTGAGTGAGAGAGAGGAAGGAAAGGTTCAGCATCACAAAGTTCTGTTTAAAGTTCCATCAATGGTTCCTGTTCTGATTACCTGTCAGTCCGTCTCCGCCATCAGAACTTCTCACTGATCCTTCAGCTCGATCCGACTCCTGGCCAGTTATTATTAATAATTGGTTGGACCAAAAACACTTGGGAATCCAAAAGATTGAGTTTGATCCGGTTCAACTCAGTTGTATGTCCTCAGACAGTGGACTTGTGTCTCTCCTTGTCCTGTTACTGATACTATAGATCATAAGATCCTATTGAAGAGGCTTGAATATGATATTGGGATTCAGGGAACTGCATTAAACTGGTTTGAATCATATTTAACTGAAAGATTCCAGTTTGTTCATGTAAATAATGAATCTTCTTCATGTACCAGAGTCAGTCATGGAGTTCCTCAGGGTTCAGTGCTTGGACCAATCCTCTTTACTATATATATGTTACCGCTTGGTAAAATTATTAGACAACATGGTATAAAATTATATTTTTTTGCTGATGACACTCAGTTATATCTAATCAGTGAAACCTGATGAATCCAGTCAGTTACTCCGATTATAAACTCGTTTTCATGATGTAAAATCTTGATGATAATTTTCTGTTCTTATAGTCAGACAAGTCAGAGGTTCTGGTTCTGGTTTTTGGACCTGAGCACTTTGGGAACAAGGAGTGTCTTAACTCTCTACCTGCATGTTTTAAACACATCTGATCCAAATCCAGGTCCTGCAGGAGCCTGTTAATATCTGTTCATTGGAATCCGGTGTGTTGAAGCAGAGGGACATCTAAAACCTGCAGGACAGAGACATCCAGGCCTGGAGTTGGACACCTGTGGTAGTCGCTCACTTACTGTTTTATTTACTCTCAATTTACAGTAAACATCATTTCAGAGTCTTTATTTTCCTTCTACTTGTAAACCCAGTGAACTTCTCAACTTCTCCTGCATCTGTTCAGGTGTGACACCTGTTACCTGACGGGAACTCTGTGCTGCGTTCAGGTTCAAATGGGTTTTTTCATATCAAACTAGTGAAACTACCTGCTTCAGGACTTTTTAAAGAAACTGTGTTGGTTGTTTCTGAACAGGAGTTTAAAAAACTAACTGCTTTTATTGTCTGTAACAGGAAAATGAAAAATAAGTGATAAATTTAACTAAAGAGATTTTATAACTAGAATATTTCAAAATTCTTTTGTTCGAAAACAGAAATGAAACTAGTGTTTAAAATATATTTACAGTTTTTAAACTGATGAACTTCCTCCTGTAATGAGTGATAATCAGAACCAGAACTGGTTCCGTTTCACTCACCTGGTGAATGTTTTTAAAACCATCTTTACTGGATCTGATTGTTTTTCTGTTTCTCCTCAGATGAAGGTTGGTGCTGTTTTATCTCCTTCCTGCAGGGGGCAGCATGGAGCCGCTGCACAACAAACCCACTCTCACTCAGTCTGAGCTGCATTCCACATTTATTGTTGCATCGTTCATAAAACAGCAGATAGAAATGTAAGAAGACCTGAAAAACACCAGATCAAACCCAAAGACACATTCAGTCGTGCAGAAAAAGGAAGAATAAACTGTAAACAGAAGAATCCTCGACCTGCAGGTTTATCAGAGTGTAGAAACAGGCGTGGGGGGGGGGGGGGATAAAGAGGATCAACAATTTTTGCTTCATGCAACAACAAGGAAGAACCACATGTGGATAAAACCTTCATGGACGGGATGTCTGCAGTCTCACGGTCCAGCTGATCATGTGATGCAAGATGGAGGATCTTAGAGAGGAAATGAGATCGGGCCAAAGGATAGACCGGTTCTTGAGGCACTGCTGGGTTCTGCAGGGTAAACGTTATGTGGTCCACTCAGAGCTCTGATAAACATCATCACATCAATAACCGGTCCAAAGTGTCCAAACCTTCGTCTGTAACGTCTCTTCTTACTGAAACATCCAGAATCCAGCTGCTGGTTCCGAAACTGAGTCTGAAACTTCAGACAAGTTACAGAGAAGTTAGTGAAACCTGGTTTATAAGAAACATGATGTTGAAGATGTTCATCAGAACCAGCAGAACATTTCAGATCAACGTGCATGTGAACACTGAGTTCTGCTGGGTTCTGAACGGAACTGGAACTGTTTCCTGTCAGCTGAGAAGATTCTTTCAAACTTCTAACATAAAGATTTCACATTTAACTTCCTGCATCCATCAGACACGTGTTCCTCCTCAGAGGTCAAAGGTCATCAGCTGATGTCTCTCCTCAGTCACCGAGAGACATCAAGGTGAAGACGGGTCCATCAGAAACTCCTAGTAAACATGAAAAACTAGTTTCTGTTTGGAACTTTGGGTTCTCTGACTCAGGAACCACCTGGACCAAAGGACAGGTGTAACCCCGCCCCTCGACCCGTGACCAAGTGTAGAAACTGGATGGATCTCTGTGTGCCGACAGTGAGACCCAAAGAACCAGCAGAACCTGGCCTTGCGATTTAGCAGTGAGTGTTTCATACAGAAAAGAAAACTCAGAACCTCAAAAGTTCTGATTGTTCTACATCTCAGCTGCTGATTCTGGAACACGATCAGCTGTGCAGGCATCAGGGTCCGGGTAGCATCGCTGGACCTGACAGGGTTTCTCTGTGATGAAGAGAAGCTCGGTTCAGATCCAGTGAGCTTCACTGATCTGCTCGGAACCTCCTGAGCAGCAGAACTTCCTGCTGTAAGAACCAAAACCGTCAGTCGTTTCACTTCCTGCTTTAGAGGGAATTTAATCAGCAGATGATTATTGATCACTAACCAGAACTCTTTCTGGTTCTGTGATTCTGTTTTTACAGAACCAGCAGACTGATCGTGTGTCCAGTCATCTGAAAACCCAGTTCATCAGAACTGATTCTGCTTCCTAAAAGCAGAATGTGAGATAAGATTTATAAGAACATATGGACGGGTTTGTGTTAGAACCGGCAGAGAACACAGAACCCTCCATCGTCCCAGTCAGATCAAATCCAAATGAAACAGAACATGGATCAGAACAGCTTGTAGAAACAGAATCCAGATGCCTGGTTCTGAAACTCTGAACTCACAGCAGACTCAGCCGAGCGGAACCTTTTAGAACAGTACGGAACCCCAGAAGGGCCAAAATACTGATTATTACTGCTTCAGAAACAAACTGAACTCATCGGGTGATTACTGGGTTCATTATACGCTCACACGTGTTTACTGTAGACGTGCTTTTGGACTTTACCAGAACCCGGCTCAGAGGTACCAGAACCTGCTTGTTACTGAACTTTAATCTCTGCCTTCACAGATAAGAGCTGATCAGATTATTGATCATTTTCAATCAGAACATGAAACTTGTTTCTTCTCACAGACTTAAAATCAGGAAGTTTTTATTATTTCAGCTTAATGCTGATTTACTGATTATTGATATTATATTTTGTAGAGAACCTGAGGTTGTTTTAAACATGTAGAAATATACTATGAGCTGCTTTAAACCGGTTTAAACTGGTTTCAGTAACTAGTTCTGATCCACATCCAAACTGGACCGTTATGTCGTGGACACAGAATCATGAAACTAACTAGACTAACGGCACTTCGGGGCTCCAGAGAACAAAGATCTCACAGATTACACACATAATTCCAATAATCTGATTGGCTTCATGCAGAAACAATCTACTTACACAGAATTAACAGTTTTCTGACTTAAAACAGCCAAAAACACAAAGTTCTTTTTCTCTGTACATCATGTACACGTGTCTCGTCCTGCTGTACAACATGCATGATGTTTGGTTTGGTGCTGAGTGAGATGAGGATGTTTCTGAAAGACCCAAACGGGTTTGTTCTCCTGATGATGAGTGATGAAGGCACACGTTCATCATGCTGCTTCACCTTCAACAACCAGATGAAATGATTCAGAGTTACAGCTGATTCATATCGAGGGTCAGAGTGAAACATGTGACCCCTCACAGCCACCGTCTGCTCGTCTCCAACCCGTTGTGGCTCATTTAGTCATGGCTGAAGGTTCGTGGAAGCTCATTGGTCAAGATGTGCCACCGCTCCACCCTGCGACCTTTGTTCTTCAGGCAATCCATCCAGTGACGGAGGGCGTCTCCCTGGGAACGGCAGCTCAGACAGACTCCACCTGAACACCAAGAGGAGGTCGTTACTGTCCCTCCAATCCAGGTGACCCCGCTTTCAACGCTTTATAATCCCAGTCCCATATAATCCCAGTCCTTTATAATCCCAGTCCCATATAATCCCAGTCCTTTATAATCCCAGTCCTATATAATCCCAGTCCCATATAATCCCAGTCCTATATAATCCCAGTCCTATATAATCCCAGTCCTTTATAATCCCAGTCCTATATAATCCCAGTCCCATATAATCCCAGTCCTTTATAATCCCAGTCCTATATAATCCCAGTCCCATATAATCCCAGTCCTTTATAATCCCAGTCCTATATAATCCCAGTCCCATATAATCCCAGTCCCATATAATCCCAGTCCTTTATAATCCCAGTCCTATATGATCCCAGTCCTTTATAATCCCAGTCCTATATAATCCCAGTCCCATATAATCCCAGTCCTTTATAATCCCAGTCCTATATAATCCCAGTCCTTTATAATCCCAGTCCTTTATAATCCCAGTCCCATATAATCCCAGTCCTTTATAATCCCAGTCCCATATAATCCCAGTCTTATATAATCCCAGTCCTATATAATCCCAGTCCTTTATAATCCCAGTCCTATATAATCCCAGTCCTATATAATCCCAGTCCTTTATAATCCCAGTCCTTTATAATCCCAGTCCTATATAATCCCAGTCCTTTATAATCCCAGTCCCATATAATCCCAGTCCTATATAATCCCAGTCCTTTATAATCCCAGTCCTATATAATCCCAGTCGAAGGAATTCTATTGAAAGTTGAAATAATTTGTCCTGAATTCAAAAGTTTATAAACCTGTTTCCTGTTGAAGGTCATGATGTTTCTTTATATTATATATTTTATTATATATTTTGTATATTATATATTATATTTTATTGATGTTACTTTATATTCAGATTATGAAAAAGTATCAGACTGATGTTGGTTAGAAAAATTTAATTTAATTTAATTTAATTTAATTTAATTTAATTTAATTTAACAGGAATCTTGTTTGAGACAGAGAACATGAACAAATAAAGCGGTTTAATATTCCATCCAGCAGCTCGGGGTCTCTTCATTTCCTACACGACTTCCTGGTTGATCAGACCGAGTCTACAGACAGATAACAGCCTGGTGTTGGTGGTGTAACCTCGTCTGTGTGCTGCACTGTAAAACTCATTCACAGCACTTCATTACTCACGACTTACAGAGCGCAGCATGAAAACTGTCTCTTNACACAGAATTAACAGTTTTCTGACTTAAAACAGCCAAAAACACAAAGTTCTTTTTCTCTGTACATCATGTACACGTGTCTCGTCCTGCTGTACAACATGCATGATGTTTGGTTTGGTGCTGAGTGAGATGAGGATGTTTCTGAAAGACCCAAACGGGTTTGTTCTCCTGATGATGAGTGATGAAGGCACACGTTCATCATGCTGCTTCACCTTCAACAACCAGATGAAATGATTCAGAGTTACAGCTGATTCATATCGAGGGTCAGAGTGAAACATGTGACCCCTCACAGCCACCGTCTGCTCGTCTCCAACCCGTTGTGGCTCATTTAGTCATGGCTGAAGGTTCGTGGAAGCTCATTGGTCAAGATGTGCCACCGCTCCACCCTGCGACCTTTGTTCTTCAGGCAATCCATCCAGTGACGGAGGGCGTCTCCCTGGGAACGGCAGCTCAGACAGACTCCACCTGAACACCAAGAGGAGGTCGTTACTGTCCCTCCAATCCAGGTGACCCCGCTTTCAACGCTTTATAATCCCAGTCCCATATAATCCCAGTCCTTTATAATCCCAGTCCCATATAATCCCAGTCCTATATAATCCCAGTCCTATATAATCCCAGTCCTTTATAATCCCAGTCCTATATAATCCCAGTCCTATATAATCCCAGTCCTTTATAATCCCAGTCCTATATAATCCCAGTCCCATATAATCCCAGTCCTTTATAATCCCAGTCCTTTATAATCCCAGTCCCATATAATCCCAGTCCTTTATAATCCCAGTCCCATATAATCCCAGTCTTATATAATCCCAGTCCTATATAATCCCAGTCCTTTATAATCCCAGTCCTTTATAATCCCAGGCTCTTTAATATTTTGTTTTATACACATTTTTCAAATTTAAAACAAATTAATGACAGAAATGCAATAATAATCTGAATAAACATACTGAAGAGCTGTAATATTTACACTCTTCAGGATAATCCTGTTAAAATCAGTTTCTTATCTAGATTAAATCAAGCATGAAGCTGAGCTCAGGAAATGTTCTTCAGGAAGGTGTTTGTGGGTTTCTGTTTTCTAACCTATGAAGTCGTTGGAGCGTCCCAGGTCGTAATCCCATACTGTCACCTCCAGAGTCTTCTTGGCCAGTTCTGACAGCGAGATCTCATAAAAGAACTCCTGCAGGGAACAGAGAGAACATCAGGTCTGATCCGGATCTGGATCTGGATCCGGATCCGCGTGGAAGACTGAACAGCTGCAGGTTTTTACCTTCAACTGATGGACTGCTTGTGAGAACATGCTAACTCCGTGTATGAAGGTCTCAGCTGGTTTCAAACCAGGGACCTTCTCACTGCAAGGCGTTACCCACTGCACCACCGTGCAGCCCTCATTAAAATTATCTCTGCCATAAAGATCAGGCTCCATATTCATTCACACCAGTGGGGGGCGCTGTTCATGCACCAGAGTCTGATGCAGCCAACATGCCTTTTGTTTTACAGCTGCTTCAACAGAGAGAATCATTTACAGCATCAAACCCTCAGAAACCTGCAGGTCTACCTGGAGCAGGAACATCACACATGTTTCCTGCATCAGCACACAGGTGAGGAGCTGCAGCTCATTAAGGCCTCATGTGAAGTCCAGACCTGCTCAGTCCGGTTGGAAGTTCTTACCTCATTAAATTCTGGGTTCAGGGTCTTTTTCATCACCGAGGTTTTGTGTTTGGATTTTTTCTTTATGTCCGGCTTCAGGTATCTGACAGCAGCAACAGAAAGAGAAGAAGAAGAAAGTTTAAAAAGGTCTCCAGATGTTCTGATTTTTTAACAAATACTGAACCAGGCTGATGGTTTCGGTCTGGACTGACGGCTTAGATTTTATAATCCACGTCAAAGTTTTCCTGCATCAGCACACAGGTGAGGAGCTGCAGCTCATTAAGGCCTCATGTGAAGTCCAGACCTGCTCAGTCCGGTTGGAAGTTCTTACCTCATTAAATTCTGGGTTCAGGGTCTTTTTCATCACCGAGGTTTTGTGTTTGGATTTTTTCTTTATGTCCGGCTTCAGGTATCTGACAGCAGCAACAGAAAGAGAAGAAGAAGAAAGTTTAAAAAGGTCTCCAGATGTTCTGATTTTTTAACAAATACTGAACCAGGCTGATGGTTTCGGTCTGGACTGACGGCTTAGATTTTATAATCCACGTCAAAGTTTGAAGGAATTCTATTGAAAGTTGAAATAATTTGTCCTGAATTCAAAAGTTTATAAACCTGTTTCCTGTTGAAGGTCATGATGTTTCTTTATATTATATATTTTATTATATATTTTGTATATTATATATTATATTTTATTGATGTTACTTTATATTCAGATTATGAAAAAGTATCAGACTGATGTTGGTTAGAAAAAATTAATTTAATTTAATTTAATTTAATTTAATTTAATTTAATTTAATTTAATTTAATTTAATTTAATTTAATTTAATTTAATTTAATTTAATTTAATTTAACAGGAATCTTGTTTGAGACAGAGAACATGAACAAATAAAGCGGTTTAATATTCCATCCAGCAGCTCGGGGTCTCTTCATTTCCTACACGACTTCCTGGTTGATCAGACCGAGTCTACAGACAGATAACAGCCTGGTGTTGGTGGTGTAACCTCGTCTGTGTGCTGCACTGTAAAACTCATTCACAGCACTTCATTACTCACGACTTACAGAGCGCAGCATGAAAATCCTCCTGCAGCGTCTCAAACGCAGCTTTAATGAAACAAGTCGAGTTATTTCCACGTCTTTAATCTCATCTACACTCTGTTTTCTCCTTTTAATGACGGTCTAATTAGACGCGCCATGTGAACATGAAGCTCTCCAGAAGCTGCAGGATCTCCAGGACACGTCGTTGATCTTTGATTTGGAACCAGTTCTGATCCAAACGGGTTTAAATAAACTAATAAACACCTTCATATGAACCTGAAGTAGAAGTTCAGTAAAATAAAACACGTATGAAACATGAACCTTCTCCCTGCAGCTGCTTTCTTCTACCTGTTCAGGTGTTTCTACACAGACCGCCACCCACTGACAGCTGTGTGTTCTTATAATAAGGATATGTGACATGTGTCACATGATTCATGGTGAGATCACATGTTCTCCTGATGTTTGAAATAAAATAATTACAAAGTTTAAAGTGTATTTTTATATCCGTGTATCAGCCTGATTATAAAACACGTTCTGGACCAGCACCACACACTGCAGCTGGTTCTGGTGGTTCTGGACCAGCACCACACACTGAATCTGGTTCTGGACCAGCACCACACACTGCAGCTGGTTCTGGTGGTTCTGGACCAGCACCACACACTGCAGCTGGTTCTGGTGGTTCTGGACCAGCACCAACATCAGTCTGATACTTTTTAATAATCTAAACATAAAGTAATTCACATCATGACCTTCAACAGGAAACGTGTTTCTAAACGTTTGAATTCAGGAAAAATTATTTCAACTTTCAAACTTAGACGTGGATCATGAAACCTGAACCGTCAGTCCAGACCCTCTCAGTCCAGACCCTCTCGGTCCAGACCCTCTCGGTCCAGACCCTCTCAGTCCAGACCCTCTCGGTCCAGACCCTCTCAGTCCAGACCCTCTCAGTCCAGACCCTCTCGGTCCAGACCCTCTCGGTCCAGACCCTCTCAGTCCAGACCCTCTCAGTCCAGACCCTCTCAGTCCAGACCCTCTCGGTCCAGACCCTCTCAGTCCAGACCCTCTCAGTCCAGACCCTCTCGGTCCCGACCCTCTCGGTCCAGACCCTCTCGGTCCAGACCCTCTCAGTCCAGACATTCTCATTCTAGAACCTCTTGGTCCAGAACCTCTCATTCTAGACCCTCTCGGTCCAGACCCTCTCGGTTCAGACATTCTCATTCTAGACCCTCTCAGTCCAGACCCTCTCATTCTAGACCCTCTTGGTCCAGACCCTCTCATTCTAGACCCTCTCATTCTAGACCCTCTCAGTCCAGACCCTCTCATTCTAGACCCTCTTGGTCCAGACCCTCTCATTCTAGACCCTCTTGGTCCAGACCCTCTCATTCTAGACCCTCTCATTCTAGACCCTCTCAGTCCAGACCCTCTCATTCTAGACCCTCTCATTCTAGACCCTCTCAGTCCAGACCCTCTCATTCTAGACCCTCTTGGTCCAGACCCTCTCATTCTAGACCCTCTCAGTCTAGACCCTCTCATTCTAGACCCTCTCGGTCCAGACCCTCTCGGTTCAGACATTCTCATTCTAGACCCTCTCAGTCCAGACCCTCTCATTCTAGACCCTCTCATTCTAGACCCTCTCAGTCCAGACCCTCTCAGTCCAGACCCTCTCATTCTAGACCCTCTCATTCTAGACCCTCTTGGTCCAGACCCTCTCATTCTAGACCCTCTTGGTCCAGACCTTCTCATTCTAGACCCTCTCATTCTAGACCCTCTCAGTCCAGACCCTCTCATTCTAGACCTTCTCATTCTAGACCCTCTCAGTCTAGACCCTCTCAGTCCAGACCCTCTCATTCTAGACCCTCTCATTCTAGACCCTCTTGGTCCAGACCCTCTCATTCTAGACCCTCTCGGTCCAGACCCTCTCATTCTAGACCCTCTCGTTCTAGACCCTCTCATTCCAGACCCTCTCAGTCCAGACCCTCTCGGTCCAGACCCTCTCAGTCCAGACCCTCTCAGTCCAGACCCTCTCGGTCCCGACCCTCTCGGTCCAGACCCTCTCAGTCCAGACATTCTCATTCTAGAACCTCTTGGTCCAGAACCTCTCATTCTAGACCCTCTCGGTCCAGACCCTCTCATTCTAGACCCTCTCGGTCCAGACCCTCTCATTCTAGACCCTCTCATNTGTGTTCTTATAATAAGGATATGTGACATGTGTCACATGATTCATGGTGAGATCACATGTTCTCCTGATGTTTGAAATAAAATAATTACAAAGTTTAAAGTGTATTTTTATATCCGTGTATCAGCCTGATTATAAAACACGTTCTGGACCAGCACCACACACTGCAGCTGGTTCTGGTGGTTCTGGACCAGCACCACACACTGAATCTGGTTCTGGACCAGCACCACACACTGCAGCTGGTTCTGGTGGTTCTGGACCAGCACCACACACTGAATCTGGTTCTGGACCAGCACCACACACTGCAGCTGGTTCTGGTGGTTCTGGACCAGCACCACACACTGAATTTGGTTCTGGACCAGCACCACACACTGCAGCTGGTTCTGGTGGTTCTGGACCAGCACCAACATCAGTCTGATACTTTTTAATAATCTAAACATAAAGTAATTCACATCATGACCTTCAACAGGAAACGTGTTTCTAAACGTTTGAATTCAGGAAAAATTATTTCAACTTTCAAACTTAGACGTGGATCATGAAACCTGAACCGTCAGTCCAGACCCTCTCGGTCCAGACCCTCTCAGTCCAGACCCTCTCAGTCCAGACCCTCTCGGTCCCGACCCTCTCGGTCCAGACCCTCTCAGTCCAGACCCTCTCATTCTAGACCCTCTCATTCTAGACCCTCTCAGTCCAGACCCTCTCATTCTAGACCCTCTTGGTCCAGACCCTCTCATTCTAGACCTTCTCATTCTAGACCCTCTTGGTCCAGACCCTCTCATTCTAGACCTTCTCATTCTAGACCCTGTTAGTCTAGACCCTCTTGGTCCAGACATTCTCATTCTAGACCCTCTTGGTCCAGAACCTCTCATTCTAGACCCTCTTGGTCCAGACCCTCTCATTCTAGACCCTCTCATTCTAGACCCTCTCAGTCCAGACCCTCTCGGTCCAGTCCCTCTCGGTCCAGACATTCTCATTCTAGACCCTCTTGGTCCAGAACCTCTCATTCTAGACCCTCTTGGTCCAGAACCTCTCATTCTAGACCCTCTCATTCTAGACCCTCTCAGTCCAGACCCTCTCATTCTAGACCCTCTCATTCTAGACCCTCTCATTCTAGACCCTCTCATTCTAGACCCTCTCATTCTAGACCCTCTTGGTCCAGACCCTCTCAGTCCAGACATTCTCATTCTAGAACCTCTTGGTCCAGAACCTCTCATTCTAGACCCTCTCGGTCCAGACCCTCTCGGTTCAGACATTCTCATTCTAGACCCTCTTGGTCCAGACCCTCTCATTCTAGACCCTCTCGTTCTAGACCCTCTCATTCTAGACCCTCTCAGTCCAGACCCTCTCAGTCCAGACCCTCTCAGTCCAGACCCTCTCAGTCCAGACCCTCTCGGTCCAGACCCTCTCATTCTAGACCCTCTCATTCTAGACCCTCTCAGTCCAGACCCTCTCAGTCCAGACCCTCTCATTCTAGACCTTCTCATTCTAGACCCTCTCGGTCTAGACCCTCTCATTCTAGACCTTCTCATTCTAGACCCTTTTAGTCTAGACCCTCTTGGTCCAGACATTCTCATTCTAGACCCTCTTGGTCCAGAACCTCTCATTCTAGACCCTCTTGGTCCAGACCCTCTCATTCTAGACCCTCTCATTCTAGACCCTCTCATTCTAGACCCTCTCAGTCCAGACCCTCTCATTCTAGACCCTCTCGGTCCAGACCCTCTCATTCTAGACCCTCTCGGTCCAGACCCTCTCATTCTAGACCCTCTCGGTCCAGACCTTCTCATTCTAGACCCTCTCAGTCCAGACCCTCTCATTCTAGACCCTCTCATTCTAGATCCTCTCAGTCCAGACCCTCTCATTCTAGACCTTCTCATTCTAGACCCTCTCATTCTAGACCCTCTCAGTCCAGACCCTCTCATTCTAGACCCTCTCATTCTAGACCCTCTTGGTCCAGACCCTCTCATTCTAGACCCTCTCGGTCCAGACCCTCTCATTCTAGACCCTCTCATTCTAGACCCTCTCAGTCCAGACCCTCTCATTCTAGACCCTCTCAGTCCAGACCCTCTCATTCCAGACATTCTCATTCTAGAACCTCTTGGTCCAGAACCTCTCATTCTAGACCCTCTCGGTCCAGACCCTCTCGGTTCAGACATTCTCATTCTAGACCCTCTTGGTCCAGACCCTCTCATTCTAGACCCTCTCGTTCTAGACCCTCTCATTCAGACCCTCTCGGTCCAGACCCTCTCGGTCCAGACCCTCTCAGTCCAGACCCTCTCAGTCCAGACCCTCTCCGTCCAGACCCTCTCATTCTAGACCCTCTCATTCTAGATCCTCTCAGTCCAGACCCTCTCATTCTAGACCTTCTCATTCTAGACCCTCTCAGTCCAGACCCTCTCGGTCCAGACCCTCTCGGTCCAGACCCTCTCGGTCCAGACCCTCTCGGTCCAGACCCTCTCAGTCCAGACATTCTCATTCTAGAACCTCTTGGTCCAGAACCTCTCATTCTAGACCCTCTCGGTCCAGACCCTCTCGGTTCAGACATTCTCATTCTAGACCCTCTTGGTCCAGACCCTCTCATTCTAGACCCTCTCGTTCTAGACCCTCTCATTCTAGACCCTCTCAGTCCAGACCCTCTCAGTCCAGACCCTCTCATTCTAGACCCTCTCATTCTAGACCCTCTTGGTCCAGAACCTCTCATTCTAGACCCTCTCATTCTAGACCCTCTCAGTCCAGACCCTCTCATTCTAGACCCTCTCATTCTAGACCCTCTTGGTCCAGAACCTCTCATTCTAGACCCTCTCGGTCCAGACCTTCTCATTCTAGACCCTCTCAGTCCAGACCCTCTCATTCTAGACCCTCTCATTCTAGACCCTCTCAGTCCAGACCCTCTCATTCTAGACCCTCTCATTCTAGACCCTCTCGTTCTAGACCCTCTCGGTCCAGACCCTCTCAGTCTAGACCTGTTTGATCTGTGGTTCTATGTAGGAGGACTGAGGACCACAGTCTCAGAGCAGGACGTCTACCTTCAGACCAACACATCTAACTCATACTGACATGACTTCCTGTCTGTGTAACATTACGTGTCTTAAGGTTTTGATCCTTCTTGACTGTAAATGAAAACCGTTGATGTGAAATGATCTTCTCCTCTGAAGACCTGCAGTCTGAATCTCTCAGTAAGACCATCTCACGCTTACATTTTGACGTATGGGTCGGAGA
>SSNP01000037.1:3520977-3531885 GCA_006937955.1 Pachypanchax playfairii | reverse complement strand
CCAGACATTCTCATTCTAGACCCTCTTGGTTCTAGACCCTCTCAGTCCAGACCCTCTCATTCTAGACCCTCTCATTCTAGACCCTCTCAGTCTAGACCCTCTCATTCTAGACCCTCTCATTCTAGACCCTCTTGGTCCAGAACCTCTCATTCTAGACCCTCTCGTTCCAGACCCTCTCATTCCAGACCCTCTCATTCTAGACCCTCTCATTCTAGACCCTCTCGTTCTAGACCCTCTCGGTCCAGACCCTCTCAGTCTAGACCTGTTTGATCTGTGGTTCTATGTAGGAGGACTGAGGACCACAGTCTCAGAGCAGGACGTCTACCTTCAGACCAACACATCTAACTCATACTGACATGACTTCCTGTCTGTGTAACATTACGTGTCTTAAGGTTTTGATCCTTCTTGACTGTAAATGAAAACCGTTGATGTGAAATGATCTTCTCCTCTGAAGACCTGCAGTCTGAATCTCTCAGTAAGACCATCTCACGCTTACATTTTGACGTATGGGTCGGAGAAACCGTTGACATCCATGGCTGCCAGATGGGCGCAGCGTTTCACGCCCACGCAGAGACCGCCGCTGCGACGCTCTGCACCTCCTCCTTCAACATCAGCATCATCTGGACTGACCGGAGGCAGAAACTGCAGGGAGAGAAGGAGACGACCTCTCTCCTCCAAACTGTGCAGCTGTTCATTTTCCCACTGCAGATCAGATCAGCTGATTAGTTCAACCACATTGTTTACATCAGTCTGAAACAGTCACATTCTGACCCAAAGTGATGCAGAGATGTGTTCTCGGTATGTGACGCTCTGAGCTCGGGTGCTTTCTATAATTATTTGACATGTTTCATCACCTCTGATGTTTCAGCTGCAGGCGGATCAAACTGGATCCCAGCGGATCCTCATCAGTAGATCCTCTACTGAAGACTCACACTAACAGCAGCTCAGTCTGTGTCTCAGTCTGTGTTTACAGGAAAATGTCAACGTGCTTCTTTACAGGATGAACAGATGTAGAACAATGTAAAACCAAACAGCTGAGGGATGACTCAGACTGTCAGGGAGCCAATCAGACACTGACTGTAGAGCTGACCTGTATCTACCTGTGAGGTGTGTGAAGTCCAGAGAGTTTGATGGACACACGTGTGTTTGATGTAGATGAGTGGATCTATGTTATAATGGAGGTAATGAGATCTTTTGTTGATGCTCTGGAGGATTGAATTAATCCTTGAAAGTCACATGATCTGATCCTACGTTTAGATCTATAATTTGTGTAACAGTCGTGGAAGAATGAATCATTTGTTTGATGAGATTTAGTGAATCTGTGACAGAACTCCCAGACAGATGGAGAGAAACGCTGTAAAGTCTGGGAACCACATCTAAAGGTGTCTGGATGGGTTTTATTCTGACGTCTTGTGACCAGTTTAAAGTTAGAGGGAAGTTTCTGAGTGTCGAAGCAGGAAGCAGCTCAACGTCTTAACAGGATCTGAAGGATTCAGTCCTTTTCATGTTGACTTTGTTGCCGTGGTAACTTGAAACATCAGTAATATCACACACCTTGTGCCGGTTGGTGTGGATGCAGCCTTCTATGAGGAGTCCAGTTTAGATGTGGATAATAAGACGAGTCACCATGAAACAAACTTTCATTTCCAGGATATAAAATCAAACTGAAACAGGAAAAATACAACGATCGGTTGTAGATTCCACCTGTTACAACAAACTCTAAAGTTTCTCATTTATTTTGTATTATATGTTTGAATTTTATATAAACGTGTTAAACAGATGTTTTTCCTCCCAGATGTGTGATTGTGTTGGGTAACGCTGATGTAGCAGCCTGTTTGTTGTCAGTCCGAACACGAACAGGTAGCAGCAGAAGCTCCGCCCCCCCATATAGCTGCTGTCTTCTGCCTGGAGGGTAAATTTATTCTTTCTCTTTTTTTTCATATCGGATCCATTTAGTGCTGAACATAATAAATATCAACGGGCCCGTGTCAGCTGCATTCAGCTGGATAATTAATACTGGGGTTTTTACACTGAGGCTGATAATTGAACATCGTTTGTGTTGCCAATTAGTTTAATTAGACTTTTTTCAGGAAGAAGAATTCTGTAAAGAGACACAAAGATGTGACTCTGGTTCCAGCTGTTTGTCAGAGAAGGTGTGAAAAGCATCAGACTCTGAGCTGCAGGTCGTTTGCATGTTTTCATTGTTCAAGCAGCTGATGACACCTGAGAGTCACCAGGTGAAGATGCTGTTGGTCTCTACGCTCAGGTCGACAGGTGGAGCCACAGAAACCAGCCCTCCTGCCTCCATCTATGTTCAAACACCTGGAGGATTTCTGAGGTGAGCACAGTGATATCTCTCTCTCTCTCTCTCTCTCTCTCTCTCTCTCTCTCTCTCTCTCTCTCTCTCTCTCATGCACACAGATCAGCCATAACATTATGACCACACACTGACAGATTAACTAACGTGTTACAAAGCTTGAACATTTGACCTGTTGGTGTTCCGACCCAGATATCTGGGTCAGAATATATTAGGGTCCAAAACTGGTCCAAGAAAGAAAAACCGATAACCAGAGACGGGATCATGAAAGTCTGAGCCGTGTTGTTGAACATCTTCACTGACATGTTACTGAGTTTCCTCGTGTCACAGGTCACATGCTGCAGAAAACCCTCCTTCATCGCTCAGAACAAGCCCGTCCTGCAGGTTCTGTCAGATGGATGTTCTGATCTGCAGCTCTGAATCACTCAGAGGTCCTCACGAAGTTCAGGACGTCATGCAGAAAACATGAGAAGTTGTTTCATCTCATAGTGGATTAATGATCCCAGTTAGGGAGCGAATAATGAGGACTAATTCAGATAATGACTTTCACTCCACTCGCTGCTATTATCTGCCCACATGGAGAAGACGGAGGATCACAGAGACTAAAAACAAACATCTAAAACAGTAAAAAACCCTGATCTGCTGCTTTGATCCAATGTGACTTACATTTATATCTGATTTCAGCTTTTCTTTAAGGCTGATAGAGTTTCACATTCATAACAGTTTATTACTAATAATCAACAAAAACAGGTTTCTGTTGAAAAATAACAGAATTTTTATTCAAATGTATTTCTATCACTGCTGTGGGACGTTTCCTGGATCACCTGGGAGTGCAGAGTGAGGACGTCCAAACTCTAGATTCCACTGCAAGTCAAGTTCTTGACCTTCAGCCATCAGATGAAGAAGGTTCACCTAAATCCTATTTATTCAATGTGAATCCCACAGGAAGTGGAAACTGTCTGTTTATCTTCTTCTCAGGACAGAAGAAAGCCTCCTATTGTTAGGTTCTGTTTCTGTGTTTAGGTTTCTTTTATGCTCTGATTTTTCCTCCTGGTTGTGTCTCTTCCTGTTGTGCTTTTATTTTGACTTTGGTTGTAGTTCCTGTTTTTCTCCTTATGTGTCATCATTTCCTGTTTACTTCCTCTGTGTTTTCCCCATGGTATCGTGTATGGACTACTCTGTTTGGATTTATCATCATCACCGCTGTGTCCTCTGGCTCTGTCCTCTGGCTCTGTCCTCTGGCTCTGTCCTCTGGCTCTGTCCTCTGGCTCTGTCCTCTGGCTCTGTTCTCTGGCTCTGTCCTGTTCTCCCACTGTAAGTTTGTTTTTGTTGCTGCCCCGACAGCCGTTTGTGTTTCTCTCATTAAACATTCAGTTCTATGTTCATCTCGTTTTGAGTCTCTTCCTGCACTTGGGTTCGCCATTCACGCCACAAACTTAACATCCGTACAGCTCCCTGCAGACCCGTTCGGCTCCCTGCAGACCCGTTCGGCTCCCTGCAGACCCGTTCGGCTCCCTGCAGACCCGTTCAGCTCCCTGCAGACCTGTTCAGCTCCCCGTTCAGCTCCCTGCAGACCCGTTCGGCTCCCTGCAGACCCGTTCAGCTCCCTGCAGACCCGTTCAGCTCCCTGCAGACCCGTTCAGCTCCCTGCAGACCCGTTCAGCTCCCCGTCCAGCTCCCTGCAGACCCGTTCGGCTCCCTGCAGACCCGTTCGGCTCCCTGCAGACCCGTTCAGCTCCCTGCAGACCCGTTCAGTTCTTTGAAGTCATCTGGTAGACCCATTGTGTCATATCTCCTGTCACTTGCAACTCCTTTGAGGAGTTTTATTATTGATCCAGATGCTTTCTGTGTGTATTTATGGGGGTTTCGACAGTCTGGCCCTTTAAACTTCAGTTTTGGGAGGATGGTAATAAAACGGGAGTGATACCGGCTCATCTGTGATTCTGTTGGTTGTTGTATCAGATTGTTGAAACCTCCTCACAGTCAGACACGGTGTGTTTGTCTTTAGTCGGTGCAGCTGCAGATTCACTGGGAGAAAGATTTCTGATCCAGTTTTCACAAACACCAACTCATGTAAAACTAAAACAGGAAGTAGGAGGCGTGAGTTCTTGAACTGATGCTGTTGGTGTTCCCGTGTATTCAGATCAACATTAGAGACGAGGAAGTCTGACTCTTTGTAAATTTGTTTAAACATGATTTGATGTTAAAAATATGTAGAAACTGTACAAACCAGCTGATCTGTTTGTGAATGATTTTTCCCAGAATGCACCACTAAATGACCTCAGACTCCTTAAACATGCATCTGACCACTGAATGAACTTCCTGTCACCTTCGACTTGTCAATCACTCCTATAGGCTTTAAGGGATGTCAGTCAATCAATAAAGGCCCGCCCCCAGGATGAAGGACTCGTCCTTTTTCCAGATGCTTGTTGTTTTTGTTTCTGAGATTCTCTCTGCAGCTTCAAGAAGAAGAAAACTTCCTGCTCTGCAGGATTCCATTGGTTAATGGAGAATCAATCACGTCAGTTAATCTGATGTTCAGAGCGGGTTCAGAAACATCCGCGTCAGGCTGGGATTCTGATCTCAGTGGCTTTTTGGATCTCTGGCTGTAAATTGTTCTGATTCTGTGTTTGCTTTCATCTTGTTTTCCACATGTTTTTGCAGGAGATGTAACAGACTAAACAGTGCTGAAGCATCTTTTATATTCTGACACATTCGGCAGAACTTTACTGCATCTGCTGTCTGTTCATTCAGAGTCAATAAGATGATTCAAATAACTCCAGTGACAGGAAGTATTTTCATTCTGACTCAAATCATTGACACTCATTTTGCAGAAGGAGCTGCAGCAAACATTAGTGCTGCGTTTTTAGTAGAAATCATTGTTTTTATTTCTAACACAGATGTTCAAATAGAGGCATGAATGTGCAGAGCTACAGACTGAGCAGGAGATGATTGAGGTTGATTACTGAGAGATACAAAGGCGTGTTCAAGCACCGCGGCCCTGAATAAAACAGAATAATGTTATGAACACAGAGACTCCAGGGTTTGTAGAATCAGGACTCAGACAGGAAACAGATGCAGCAGCTGTGATGGATCTTATTTGAATAGCAAAGAGTTTATCTGAGGATGAGGATGGATGAAGAGGAGGAACAGACCAGAGGGTGTGATGTCTCTCAGCAGAAGAAACAAAAATCACTTTGAGGTGGTTTTAATGAGCAGAGCTGCCAACAAACAGAGTTTAAAGTTCCTGTATCATGTAAAATCAGCTGTTTGTATCTTTTAACCATGTTATGATGTTATTTCCTTATTAAACCCTCCAGAGTGATTTTTGGGTTAGGGTCCTGAATCCTGCGCTCTGAGCAGCTGCTCCACTCTCTCCTGGAAAACCACCTGACTGTAACATAGTGATGTAACAATGTTACACCAGGACCTGCAGATTAAACACACAAGACACTAAACACCACCGTTTGTAGTATTTTACTTTCTAAAAATGTCTCAGTGAAAATGTTCATTTAGCTGTGAGAGTTACAGGAATTTATTCATTATTTTATTCAGGCAGCTCGAGGGGCAGCACTCATGAGGGGGAGGGGCCTGGAGGAGAGATGATAAACTGAGTGTTTTACTTCCTGGTCTGAGAATAACTTGAGTTATATATATTAAGTTATATTTCAGGACAAATGAAGATTATATAACACTAATGGTAAGAGTCTATCATTTATGTGTCTATCCAGATGTTGACAGCTGTAAAATAACATGATACAGAATCTTTAAAATAAGCTTCATTCTGCTGCAGACGAGGCTTCAGGTGGTGAAACTGAAAGAACGTCTTCCTCATCTGAACCAGAGCCTGTTTTATTACCGTCATCTGAGTGTGTGTGTGCACGCGTGTGTGCGCACGTGTGTGTGCATGTGTCAGTCAGCTACTTGTGTTTAACTCTGATCACTGAAGCTAAATGATGTAAAATCTATTAATTAAATAAAACTTTCTCTTGATAAACAGTAAGATAAATAAGTATCTTCATTGTGAACTTTGGGAGTTTCTGATTCTTCCTGTGGAGGAAACGGAACTTATGATATTTTGGGTTCATTTGTCATTAAACATCCCTGAAATCTGACTCATCCTCAGTTTGCACATTGTTTTCTCTCTTGATCCTGATTAATTTAGACAAAGTGTCAGAGCTGAAACTCTCACAAACCTCCAGACTGAATAGAAATACAAAGTAAACATAAATAAAATGAGGTTAATTAAATCTTTCAAACGTCTCGTCCTCCTCATCAGGATGGTTTCAGAGTCGTGTCTGTGTCAGACTAAGCTGTTTGTTTAATCTCCATGACGACAGCTCTCATCAGGAAGCAGCAGACAGGTGGATTTTAATACTTTCATTTTTAATCTAGTAACAGTCAAATAAAGAATCTGTTCATCTTCAGTGTAACAGCAACTTCAGAGAAGCAACTGCTGCTGCCCATCAAAAGGTTAAAGGTCAACTCCAAACAACATGGAGTCCATCGTTTCCAGCATGTTTACTCTGAGGTCAGAGGTCAGACTCTGTAACGCTCCACCTGATACCCTACAGGCCTCAGTCAGCAGGTCAAAGGTTCAGGACGGTTAGAAAAACCCTGAACAGATTCACACTGTTTGGAACAGCTGAAGGAGAAAAACAACATGGCGGCTCAGATCAGGTCGTAAAGTTTCATCTGAACAACCTTAACAGTTTTCGATGTTTACCCATAATGCACAGCAGCATGTTTGGAGAAACCAGAAGAATATAAGTGTTTGTGTTGTTTGTTTTCTCGTCCCAGCTGTTGTTCTGAAATCACAAACTGAACGTTCACCTTCTAAACATCTCAAACCTGAAGAGGGAAGTCATGTGACCACATCAGGCTGAACTCTCATGTGGTGTCATCACTTCAGATTTATTGGTGTAAACGCTCCACATACAGACATGTAGCTTTACCTCTCTCAGGTAGCAGGAGATTCCTCTCAGCGCTTCACCCATAGCAGACGGGGAGGGCAGCTGAAGGACAGAGAGAAAAAGAAACCGGACTTCAGTTTCACACATAGTCAGTCGGTTTGCGGCACAAACAGCAACTAGTTTCAAAAGAAGCAGTTTGCTTCTAGATCCGGTTTCAGGGAGAACCTTTAACACAGTTCAGCAGCAGTGTGGTTCTGTTTTACAGCTCAAAAGAAGATCTAAACACACTGAAACAGACAGGAAGCAGTGAGAAAGTCCAGCAAACAGCAAGGGACTTAAACAGGAACTTCAAAAGAATCAGGAGTCTAAACAGGACCAAATCAGGAGGTTTAAACAGAACCCGATCAGGAGTGTAAGTGTTGTTTAAGTATTTACAGTTCATTAATTAATTTAATAAGTTAAGCAAATAAATAAATACATTTCATGGTTTGTTGGGTTAAAATGCAATTAGATTTCATTTGGTACAAGATTATAGAAGTTTATCTGTTTAATGGCTCTAAAATGTTGATTACTGAACTCTCACGTGAAGTTGGTGCTGAAGTCACGCGTGAATTGAAGGTCTCGCGAGATCCGGCCTTTTGGCGGTAGAAATCATTGAGACTGGAGATATGAAGCGCTCCTTTTGTTGCTTGAAAGTGACGATAAATGACGTTAAATTCTAAATAACCGAACCAAAGGAATCTTTAAGGACTTAAGAACCTATTTTCACGACAAGCAGCCAACGAGGTACATGTTTTACTTTGTTTTATCTTTGTTTAGCACATCTTCTGTTAGTTTGACTTCTATTCTTAATGTTATGCTGTATAAATTATATTTGGTGTATTTTGTTTAAAGTTCTTATGGCGCAATGAAGTTTTGTCCTATGATGGTGATGGCAAGAAGATATCAAGTTTGTGCACGGCTGAAGCTTCAGCATGTGAATAAACGCCCGTTTGAAAGAACCAACCTGTGTCTGATGTTGTGAAGAGCACTACAAGGAGGTTTAAACAGGACCGGATCAGGAGATTTAAAGAGGTCCTTCCATTAAAAACAGTGTTTCTGAGGTTTCTGTTGAATATTTTAGCTCCACAGGTGTTCTTACCTTCATAGTGGGTGTGAAAACAGGTCAACAACTTCTCTTTCAGTTTTAATCTCTCAAACTACGCAGGTGGTGATAAAACCCGAGTTCGAACGGCCTGTATTTATTTCATCACAACTCCTTTGTTTGTTAGTATTCATCAGCACTCGCAGTTAAAACCACGCCTAGGATGCGGCTCACTAAAAAGCTGTAGCAAACAGGAAGACACAACATCTGATGTTACCATGCACAACGGGGCAGGAAACAGTATTCCTTGCGCTCATAGGCTAGTTTGTTAGCCAATCAGAGTCCAGCAAATTTGAACACTGAATATGCCAAGCTGCTGCCGAAGCCTGACGAAGCAGCCTGACGGAAGGAGCCGGAACCACCTGAATTTTAATGCAGACAGATTGAAAGGTCTGTTAATAACTGTTTCCTGACGTTTTTTAGATATAAAATGTTTCATATTACTGGTTAATACTTAAGAAATAACCACAAAGTCCTGAAATTTGATTTATGAATTATGAAATGGCCTCTTTAAACAGGACCGGATCAGCAGGTTTAAACAGGATTGGATCAGGAGGTTAAACCAGGACCGGATCAGGAGGTTTAAACAGGACGTGATCTGGAGGTTTAAATGGGATTAGATCCAGTTTAATCAGGAGTAATTCCTGAGCAGAAAGACGGACTCAGCAGTAAACAGTTTTCCTTACTGGAGGCGGATGTTCCAGGCAGGTGTGGAAATGTTTTGTCAGGTTTGGTTTGACCCGTTTCAGAGGAACCCGAGACTCTCCTATTAACTCATTATGAGTCAGCTTGTCTTCATCACAGACGGTCAACCTAAAGGAGACATCAGAGGAATCAGGAAAGGAGGAAAGAGAAGAAGGTAAAGAATTCAAAGATGGAGATCCTGAACATTTTCAGGTAACTGGACTTTTTTCCGCTCTGCCTCTCGCCCAGTGACAAAGTGATGGAACAACGCTTCTGTTCGCACCTTAACACGGTGACGTTTACCCAGAATTCCATGTGTGATGAAGTCATTAAAGACCATAAGGAACAACTGCTGGCAGTGACTCAGATCTACCTGCAGTAAAACTCCTGAACATTGTATTCAGACGCTGGTAGGAAAAATGTTGCTGAATATTTCAGACCTGCAGAAGTCTGTAGAACCTTCTAGAACCACAGAAATGCCAAGAAGAAAGAATATCTTTCACCTGAGTGTCTTCCTGTTCATGTCTTCTTCGGTGATTCCAACATATGTGAGTGTTTCGTTCCACACGGGATTCAGAGAGTTCCGGATCGTCTTCGTCTTCAGCTTATTGGCCTGAAACACAAACAGAAACATTGACCAGTTTAACAGTTTCCGATCATGAACTTCAGGTTCAATCTGAATCAAAATCCATATTAGACAGAATTTAACCTAATTTAATCCAGGATTGGGATCTATCTGACGTTGAAAGGAACTGGAGACTTTCACGTGTTGTTTAGGTTTTTATTGATTTATCTTGAAGAAACAATCGGCCTCATCTGTCATCATGAGGGTCCTAAAGGATGCAGTGGGTCAAACGTCTGGGTTTATTTTAACAGTCTGATAAATACCGGCAGTTTGGATGTTTGCAACCTTGTTTTTGTTTGAGTGAACACAGCTGCATGAAAAGACCCTCAGCATCAGGACCGAACATCACCCTCAGAACATCACAAACTGTTTCATTTATTAAATTGTCTCATTACAGTCGTTTTAAACTGAATCCATCAAATACGAAAATATTCCATCACATTTCTGCAATTTTTACTTTTTTAAGTAGAATCTGATTCTGCTTGAACCAGAACTGGTTCTTCATATAGTGTCTGTATGTGACCTGAGTCCTGATGCTCAGCTGGACTCAGTCTGGACACTCAACACAGAACCACATGCATAATAACAACACAGTAACTGTACAATTTGATGATCATATTGATCTAAAAATAAAGTTTAATATTCTCTCATTCCAGCAGTTTTACAGACAGAACATACTTTAAAAAGCAGAGCTAAAGTTGGGATATGGAACTCGGAACAGAATAACACGGCACAAAGCCTTCGGCCATCTGGGTGCCAGGCTCGTTTATCCCCCCGCTCCGATGCTCAGGCCGAATATTATATAATATATAAATATCATGAGTTCAGTTCACTAATCATGTTCTCCAGTCCAGCTGATCACACACTGACTCTGATAAAAGCAGCTCCTACCTGTTTGTAGCTCAGTCATCGATTCAGTCCGTGGTAAAGAGTTCATAGTTGCACTGTGGCTCCAAAACTTCCTGCAGTCCCTCTTAAGATCCTCACACACCATCCTGCACGCACCACTTATCCAATAAAATAAAAAAAGGAATAAAATTCTCCGTGGTGTGTCTTCCAGTCAAACAAGTGGCCTGAAGCTCCTCCACTTCACCAACATATAGCTACGTGTTAGCTAGCTGCTAATAGCTGCTAATAAAAACG
Organism: Pachypanchax playfairii; assembly: GCA_006937955.1. Taxonomy (NCBI): domain Eukaryota; kingdom Metazoa; phylum Chordata; class Actinopteri; order Cyprinodontiformes; family Aplocheilidae; genus Pachypanchax; species Pachypanchax playfairii. Next base: position 3,521,059 of record SSNP01000037.1, on the reverse strand, counting down.
TTTCCACACAGAACTTTCTCGTCACATGGGAAACCCCAGAGGAATCAACTATGGCAAGTAAATAAGGAATATAATCACCACA
>SSNP01000037.1:3502935-3520705 GCA_006937955.1 Pachypanchax playfairii | reverse complement strand
CTCTAAACACCCCGTGGAGGCATTATTTTGTTATAAATATAGCTTTTAATGAAAATGTTCCATATACCACCTTTAAACTCTCCAAAATTGTTAAAACAGGATTTATTCAGATTATTCTGACTTTAAGTTAATAAATTAGTTGGTTCACAAGTGTTTTTTTTTTTAATAGTTCTCCAAAAACTAATCTGTATTTTTTGAGGTGAGCAGAGCAGGTAATATATAAACTGTCCATAAACTCATCACCAAACTGACACGAATACCTTTTAAACAAAGGGGTTGTATTTTTATCAACAAATGGGCGGGGCATAGCAAATTTCAAGGTGAGTGGATGTAAGGTCTCCTTTTGATCTGGGTGAATCCTGAGTTAAAGTTCAAATCTCACTGCAAATTATTATTAAACAGATCTTCAAGCTTAATTGGTGCCTATGAAACTGCATCATGTTTATTTATTCACTGTTTTCTCACTTTTGTCTCCATCATAGTTTAATCACAAATATCTTATTTGTGTCTCACAGAAACATTGAGAAGTATTTGAGACGAGTTCCAGATGTGCAACTCTGCAACTATTTAAATAACTTTTTTTCTTTACAGATGAACTTCCTGCATCTCACACAGGAAAATGAAGAACTTCAGCAAAGTGAGTGAGAAACAAGCTGAATGTTGACTGGAGAAGTTGGGATTGATCCAAATGTCTCACCTTACTGGCTCCCGGCAGCAGGTGCAGTTTAACATAAGGGTCAGCTAACCCGTTGAAGTCCATTGGTTTCAAACCCTGCACACACAAACACCTGGTGTAAGAAACATTATGAGAGCAGGTGTGACTCCTGGCAGATCTCACCTGTTAACAGTTTATATAAAAAATAATGATGTAAAGATCAGAATGTTCAAGGGAAGAGGGTTCATATTTTATACTTCAGCTTTTCAAGTTTGGGGTTAATGGTTTTGTTGAAAAGCTTCCTTCATGTATCTCCATGGTAACAGATGCTGAGAACCATCCTGCCTCTATCTCCATGGTAATGGATGCTGAGAACTATCCAGCCTCTGTCTCCATGGTAACAGATGCTGTAAAACTTATTTCATCTGTCTCCATGGTAACAGATGCCGAGGACCATCCTGCCTCTGTCTCCATGGTAACAGAAGCTGTGGACTGCCTCTGTCTCCATCGTAACAGATGCTGTAAAACTTATTTCATCTGTCTCCATGGCAACAGATGCTGAGGACTGCCTCTGTCTCCATCGTAACAGATGCCGTAAATGGTACTAGATGCTGTGAACCCACTGAACTCTGGAGCAGGTTCTGTTTCCAGGTCAGAGATGAATGTCTATAAAAGTAGCTCTGTCAGAATAAAACAGATGTTTTGAACTTTTGCTGCACAGCGTTGAATCTTGGACACATTCCTTCTGACACTTAATGTCTTACATCTAATGTCATCTTAAAGTAAATCAATAAAAATTATATTTCATTAAAGAATCAGAGTAAAATGATTAAAATTAACATTTAAATCTGAATCTTCAGGGAAAAAAATGGTCTCATGCTCGACTTGAAAGACATGGGTGTGGCCTGTGTGTCAACAGAACCAGTTTAAGCTCATAGATGACATGATCCAACACACACATTGTCTCTCTGTCTCTCTCTCTCACACCCACATTGTGAGTGCAGAATGACCAACGTCATGCTGCAAGTTTAGTCTAGTCTAGTCGGCTTTTCTGAGTTTGAAGACCTGGACCTGTTGATCCTGGTCTATGAAACAGTCTTCAGGCGTTATCAGTTTGTGAAGGCAGCAGATCGGATCGCTTTCCATTAAAATCCTGTCTATTACCTTAAAATTAAAAGATACATTTCTGACTGGCGTGTTTTTGGTTTAAATTCCTGTTCTTACACCAAATGATGTGTAAAACTTACTGAGATGCCAGTGAGGAGGATTCTATCTGCAGACTGAACACTCGAAGCACTTGATCTCATCAATAAGAGCTGATTATCAAAAGAAAATGATCCTAAATCCCCTCAACAGCTTTGACATTTGGGCCAACAGCCCCCTCTCCACACACGTGCATTTAATGAGACCGACAAGGCCGCAACCTTTCAGTGGGGCCTGGAGTCCAATCTAACATTAAATCTGACAGACGTGATCGATACCACTGGGTTTACAGGGATGAAGACTCCACTGGGAGGATAACTCCACTGGGATGAAGACTCCACTGAACGGGCACCAAGATTCTTCACACATCTTTAATCAACTCCAGTAAAACCTGAAACATTTAGAAACCTGGTTTCAGGTTAGGATTAAATGATAGAATTCCCTGCAGTACTGCTGCCTCCCAGCATGAAGGTCCTGGGTTCAGACCCTGGCCAGGACTGTNGGATGAAGACTCCACTGGGAGGATAACTCCACTGGGATGAAGACTCCACTGGGAGGATAACTCCACTGGGATGAAGACTCCACTGAACGGGCACCAAGATTCTTCACACATCTTTAATCAACTCCAGTAAAACCTGAAACATTTAGAAACCTGGTTTCAGGTTAGGATTAAATGATAGAATTCCCTGCAGTACTGCTGCCTCCCAGCATGAAGGTCCTGGGTTCAGACCCTGGCCAGGACTGTTCTGGCTGCATGCCTGCATTAGGATCAAGATCTTTAATGTTTCAGCTCAAACTCTACAACGTTTCTTTGATTCTTTCAGTTAGTTAGTTAGTGAAGATTGTTTACACATCAACATCCGTTCTGTTCTTTTGTTGTCAGAACACAAATCCATATTAGTGGTTTTATTCTAACAGCTGTGAAGCTTTTACAGGTTTTTCCTCTGATTGTTAATGCTGATGAAATCTCAGCATTCCTCTGTAGAAAGTGAAACTCCTCACACAGCAGGACCCTCTGAGTTCATCTGAAACTGGATTTCTTCTGTAGTCGCTGCCTGAGGCAGAAACCACTGACATTTCAGAAGATCCTCAAACAGCAAAGAAACCCAAACGACCTGAGGAAATTAACAGAGCGCTCAGTGACGGCAGGAGATCAAATTATCTCCCATTCCAAAGAAAATGAAACAATCTCAACTCGACTTAGTGTGATTTACTCTGATGTTGCTCCTCCTTGTGATCCAGTTTGATGGCTGCTGGAATAACAACAGCACCAGATCAAAAGGAGGACTGCGACGGGTCCAGNAAACCACTGACATTTCAGAAGATCCTCAAACAGCAAAGAAACCCAAACGACCTGAGGAAATTAACAGAGCGCTCAGTGACGGCAGGAGATCAAATTATCTCCCATTCCAAAGAAAATGAAACAATCTCAACTCGACTTAGTGTGATTTACTCTGATGTTGCTCCTCTTTGTGATCCAGTTTGATGGCTGCTGGAATAACAACAGCAGCAGATCAAAAGGAGGACTGCGACGGGTCCAGGTGAAGCTCAAACAGACACACATCAGATTTTTCTCTTGCAGTTAAAATGGGATCAGAAATATTAGAAGACAGAATTAAATCCCTGAATTCTGCTGGTGAAAACAAACAAAATGAAATTATAGAATAAAAATCTGCTTCTGTTCAAACATGAAGATGAAAACCTGCCTGTAACGTCGCTGAGTGTCACGGAAACGTCTTGTTTACTTTAAACTCATTCATGAAATGAGGGCGGTCATTCAAATGCTGCTACATCTGGATGTACAAGGTCACCTTGTGGTGTTTATAGGAGAACCCAGCAGACCTCCAGCTGTATTCAGAGAAAACATCATTATTTATTCATCCATCATGTGTAAAACTGTCTCAGTCTGACCTTCAGTCATGAGTATTCCTTCCTGCTGCATGTACAGTGTTATAGAACCACGGGTACGACTCAGGTCTGTTCGGCCATTTTAGCAGTTTTTCTTTGTAGTTCTAAGCCACTTCCTGTTCCTCGTAATCAGCTCATAGTTTCCATGTGGCCTGACTGCTGGTCACTGCTAGACTGGTGTGTTGTCTCATCATTCTGCCTGGATCACAGCCCAGAACAACCTTTTATAGGTTTTGACTCCACCTGTCTACCATCGTCTACCTGGACTGTCTGGATTTCAATTTCGCTTCTGTTCCTGGACCACGGTTCTGCTTTTCTCTTCATCCGATCTGTAAGTTGGATTTTTCATTCATCCACAGTCATAGAGGTACCTGACCTGTTTACAGATTGGACAGTAGAGGATTGTTAACCGAACTGGACTGTTTTTGGATCATCAGATCATGAAACCAGCCTTGGGGACTAACTAACACACAGTAGATGAAACTGCATGGAACTCTCCTGAAGGCATCACACATGAGAAGAAGTTTCAAGGATTTTTTTTTCCACCTGCTCTTCACACTAAACTCTGGTCTTCTGCAGCGGCCTGAGGCAGCGCTGCTTCCTGTCTCACTCTCTAACGCTAGCACCTGCACTGGGACTGTGTGTTAACGGGTCAAAGATACCGCTGACCCCCACAGAACAGCACATGGATACAAACACACAGAAGCTCTGCTGCTTTCTCAGGTTTATCACGTCCCTTATAAAAGCTACGCTGGTCTTCTATTGAATGAAGGTGACGTCTTAATGAGGTGATTCTACCTGTGAGGAGAGACAGAAACACTTCCTGCTCTGTAATGTTTCCCTGCAACACTTTGTTTAGACAAGTGATGAAGGCTTCAGGCTCCTGTTCTACCTGTAAACACATCTCAAGGTGTTCATCAGTACAAACTCATCATGTGTTGATGGTTCTTGATGTCTGAAGGACCAGAGATCTCAGCTACTTGCTCTCATGTTCTTTACACACTGGAAATGTTTCGTCTGAACTCTGAACGTCTCCTCAGTCTTTGATTTTTAATCAGTTCAGTGATTCTCTCACATCTTTGATTTCAAACTGGATCGTCTGGACATCCTGGATCCTCCACTCAGACTGATCTCAGACCCGGTCAGGATCCATTCCTGCTCACTCAGTTACACGTGGTTCCACATATTGAAAAACTTTAACACTTAATAACATTAAACATTCTGTCTAGTTACGTAATCCTTTCAGAGTCACCGCATGATGACAGTTCAGATCAGATCTCATCAAATGCTCAAACTGATGAAGTAAACACGACATTTTTATAAATTATTGAGAATAAAACAATTAAAAGCACCAACCTGGAACCCTGCAGGGCTAGAGGAACATTTTGGATCATTTGTTGTAATAATTTAAATTTGATTTGAGTTTTTAGTTTTAAATCTAGACACATGTGACACTTCTGTATATGATATTACATGTTACCATGTGTGTCAGTGTGATGGACCTGAGTTCTGTCTGATTCCCATTTCAAACTCTTATTCTCAGTTTGATCCAAGTTCAGTTCTATAAAAAGAACGTTGAAAAGCCCCGAACCAGAGCCCAGACTCTAAAAACTCTGGTTTGTTTCAGGTTTAAAGTTTGACATGATGCTCAGGTGTTTGCACAGGTGAAGCTGACAGGGAATGAAATGAGGATCCTCACCTTGGCCCGGATCACGGTGCAGTGCAGCTCACTGGAGCTCTGATTGTATCTGAGCTCAAACTCCAGCGTTCCCAGAGCAGCTGGAGGAAAACCAGAGACAAAAGAACCGATTATCATAACGTATGAAACCAGCATGAGTTCAGCCGTCACACCGGAGGCAGGAAGCAAACTGCAGCAGAAGAAGACAGAAGGGGGAGGACCCAAGCACAAGAAGCATTCATAGGATGCAGCACCTGTCACATGAATCCCAACACGTCACATCAACACAGAAAATCCTCCTGAAACCAGAACAAACATGTTCTTGTGGGCTGTTACAACCATGCAAACCCAAACCCACACACAGTCATCAAACAGCGTTCTACCAGGTTTCTTATATAACACCACTCATACAGTCTTTATGATTCACATGGATTAGGAACTTATTTCAGGCATCAGGTCTCAAATAAACACGATTACCCAACAGGGAGCTGCAAACTGCTGCTAGAAACATCTGAAACTCTGCAAAGGAAACAAGTCTCAGACCAGTCAGGTCCGAGTCACACTCGCTGTCAGAGAGACCCGAAGTCTCCCAGTGAAAAGTCCAAAGTATCTCAGATCTACAACCTGCTGCTGCAAACCATCTAAACTCCAGAGTCACAACCTGAAAGCATGAAAAGGTACGACGAGTCAAAACGAGCAGATAGACATGAGACGAGTGAAGAGATGCAACATGACAGGTCGAACCCACAACACGAGTCTGATGAGACTCTGTTTAGGTCTGGAGGCGAGATGCTTATATGGGGGGCGGGAGGGGGGTGCTGCTCTCTAAATAATTCCTCCTTTCACCTCCCTGAGGAGAATCTGGAAGTAGCTGGAGGAACTTGTCCTTTTTTATCTCTGTGACTGAAACTGACTTAAAGTTTTGTCTCTAAAAATATTAATTTAACCAATAAATCGTGATTGATTACCCTGAACGCCTCATCAATACATGTTATCTGTAATGTGAGGAGTTCAGTTTCATTAATCCAAAGTTTTGTTTTGTTTTTTTAGAAATCTTTACAAATCAAACTCACGTGTAGAACCATGTTCTCAGGTCCAACTGGACCGGATGTAACTGGATTTGAAGTGGAATTGTTCCGTTTCAGAACCAGAGCTGAATATTTCCGGACCAGAGAGAAACACGCAGATCGTTCAGGGAGGATTTTCTGACTAAACCCCGTCAGAGCTGCAGTTGCTCTGCAGATTTTTGAACAAAACTCAAACCCCTTCAAACACAAACACTGCAGGTTTTTTATTTATTCAACTGGTTCTGCTTCCACCCACCTTCCCTGAGTTCCAGCAGCCCGAAGCACCGACGATCAGAAACATTTAAAATACACTCGGTGCTTCGCTTTGACAGTCTGCAGCGCTGAAACCTCTGCAGAGATCACGTGTTCTCACAGAAGAAACTCACATTCTGCTCCAGAGAGTCAGACTCAGCTCCTCCATTTGGGTTCTGTGTTCTGAAGAACCAAGAAATCATCAACCAGAGACTGAAAAACAAACACAAGCTCATAAAAAGAATTTATCTTATATTCAGAGGTGAATCAGAAAAACACTGACGTCACTATTTAATTCCACTGAAGCAGCGATGGAGAGTGGACCGACTCAGTGTGAGAGAGCTGACCGGGTTCACTGCTGAGTTTTAGTAGCAGATCTTTCAACTGTATCTGTTGCATCTGATCCAGATGTTTGGTGTTTCACACATCTGGATCATTACTGTTATTTAAACATAAAGATGTGAATTTATGGAGATTCAATAATAATAAAGTCCAGTTTCCTTTTGGGAAAAACCTTTTGTAAAGAAGATGTTCTGAGTTGAGACGTTCTTCAAGCTGCAGCAGCTTAAAATCACTGGACTTGTTTTAGTGATGCTGCTGCTGCATTTTCTCCTCAAACCTTCCAGTTTTAAAACTGAAACTGTGATTTAATAATTAATCCAAATTTTTAAATATACAGTACAGACCAAAAGTTTGGACACACCTCCTCATTCTCCTTGAATGAGGAGGTGTGTCCAAACTTTTGGTCTGTACAGTATTTGTTTTTAAAAAGCTTCTGTAACGGATGAAGTCTGTTAAAGTGAAGAAATAAAATGTCTGACAACCGTTAACAACATACAGGGTTTCAGACTTGGACGCCCGACCTGAAGTGCACATCACTGAAGAGTTACTACGAAACATCTCAATCAAAGCACATTGATGGACATGATCTCATTCAGCATGTTGGAGGTCGCATCATGATCCGGGCTCCACTCACACTCCACATTCATCCAAACTAAAAGTTTCAGCTCAGTCAGTAACAAAAGATACAGACGTGCACGGAGGAACAGACGTGCACGGAGGAACAGACGTGCACGGAGGAAAAGACGTGCACGGAGAATCAGACCTGCACGGAGGAACAGACGTGCACGGAGGATCAGACGTGCATGGAGGATCAGACGTGCACGGAGGATCAGACGTGCATGGAGGAACAGACGTGCATGGAGGAACAGATGTGCACGGAGGATCAGACCTGCACGGAGGAACAGACGTGCACGGAGGAAAAGACGTGCACGGAGGATCAGACCTGCACGGAGGAACAGACGTGCACGGAGGATCAGACGTGCATGGAGGAACAGATGTGCACGGAGGATCAGACCTGCACGGAGGAACAGATGTGCACGGAGGAACAGACGTGCACGGAGGAACAGACGTGCACAAACAGACACATGCCAACAGCGAGGCTCACTGCAGTCATCACTGTCATCACTGTTGATCTCCACAGACGTGTCGATGCTGCTGTTTTGAGACAAGGACCCGCCTCCACTCCACCTGCCGTGGTGTCGTAGAGGTGACAGGAGGTGAGCCCCGCCCATCGCAGATGCTGTCGGGGGGCTGAAGGTCACCGGGGGGCTGAGGGTCACCGGGGGGCTGAGGGTCACCGGGGAGGAGGTGGGGTTAGGGGACAGGGTGGAGTTTGGGGATGTGGGGGTTGGGGAGGTGGGGGACAGGCGGGGGAAGTAGGCGGAGATTTGTCGAATGGGTCTAATCGGGCCGGGACAAACATCTATGGCCATGTGTTCCTGGATGGAGATGCTGAGCTTCTTTCCTCTCTGAACCGTCATAGAGTCTGAAAACAAAAACAAAAGTTTTTAACGTCTGAAGTTTGTGTTTAAGCTTCCATCAATATTTTAACCTGAAATAAAGAATCATGTCTGAACCTTCATCAGTTTTACACCCGGAAAACCAGATCAAACGTTTATTAGTGACATTTAATCATTATTCATCCATGAAAGATGAAGATGTTATGAACTGTGTTTTATCTGATAAGTCTTGATAAAAGCATCATATAATTGGCAGGATGTAAATGTTAATCATGCATGTTAAATTGCTTCAGAGTTGCACATGAGAAAAGATTCAGTTTGTTTGGTTTAAAGATCAGAGTCTGTAAATCCGACTCAATCAGCGACTCAAAGGTTTCAATCCTACAATAAACCACCAGAGGATTAAAAACCTGTGAAGTGATTACTAAACCTGATCCAGTTCTTGAAAACATGATGTCATGGTGTTGTTGTTGGGTCGTCCTCTGCTGCTGCTCTCACTCTGTCATCTGTTTAATTACACAGCACTTACACATTTTCCTCAACGCGGTTTGTTTGAATCCGTCTTCTTGTGCTGCAGCTGCAGCAGTAATCTGCTCTGTTATTAACACTGAAGCCTCTTATTTAACAAATGTAACAGTTTAATTTCAAACACACTGTAGAGATGGATGAAGAGTGTTTCTAGGAGGTGATACTGACATTGATTAATCCGTTGAGGTGAGCGCTGTGCTGACCCGAGTACCAGCCTGAGGAATTCTGCCTGAGCTCATCTGAGGAAGTCAAAAAGACTGTAGCTGAGCCTTTCTGTTAGCAAACAACTCATCGCTGTCACATCAGCTGATCTCTGCTGACATGAACCCGCTGCTGGTCATAGAAACCTGCCATGGGCCACCAGAAGGGACAAGAAGCCCCGCCCACCATGGACAAACCAAAGCAGCAGCTAAAGACAAATCAGAACCAGAGGCACCGCTTTGAAGGTCATAAGACAGAACGAGGTGATCTAAACTGGACACAGATCGGATCCCTCCCTCCCTCCGACCGTCCGACCGTCCGACCGTCCGTCCGTCCGACCGTCCGACCGTCCGTCCGTCCTTCCGTCCATCCGTCCATCCGTCCGTCCATCCATCCATCCATCCATCCATCCATCCATCCATCCATCCATCCATCCATCCATCCACTCATCCATCCATCCATCCATCCACTCATCCATCCATCCATCCATCCATCCATCCATCCATATGTAAAAAATGTTCTGTTCCAGAGATTCAGAGACTCGACTTAGTTCCAACAAACACTCAGCTCCTCCATTTGGGTTCTGTGTTCTGAAGAACCAAGAAATCAGCAGCGATGGAGAGCGGACTGGGTTCTGACCCGTCTGAGAGAGCTGACTGGGTTCTGACCCGTCTGAGAGAGCTGACTGGGTTCTGACCCGTCTGGGTGAATGGACCGGGTTCTGACCCGTCTGAGAGAGCGGACTGGGTTCTGACCCGTCTGGGTGAATGGACCGGGTTCTGACCCGTCTGAGAGAGCGGACTGGGTTCTGACCCGTCTGGGTGAATGGACCGGGTTCTGACCCGTCTGAGAGAGCGGACACTCCAAAAGAGTGTGAAGACTTGATTGTTTTCCGGAGGTTACTGTTTCAATCTTCATCAGGTCACATGACACGAGTCTCTCACAGATTTAGAACCATGACTGTGGCAACGCCATTCACCATCAGAAGCACCTTTTTAGAGAACAGGACAGACAGAACAACCTGTGATGACACATTAAATCAGTCAGTTTTGTTAGTAGAAATGTTCCATCACATCTACATTCACTTTTGGGTTACCATGTCAATGCAGCTCAAGCCCCGATGTGATACGTGTGATGTGAACTGTCATGTGTACTTGGGTTAATCCATTAAAATTCACACCTATAATAATCCCTGAAATCATCATAATCCCATTTTAATTTAACTCTTTCAGCCTTTCATCACATTCACAGCAGCTGTCACCAACCATCCATTCATTATGGCAATCCCTAATGAAGATTTTCTTAATTGGTTATGACTGTATGTTGTTTATGTTTTGACGTTTAACAGTTTTTCTCTTTGATTTCAGACCCAATAAGCAGTAAAATATCAGAGTAAAATCAGCTGCTTCTGTCCTGATTTAACTCATTTTATTATTGAACACATTGTTTCTTTGTTGCTCCTCTTGTTGATTTGGTCTGAATTCAGCTCCCTGCGTTTGGTTTCACCTGATCAATCACCTGATCAGGTTGCTGATCGGTGACCTGCTAACTGCCTGCAGCAGCTCCATTCCAGATTCTGTTCGGTTAACTGACCAGCTGACCTGTTTTCTCCACTAACCACAGCTCAGCTGAGGATTCAGCCTCAGGACCTGCTGCTGACCTTTTCAAAGTACGTTTACTGGTAAACTCTGACGTCATGAACCTCCACCTTCAAACATGGTGTAGCAGAGCATCTGGTAGAGGAGCTGCTGAAGGGTCAGATGTGAGTCACCTCATGATGCAGCTGTTCAAGGGGTGTAAAAACACGTCTGACTGTTACAGGAAGTAGAAACAAGAGATTCAATGAAAAATGTTTGGAAAAAAAAACAGAGTTTTCTGAGACTTAATTAAAGATGTAGAGCTGTGAAAAGTAAATACAAGAGGCCATTATTAAATTTAACTCTCCAAACCAGAAAAAAGTAATTGCACCCTAATGAACACCACCAGCCTTCAGCATCTGACCTCCAGTAATGGTCTCAATTATCAGGTGCATTCAGGTTGTCTTTTATTAAATGTTCTGCACAGGAAGGAGAATCAGATGATGAGAGAAACTAAACCAGAACCAGAGTTAAAAAGTTTAAATATTCCTGAAGAATTTAACGGTCTCAGTATCATTCAGAGGTTCGGTTCTTCACCTGGACAGAGTGAATATCTGAAACAGAGAAATCTATAAAGGGGCAAATACTTTTTTACAGCAGTGAGTGTGGAGTTTAAAAACTGAACCCTGGTTCTGCATGTCGACTCTGAGAACACAAACTAAAATATATAACTGTGGTAAATGAATCAGCACCAAACCTCAGCAGGAAACACAAACCACCTCCCAAACAGTCAGAAGCAGAGGAAAGCATCACCTCAGCAGGTGGACGCGTCTGATCACATCACAGCTTCTCATCACATTGAGCTCCTCATAGACAGGTCACCTGTTTTGTACACGTCTTAGTTCATTAATGATATTTCACAGCCGATCCACAAATGTTCTGACTAACACGACAGACGGGCCGGTCTCTGACTGCTGGAAGGGGGTCTCCTCCAGCGTTCTCAGGGTCTGTAAGTCTATCAGCACCATGTGGAGGATAAAGACTCAGTTTCCTGTATCGGAGAATGTTTCTTAAACAAAACTAACGTTCCTCAGCAAATGTTCAGGAACCAGAACAAAAACTGAGAAAAATCTGAAAACCTTCAGAAGGTTTGAAGAACTTTGTTAGAACTTTCACTCCTCTAACATTTTGAAATGAGAAACATGAAACAGCATCTTTATAAGGAGTTTGTAATACGTGAGCGCAGGTGTAGAAGAAGAAGCTAACAGGAAGTTGTTTTATTTTTCTGTTTCTCTGCTTTGATCTTTTCAGACTCCTGGATTTTTCCTGGTTTTTAGATTCCTTGTAGGTTCTGGTTCAGTCCGGTGCGTTGTGTCTGTGTCTTCAGGTCACAGTCGCTCAGCCTCCACACCAGCTGGACTCGTTTTCTCCATCACTCCTCAGCTGATGCTGCTTCCAGTCACTCGGTCCGATCACACTGCTGCTGAGTTCTGATGTGTGTGTGTTTACTTTCTGATGTTCTTCTGGTTGGTTTGAGGTTCTGTTTGAGATTTATGCAGGACGCGTGAACACAATACTCCTGTTTCACAACAAACTCTAACAGCTGAAACCAAATCTGGAGGATTTAACGGAATTTATTGTTTGTTTGTAGAAAAAAATCTCTGAAGTTCTTTTATTTTTAGACGATATGAAGAAAAACTGTAAAACTGTTCAGAGTTTTATTCTGATCACAAGAACAATAAACTTGTTCATGAGATTCAGCATCTTTAAACTGACTCAGATCAGAATCCAGGTTCAGAGTCCTGATGCTGGTTCCTCACAGAGTCCTGATGCTGGTTCCGATGTGGTTCCTCACAGAGTCCTGATGCTGGTTCCGATGTGGTTCCTCACAGAGTCCTGATGCTGGTTCCGATGTGGTTCCTCACAGAGTCCTGATGCTGGTTCCGATGTGGTTCCTCACAGAGTCCTGATGCTGGTCCTGATGTGGTTCCTCACAGAGTCCTGATGCTGGTCCTGATGTGGTCCCGCCAACTGCTGTCCGCCCGAGGGTCCCGCCGACTGCTGTCCGCCGGCGCCTCCTCCTGGGTCCGAGGACGTCGCCGTCCGCGACGCTCCTCCAACGCTTCAACCTGGGTCCGAGGACGTCGCCGTCCGCGACGGTCCTCCACCGCCTGGATCGCCGTCCGCGACGCTCCTCCACCGCCTGGGTCGCCGTCCGTGACGCTCCTCCACCGCCTGGGTCCGAGGACGTCGCCGTCCGCGACTCTCCTCCAACCCCTGGGTCGCCGTCCGCGACGCTCCTCCACCGCCTGGGTCCGAGGACGTCGCCGTCCGCGACGTTCCACCAACGCCTGGGTCCGAGGACGTCGCCGCCCGCGACGCTCCTCCAACGCCAGGGTCCGAGGACGTCGCCGCCCGCGACGCTCCTCCACCGCCTGGGTCGCCGTCCGCGACGCTCCTCCACCGCCTGGGTCCGAGGACGTCGCCGTCCGCGACCTCCATCCGGCACCAGCGGCCGTTGTTCCACCGGTAGTAGCGGCCGCACTCCAGACGCCAGGCGCCTCAACGCTCTGCGGCTCCCAGGCCACATCCTAGACCTTCGGCGCCGGTCATCGCGGCCTCCAGGCCGTCCTCCAGGCCGTCCTCCAGGCCGTCCTCCAGACTTTTTGTGCCTCTTTCTGGTGGCGCCCCTTTGACTTAACTTTCCTTGTTTTCTTCTAAGTTTTTGTGCCCCTTGGGTTCTGTGTTTTTGTGTCCTGATGCTGGTCCCGATGTGGTTCCTCACAGAGTCCTGATGCTGGTCCCGATGTGGTTCCTCACAGAGTCCTGATGCTGGTCCCGATGTGGTTCCTCACAGAGTCCTGATGTGGTTCCTCACAGAGTCTTGATGCTGGTCCTGATGTGGTTCCTCACAGAGTCCTGAGGCTGGTCCCGATGTGGTTCCTCACAGAGTCCTGATGCTGTCCAGCTCCATTTCCTGTCCATCTGTTTGGGGCTTTTTGGACTTTGTTTTTCACCTATTCATGTGTTGGATCTCTTGGTTTTGGACTTTCCCTGCGGCCCGACTCGTTTCCTGCCGACCCGTTTCCTGCCTGTGGTTGAGTGACCCTAACCCTTGGCTCAGTCCTCTGAACTCTGTTTGACCCTGTCTGTGTTTGGGTTTCCATCCTGGGACGTCCCGTCTGCAGCACTCTCACTGCAGCTGATTTCCATTAATCAGCTGATTCCACAGCTGCCGTTCATCTCCAATCCCTACAATAAACTTTATTCTGATCCTGCCATACGCCTTCGTCTGCTGCATTTGGATTCTGTTACATTACAGAACCGTGACATTAAAATGTGGGATGGAAACATCAGATTAATATAACACATGTGAAAAAAGAGATTACTGGTGTGTGCGTGCATGTGTCCGGTCCTCTCCGTCCCGTCTCATTCACAGAACGTGCGTGTTTATCGGTGAAAACATTCTCTCACTTGAAACCAGAGCTGCAGCTCGTCCAGCAGCTCGTCCAGTAGCTGATATCTCTCTGAGGGATTACGATGAGCCTCGGTTGACTGAAGAATGTTAATAAAGTCCTTTCACACTCTTCTCCTATCTCACCTGCCACTCACCCCTGCAGTGAGCCCCGCCCACCCGGTGTTTTCTGTGGGACTTGTTTGTGTCTCTCCTTGTGGCAGATCGTCTCTGTGCTGCTCTGGTTGCATGTGGAGAGGGGACTCTCTGGTCAGTGTGTCCTGTCACTTTAAATCCTCTCATGACGAGTGACTGACAGGTGTGAAGAGGAGCGGTGAGACACCAGAACCTCACAGATTCTTATTGATCCCAGTTAGAACTGTGTCTTCATTGCTGCAGTGTGGAGGTCTGAAACCATCCAAAACAACAATACAAACACAGGAAACGGATCACTGACGAGCACTTCCTGTTTCTCTGATCCGGTAAAAGATTAAATATTTACCGCAGCATCAGTTCTTTTATCATTTATTCTTTCCACATCTGTCTTGACTCTTTTGTAATTGGAGTTTTAAACCGAGTCTGCATGAAACTATTTACATTATAAACATCAGGAATTCAACCTCTCTCAAACTTCAAAACACCAAATCCAGTAAAACAAACCCAACAAGATTAAACCTGATTTAAATCCTCAACTTGATAAACTGAACAAGATTCAGAGAAGTACATTTATCATTTAATCCAAAATCACACAGGAAAAGGACTGCAGCTTGAATCGGGTCAGTCATGTTGATCTGGATCAGGTTGATCTGGATCAGGTTAATCTGGTTCAGGTTGATCTGAATTATGTTGATCTGAATTATTTTGATCTGGATCATGTTGATCTGGTTAGGGTTAATCTGGATCGTGTTGATCTGGTTCGGGTTGATCTGGATCATGTTGATCTGGTTCAGGTTAATCTGGATCGTGTTGTTCTTGTTCGTGTTGATCTGGATCATGTTGATCTGGTTCGGGTTAATCTGGATCATGTTGATCTGGATCATGTTGATCTGATTCAGGTTAATCTGGATCGTGTTGTTCTTGTTCGTGTTGATCTGGATCGTGTTGTTCTTGTTGATCTGGATCATGTTGATCTGGATCGTATTGTTCTTGTTGATCTGGATCATGTTGATCTGGATCATGTTGATCTGGATCGTGTTGTTCTTGTTGATCTGGATCATGTTGATCTGGATCATGTTGATCTGGATCATGTTGATCTGGATCGTGTTGTTCTTGTTGATCTGGATCATGTTGATCTGGATCGTGTTGTTCTTGTTGATCTGGATCATGGTGATCTGGATCGTGTTGTTCTTGTTGATCTGGATCGTGTTGATCTGGATCATGTTGATCTGGATCATGTTGTTCTTGTTGATCTGGATCATGTTGATCTGGATCATGTTGATCTGGATCGTGTTGTTCTTGTTGATCTGGATCATGTTGATCTGGATCGTGTTGTTCTTGTTGATCTGGATCATGTTGATCTGGATCATGTTGATCTGGATCGTGTTGTTCTTGTTGATCTGGATCATGGTGATCTGGATCGTGTTGTTCTTGTTGATCTGGATCGTGTTGATCTGGATCATGTTGATCTGGATCGTGTTGTTCTTGTTGATCTGGATCATGTTGATCTGGATCATGTTGATCTGGATCGTGTTGTTCACTTTGTTTTTTTGATCAGTACTTCTGATATTTAACAAGATTGAAACATTTTATGAGTAAAAACAATCATTTCCAACCAGCTGGTCATGATTAATCTCTTTATTTATTGTCTCTGATGTCGTCTCACTGATTTTAAGATAACACCGTCTCTCTGAAATAAAAGCGGCGTGCAGACAAAAGGAAGTGGTTGAAACCAGAGTTGAAAACTGTTCAAAGGTGGAAACATTAAAATGTTTCAGCACTTCAGTCTTTTTTCAGGTTCTAGTGGAATAAGGAGACGCTTGTACCGTTAATATTGAGTGAAACTTATTATTCCTTTAACTTTCTCGTTTAACTCAAATATCTTCCTTCAAGTTGTTCTTAATGTTTCATCAGCAGGTCTTGAAACTGGTTTTACACACAGAACAGAGACTTTGTGTACTTTAAAATGTGCTGCAGGAAGAAAAGGATTTACTTCCATTAGTAAGTTATTCCTGCTTCTTTCTGGGATTTTAATCCTTCAGTCACTAGAAGCTCCACATTATAATTCAAACCCACCAACAGCTGCATGTAAATCAATAGCAGGCTCTGATGTTTTAGGCTGGTGTGAAGCTGGTTTCAGCAGGGAAAAGAAGAAGAAGCAGCAAAGCTGTTTAATGTTGTTCTTCAGCATTAAATCAATCAATAACCTTCAAACCCAAAGAGGAGCCGCACACAGGAACAAGTCGACACGTAAGTCCAAAAACTGATGATTACAAACTGAAATATACAGAAACATTCATGTTGTTTTCAGCTCAAGATGCTGAACATGTTTATAATGTCAGATTTAATCAAACTGAATCTTTAACTGTGTGTTTTAACTGTTACATGTTCAGTTTTACAGTAAGAACACAGAAACCAACAGACACCTTCACTCAGACAGAAACATCAAACATTTGTTACAGACATCTTCTAAAACCTCCTTGTTACTCATCAAACATCATTTAAACACTCAGACACATTAACAGCACGTTTCTTTAAACCACCAGAGCCACAATCACACAGCGAAACAGCCGGAAACACGTCCAACCACAAACCAGTAACAACCAGTCCAAACTGAGAAGGCTGGTTTAGTGGGCGGGGTTATAAGAGACACACGATCCTTGTAGCTGCCACATTTTAAAACTGCTGCAGTGGTTTTACATCTAAACACTGATGCTCTTGTTTTGTTGGTCAGACAATTAAACAAACAAACAGTAGAAGAAGAAGAAAAACTGTGAATAAAAAGGTTCTGGAGCATCATGAGAACCTCGTCACACAATAACTCCCCGGTTTTATATTCATATCACATGTATGTAATGATGCTGCAGGCAGTCGGATTCTGTCCCACAGTGTCCTGGTTAAAGACTCGACTCTAGCGTCCGTCCGTCCATCCATCCATCCATCATCCATCCATCCATCATCCATCCATCCATCCATCCATCCATCCATCCATCCACCGTCTGTCCGTCCGTCCATCCGTCCATCCATCCATCATCCATCCATCCATCATCCATCCATCCATCCATCATCCATCCATCCATCCATCCATCCATCCACCGTCTGTCCGTCCGTCCATCATCCGTCCGTCCATCCATCATCGGTCCATCCATCCATCATCCATCCACCATCCATCCATCCATCCATCCATCCATCCATCCATCCATCCATCCATCCATCCATCCATCCATCCATCCATCATCCATCCATCCATCCATCCATCCATCCATCCATCCATCCCATCCACCATCCA
>SSNP01000037.1:3445647-3502713 GCA_006937955.1 Pachypanchax playfairii | reverse complement strand
ATGTAAAAAAACTCAGTGCAGTTGGAAACTGTTTTGCTAAGCAAGTTACTGGTTAAAATAAAAATTAAAGACTTTGTGGGAAATGTTGCAGAATCTTTCTTTCTCCATCCGTCCGTCCGTCCGTCATCCATCCATCCATCCATCCATCCATCCATCCATCCGTCCGTCCATCCATCCATCCACCGTCCGTCCGTCCGTCCGTCCGTCCATCCATCATCGGTCCATCCATCCATCATCCATCCACCATCCATCCATCCATCATCCATCCATCCATCCATCCATCCATCCATCCATCCATCCATCCATCCATCCATCCATCCATCCGTCCGTCCATCCATCCATCCAGGCTACCTGCCAAAGTGTCTTTGACGTTTAATTTTTATTCATGATCCATTTTTCTAATATTGAGTCATGGGCCAGGTTCAGGACAGAAACCCAGACCTCCTTCACCTCAGCGGCTCTCTCCAGCTCCTCCTGGTGGATCTTCAGATGTTTCCAGGCCAGAGAAGATTTTTAATCCCTTCAGTGGGTTCTGGGTCTACCCGGATGTCTCCTCCCAGTGGGACATGCCCAGAAAATCTGCATTGGGAGGTGACAAAGAAGCATCCAAAGCAGATACCAGAACCTCCTCAGCTGACTCGTTTTGATGTTCTACATCAAGCTCCCTGATGATAGAGCTCCTCACCTGATCTCTACAGCTGAGCCCGCCCAACCAACAGAATGTTCTCCTTCAGGTGTGTTCCTCTGACTGGACCCTTCCTCATCTACACTAGCTGTCAAACAGAAAGGATCTACAGATTTACACACTGACAAGTTTCAGTCCATGATACACGTTGTTGGAACATCTGTGATCATTTTATTTTGGGGTGTTTTGGCATGTTGCTTAAAGATGGACCTGCTGACATGTTCTGCTTCATGGTTCTATCAGTAACACACTGGACTTTAATCTTTTACAGTGTACAAACAAACTTTTAATTCAATATTAATATTTAAAAATATCCATATAGGATCTTTAACTCTCCACGTCACTCTCAGCGCCGAGCTTAGTGTTTTATTTTAATTAAAAATAAAATCTAAATCACTCCAAACTGAAAGTATTAATCCATTAAAAAGTGACAGACATGTACTTTCCATCTGTCATGTGACCATTTAAATGTGACTAGAGCAGAAAAGACCGTCACACTGAAAAAAAAAACAATGCAGCAAAAAACACACAAATCTTCAGAGAAGTGATTAAAAATCCAGCGACACAGAGAGAAACAGCAGAATACGTCTTACCTTCAGTGTGAGACTGAAGCTTCCTGCACAAACAAGTGGATTCAGAGCACAAGAGTCCGCACTAACAGGTGGTGAGATGGGCAGCGAGCAGCCGAGTAGTCAGGAGGAAGAGGAGGAGGGGGAGGAAGAGGAGGAGGGGGAGAGAGATCTCCCTGTGACAGATCTGGACTCTTAACTCCTTCTTCTTTCCGCCTCGCTGCTTCTGTTTTCACTGAGATTCCGGAGTTTAATATCCTTCTCACTGAGCGTCACATTCATCTGAAATGTCAACAGAGATGAAGCTCTTCCTTTAATCACACTACACATGTATTAGACTAAGTCCCCCCCCCCCCCCCCCCCCCCCCCCCCCCCAGGCTGCAGATTGCAGAGGAGGTGGAGGGTAACACAGTAAAATAATGTGCCAACAGCAGCATCTGTCTTTCTCCTTCTCTGTATAATTTGTGCCTAATGATACGTGTGTGATCCAACATACTATCACACAGGAAGGAGTGCAGATGATCTGTCCTCTTCATCCCTCCTCCTCCTCTGTGGTCAGACAGATAGGTGTCCCTGGGGTGAAGGAACCCCATGTTAAACCCCCCCCCCACCCCCATCCACCCACACACCAGCTCCCTCCCTGCATACCAAACGTTCAGGGGAAGACAGAGACGACTTCTTATTTCCATCCACACTCGTCTTCCTGTTTTATTTCTTCATCCGAGCGACAGAGTCACAATAAAACATGAAACTATCATTTCTGCTGCTGATTCTGGACTGATGACGATGTTGTTGTTTGTTGTTGTTTGTTATTTGCTGCCTGTGGAGGTGAAGATGATCATCTCAGGAGCTCTCAGTTCTACCACAATATCTAAAACCTGTCCGTCCTGACCCTGTCCCCCTAACCCTGTCTCCTCTGACCCTGTCCCCCCTGACCCTGTCCCTCCTGACCTTGTCCTTCCTGACCCTGTCCCTCCTGACCCTGTCCCTCCTGACCCTGTCCTTCCTGACCCTGTCCCTCCTGACCCTGTCCCTCCTGACCCTGTCCCTCCTGACCCTGTCCCTCCTGACCCTGTCCCTCCTGACCCTGTCCCCCCTGACCTTGTCCCTCCTGACCCTGTCCCTCCTGACCCTGTCCCTCCTGACCCTGTCCCCTCTGACCCTGTCCCCCTGACCTTGTCCTTCCTGACCCTGTCCCTCCTGACCCTGTCCCTCCTGACCCTGTCCTTCCTGACCCTGTCCCTCCTGACTCTGTCCCTCCTGACCTTGTCCCTCCTGACCCTGTCCCTCCTGACCTTGTCCCTCCTGACCCTGTCCCTCCTGACCCTGTCCCTCCTGACCTTGTCCCTCCTGACCCTGTCCCTCCTGACCCTGTCCCTCCTGACCCTGTCCCTCCTGACCCTGTCCCTCCTGACCCTGTCCCTCCTGACCCTGTCCCCCCTGACCTTGTCCCTCCTGACCCTGTCCCTCCTGACCTTGTCCCTCCTGACCCTGTCCCCTCTGACCCTGTCCCCCTGACCTTGTCCTTCCTGACCCTGTCCCTCCTGACCCTGTCCCTCCTGACCCTGTCCCTCCTGACCCTGTCCCTCCTGACCCTGTCCCTCCTGACCCTGTCCCTCCTGACCCTGTCCCCCCTGACCCTGTCCCTCCTGACCCTGTCCCTCCTGACCCCGTCCCTCCTGACCCTGTCCTCCTGACCCTGTCCCCCCTGACCTTGTCCCTCCTGACCCTGTCCCCCCTGACCCTGTCCCTCCTGACCCTGTCCCTCCTGACCCTGTCCCTCCTGACCTTGTCCCTCCTGACCCTGTCCCTCCTGACCCTGTCCCTCCTGACCCTGTCCCCCCTGACCCTGTCCCTCCTGACCCTGTCCCCCCTGACCTTGTCCCTCCTGACCCTGTTCCTCCTGACCCTGTCCCCTCTGACCCTGTCCCCCCTGACCCTGTCCCTCCTGACCCTGTCCCCCCTGACCCTGTCCCCCTGACCCTGTCCCTCCTGACCCTGTCCCTCCTGATCTTGTCCCTCCTGACCCTGTCCCCTCTGACCCTGTCCCCCCTGACCCTGTCCTTCCTGACCCTGTCCCCCCTGACCCCGTCCCTCCTGACCCTGTCCTTCCTGACCCTGTCCCCCCTGACCCTGTCCCTCCTGACCCTGTCCCTCCTGACCCTGTCCCTCCTGACCTTGTCCCTCCTGACCCTGTCCCTCCTGACCCTGTCCCCCCTGACCCTGTCCCTCCTGACCCTGTCCCTCCTGACCCTGTCCCTCCTGACCCTGTCCCTCCTGACCTTGTCCCCCCTGACCCTGTCCCTCCTGACCCTGTCCCTCCTGACCCTGTCCCTCCTGACCTGTCCCTCCTGACCCTGTCCCTCCTGACCCTGTCCCTCCTGACCCTGTCCCTCCTGACCCTGTCCCTCCTGACCTTGTCCCTCCTGACCCTGTCCCTCCTGACCCTGTCCCCCCTGACCCTGTCCCCCCTGACCCTGTCCCCCCTGACCCTGTCCCTCCTGACCCTGTCCCCCCTGACCCTGTCCCCCCTGACCCTGTCCCCCCTGACCCTGTCCCCCCTGACCCTGTCCCTCCTGACCCTGTCCCTCCTGACCCTGTCCCCCCTGACCCTGTCCCCCTGACCCTGTCCCTCCTGACCCTGTCCCTCCTGACCCTGTCCCTCCTGACCTTGTCCCTCCTGACCCTGTCCCTCCTGACCCTGTCCCTCCTGACCTTGTCCCCCCTGACCCTGTCCCTCCTGACCCTGTCCCTCCTGACCCTGTCCCTCCTGACCCTGTCCCTCCTGACTTGTCCCTCCTGACCCTCCTGACCCTGTCTGACCCTGTCCCCTCTGACCCTGCCCCTCCTGACCTTGTCCCTCCTGACCCTGTCCCTCCTGACCCTGTCCCTCCTGACCCTGTCCCCCCTGACCCTGTCCCTCCTGACCCTGTCCCCCCTGACCCTGTCCCTCCTGACCCTGTCCCTCCTGACCCTGTCCCTCCTGACCTTGTCCTTCCTGACCCTGTCCCTCCTGACCCTGTCCCTCCTGACCCTGTCCTTCCTGACCCTGTCCCTCCTGACCTTTTCCTCCTGACCCTGTCCCTCCTGACCCTGTCCCTCCTGACCCTGTCCCTCCTGACCCTGTCCCTCCTGACCCTGTCCCTCCTGACCCTGTCCCCCCTGACCCTGTCCCCCCTGACCCTGTCCCTCCTGACCCTGTCCCTCCTGACCCTGTCCCTCCTGACCCTGTCCTTCCTGACCCTGTCCCTCCTGACCCTGTCCCTCCTGACCCTGTCCCTCCTGACCCTGTCCCTCCTGACCTTGTCCCTCCTGACCCTGTCCCCTCTGACCCTGTCCCCCTGACCTTGTCCTTCCTGACCCTGTCCCTCCTGACCCTGTCCCTCCTGACCTTGTCCCCCCTGACCCTGTCCCTCCTGACCCTGTCCCCCCTGACCCTGTCCCCCCTGACCCTGTCCCTCCTGACCCTGTCCCTCCTGACCCTGTCCCTCCTGACCCTGTCCCTCCTGACCCTGTCCCTCCTGACCCTGTCCCTCCTGACCTTGTCCCTCCTGACCCTGTCCCCTCTGACCCTGTCCCCCTGACCTTGTCCCCCTCCTGACCCTGTCCCCCCTGACCCTGTCCCTCCTGACCCTGTCCCTCCTGACCCTGTCCCCCCTGACCCTGTCCCTCCTGACCCTGTCCCTCCTGACCCTGTCCCTCCTGACCCTGTCCCTCCTGACCTTGTCCCTCCTGACCCTGTCCCTCCTGACCCTGTCCCTCCTGACCCTGTCCCTCCTGACCCTGTCCCTCCTGACCTTGTCCTTCCTGACCCTGTCCCTCCTGACCCTGTCCCTCCTGACCTTGTCCCTCCTGACCCTGTCCCTCCTGACCTTGTCCCTCCTGACCTTGTCCCCCCTGACCCTGTCCCTACTGACCCTGTCCCTCCTGACCTTGTCCCTCCTGACCCTGTCCCTCCTGACCTTGTCCCTCCTGACCCTGTCCCTCCTGACCCTGTCCCTCCTGACCCTGTCCCCCCTGACCCTGTCCCTCCTGACCCTGTCCCTCCTGACCCTGTCCCTCCTGACCCTGTCCCTCCTGACCCTGTCCCTCCTGACCCTGTCCCTCCTGACCCTGTCCCTCCTGACCTTAACCCTAAACCCTGAGAGTTGTTACCTGCTTCTCATCAGAAATGAGAACCTGAAGATGATTTAGGATCTTTTATTCTGCACCAGTTTCATCAGACAGACATGCAGGTGATTGTTTTATGTCCCAATATTAAAACAATCTGAATTAAAACCCTAACACTCATTATACTGTTTATCAACAAACATCTGAGTCTAAAACCTCGTTTTATTCTGGAGCGTTTGAGTGAATGAAACCAACAGTCAGTGATGATGCAGATGAAGAGCAGCAGTGTGATCTTCCTCCTCTGTAACTCTGGATCCATCTGCAGTGTGTTTAACATGAAACACTGAGTCTTTTATCAAACAGGTTCCTGCTGAAGAGAAGACGACTGCTGTTAATCTTCATCTTTTCTGACACTGTTGATTCAGGCAATGAACCATTTTTAGCTTCTACAACTTCTCATCCCCCTCTCCTCATCCTCATCTTCAGCCAGCGGTGATGAAGGATTTTTACACATCTGTTCGTCTCTGCCTGAAGGACGGCGCAGCATCTCCCAGCTTCCCGCTGTATGTCCAGCCGATCGGCCGTGTTCAGTGAAGAACCAACACAAGGTTCAGTCACGAGATTTGGGTCGAGTCAGTTTAAATAACACAACAACAAAAAAAACGTCTTTCTGCAGAACCAGGTTCATTTAGTCCAGTATGTTACACAGACAGACATGTAGACAGGTCCTGGATAGAGGAGTCCAGGTCCCGGATGGAGGAGGACAGGTCCTGGATAGAGGAGGACAGGTCCCGGATGGAGGAGTCCAGGTCCCGGATGGAGGAGTCCAGGTCCCGGATAAAGGAGTCCAGGTCCCGGATGGAAGAGGACAGGTCCTGGATAGAGGAGGACAGGTCCTGGATAGAGGAGGACAGGTCCTGGATAGAGGAGGACAGGTCCCGGATGCAGCACCAGTGATCTTCTCTGCAGTCTAGTTTGGTTGCAGAACTAAACTAGACTGTGATGGACTGGCAGAGACTTGATAACGTCTCTGTAGAAGTTCACCAGCAGCTCCTGTAGCAGGTTGAGCTAATTGAGTTTCTGACTGAACCAGAAGACCAGGTCTGTAAACAGAATCGTCTTTGTCCCTGATGAGGACAACGACCGTCATGTCTGTAAACTTCAGGAGTTTAACAGATGGATCACTTGAAGAGCAGCTGGTTTTGTAGAGATAGAATAGCAGGGGAACAGGACATGTCCCTGGGTGTCCTGGTGTTGATGGTCCAGGTGTCGATGGTCCAGGTGTCGATGGTCCAGGTGCTGATGGTCCAGGTGCTGATGGTCCAGGTGCTGATGGTTCAGGTGCTGATGGTCCAGGTGTAGATGGTCCAGGTGCTGATTGTCCAGGTGTTGATGGTCCAGGTGTTGATGGTCCAGGTGTTGATGGTCCAGGTGCTGATGGTCCAGGTGTTGATGGTCCAGGTGTTGATGGTCCAGGTGTTGATGGTCCAGGTGTCGATGGTCCAGGTGCTGATGGTCCAGGTGCTGATGGTCCAGGTGCTGATGGTCCAGGTGCTGATGGTCCAGGTGTTGATGGTCCAGGTGTTGATGGTCCAGGTGCTGATGGTCCAGGTGTCGATGGTCCAGGTGCCGATGGTCCAGGTGCCGATGGTCCAGGTGTCGATGGTCCAGGTGTCGATGGTCCAGGTGCTGATGGTCCAGGTGTCGATGGTCCAGGTGTTGATGGTCCCGGTGTCGATGGTCCAGGTGTTGATGGTCCAGGTGCTGATGGTCCAGGTGCTGATGGTCCAGGTGTTGATGGTCCAGGTGTGGATGGTCCAGGTGTTGATGGTCCAGGTGCTGATGGTCCAGGTGTTGATGGTCCAGGTGTTGATGGTCCAGGTGCCGATGGTCCAGGTGCCGATGGTCCAGGTGCCGATGGTCCAGGTGTTGATGGTCCAGGTGCTGATGGTCCAGGTGTTGATGGTCCAGGTGTTGATGGTCCAGGTGCTGATTGTCCAGGTGTTGATGGTCCAGGTGTTGATGGTCTAGGTGTTGATGGTCAGGTGTTGATGGTCCAGGTGCCGATGGTCCAGGTGTCGATGGTCCAGGTGTCGATGGTCCAGGTGTCGATGGTCCAGGTGCTGATGGTCCAGGTGTTGATGGTCCAGGTGTTGATGGTCCAGGTGCTGATTGTCCAGGTGTTGATGGTCCAGGTGCTGATGGTTCAGGTGCTGATGGTCCAGGTGTTGATGGTCCAGGTGTTGATGGTCTAGGTGTTGATGGTCTAGGTGTTGATGGTCCAGGTGCCGATGGTCCAGGTGCCGATGGTCCAGGTGCCGATGGTCCAGGTGCCGATGGTCCAGGTGTTGATGGTCCAGGTGCTGATGGTCCAGGTGTTGATGGTCCAGGTGTTGATGGTCCAGGTGTTGATGGTCCAGGTGCTGATGGTCCAGGTGCTGATGGTCCAGGTGTTGATGGTCCAGGTGTTGATGGTCCAGGTGCTGATTGTCCAGGTGTTGATGGTCCAGGTGCTGATGGTCCAGGTGTCGATGGTCCAGGTGCTGATTGTCCAGGTGTTGATGGTCCAGGTGTTGATGGTCCAGGTGTTGATGGTCCAGGTGTTGATGGTCCAGGTGTTGATGGTCCAGGTGTTGATGGTCCAGGTGCTGATGGTCCAGGTGTTGATGGTCCAGGTGTTGATGGTCCAGGTGTTGATGGTCCAGGTGTTGATGGTCCAGGTGCTGATGGTCCAGGTGTTGATGGTCCAGGTGCTGATGGTCCAGGTGTTGATGGTCCAGGTGTCGATGGTCCAGGTGTTGATGGTCCAGGTGTCGATGGTCCAGGTGCTGATGGTCCAGGTGTTGATGGTCCAGGTGTTGATGGTCCAGGTGCTGATGATCCAGGTGTCGATGGTCCAGGTGTCGATGGTCCAGGTGTCGATGGTCCAGGTGCTGATGGTCCAGGTGTTGATGGTCCAGGTGCTGATGGTCCAGGTGTCGATGGTCCAGGTGCTGATGGTCCAGGTGTTGATGGTCCAGGTGTCGATGGTCCAGGTGCTGATGGTCCAGGTGCTGATGGTCCAGGTGTTGATGGTCCAGGTGCTGATGGTCCAGGTGTTGATGGTCCAGGTGTTGATGGTCCAGGTGCCGATGGTCCAGGTGCCGATGGTCCAGGTGCTGATGGTCCAGGTGTCGATGGTCCAGGTGTTGATGGTCCAGGTGTCGATGGTCCAGGTGTCGATGGTCCAGGTGCTGATGGTCCAGGTGCTGATGGTCCAGGTGTTGTATCTCACCTGCTCCGAACATGATTTCATTCATTCTGTCAGTTAAACTATGAAACTGTAAATGAATCAATTTTTCTACCTGCTGCAGATCCAGTCGGTTGATTTTTAACAACAAACAGCAGCATGTTCGACCTCATCTGTCTCATTTTAACAAACATCTGGAATAAGGATGTGGACTGAGCAGACATCTGGACTGGGACTTAGCCAAATCAGCCTGACCACCTGACCACAGACTCATGGCTGGTTTAAACCTGATATAAAGGATTGATTCAAGGTGAAAACAGCTGTTTTAACTTTTAAATGATATTAAAAGTCAAACAGCATTGACAAATGTCTTCTTGAGATCTGAAGTCCAGTTTATTATTATTATTTTATTATTTATTTATTGGAAACATTTCAGACTGCTGCTGATCTTCAGGATGGATGAAGATCTTCACCATCATTGAATATCATGACAGAAAGCGACGAGGTCCTTCAGAAGAGACGCGCTTCAGTCCAGTGAGTTTAAACCGATTCTTAAGAATTTCCTCGTGCTGGTTTTTCTTCTCACTCTTCACACGGACTTTCAGAGGTTGGTCTTCTTATTGAGCACAGAGTGAGATGTGGCGGTCCTGTCGGAACCCCGTCCATCTGATGACTGTTATTATCTCATCAAACTGACCTTTCTGGAGCTCCAGGGAAGTTTCCAAAACCTTCATTAATAAACAGGATGTGATATAAGGAGGCTAGAACTGCGTCACACAGGTGTCCAACTCCAGGCCTGGATGTCTCTGTCCTGCAGGTTTTAGATGTCCCTCTGCTTCAACCCACCGGATTCCAATGAACAGATGTTAACAGGCTCCTGCAGGACCTGGATTTGGATCAGATGTGTTTAAAACATGTAGGTAGAGACCCTCCAGGCCTGGAGTTAGATATACCGGAAGGACTGTGATGGACCTGTAACCTGTCCAAGTTTAAACCCGCCTCTCACCCAGTGACCACTGGAGAAAGAAAGCTACATATTTATAATACTTTAAAGCTTGTGGCAGTTAAATCTATACGTTTGTGTGATGTAAGAATGTTAGACATATTACATACCTGGTTAATTTTTAAAATTCTTAAACTAATTGTTTCAGATCACCTGTTAGATCTCAGTGCTGTGTTTGATACTATAGATCATAAGATCCTATTGAAGAGGGTTGAATATGAGATCTAACTAAACTGGTTTACATCATATTTATCTGAAAGATTTCAGTTTGTTCATGTAAATAATGAATCTTCTTCATATACCAGAGTCAGTCATGGAGTTCCTCAGGGTTCAGTGCTTGGACCAATCCTCTTTACTATATATATGTGTCACGTTTTGGTAGAGGTTTTAATATTGGACCCAAATGCAGTGAGGGGGACAACAAAAACTAAAGTACAACTAAAAGTTTAATAAGAACAAAAATGCTGACGGGGCAGCAAAACAAACTTACATGAGGTGAGAGACTAAGACTGAGACTGAGACAAGATAACTAAGAACTAGGGCTAGGACTGAAACTAAGAACTGAGAGAAAGACCAAGACTAGGACTAAGACTAAGAACAAACTGACAACAGAGTGACAAAAACTGGCTGCTTAAACAGTTTCAAGTTTAAGTTTCAAGTTTATTTATTTATAAAGTACCAGTTCATGACAAAGTCATTTCAAGGCACTTCACAGAAAAATCAACCAATTAATAATAAAACATTTTCTATCTAAGGAACCAGCTGATTGGGCTGAATTGTTATTTCATCCTGAGCAGCACGATTGGTGACAGTGGAAAGGAACGACTCCCTTTTAACAGGAAGAAACCTCTAACAGAACCAGAACCAGAACCAGAACCCGGCTCAGGATGGGCGGCCTTCTGCCTTAGCCGACTGGGGTCTGAGCTGACAGGAAAGAGACAAACACTGATGGATTTTGGCCAGTCGTCATGTCTATAGTCAACAGTCAACAAACCAATCACTGAAACAAGAAACACCTGAACGGAGAAACACTAGACTGAAGAGACAAGCTGAACTGACGAGATACTGATACACATGAGGAGAACAGGAAGTACAGACATAACCAAAATAAAAGTAAAACAGGAAACTAGTTCATGAGAAAATAAAAGCTGAACCTAAAGGCTGGGGATAAATCAAAACACTAGATACACATAGAAACATGAGGAACAAGGTGAAAACACAACTTCACAAAATCTCACTCATAATACATAAACAAACCAAAAACCCCAGAACCTGATAATATGTTACCGCTTGGTAAAATTATTAGACAGTTTATAAGTGAAGCCTGATGAGACCAACCAGCTGCAGAGATTATAAACTCATCTTTATGATATAAAATCTTGACGATGTGCTAATTTGACTTTTTGTCATTGCAGAAACTCGGTTATAAAAAACTTTTGATCTAGAATTAAACTGAAAAGTAACCAGACTAAATCTGAACGTTTAGCTCAGATAGTAATTACTTGGTTTCAGTAACTCGACTCCAAGTCCGAGCTGTATCACTGCTTCTTCTGCACAACAGTCATGGTGAGAAAATGGCTGTAATCCAGAACTGGAACCGGTCTGATGGAAACCAGTCTGACTCCCTGAGCGTGGGCAGTACCAGCTACTGATTTTATTTTAAGTAGAAGAAATGAATCCCCTCATCAGCAGCAGCGATAGACCAGAAAACACCAAGTCTGTTAGAACGACACCTTCAGGATGAGAACCTTTACATTATTTATCACCTGCAGCACATCCTGCTGCACACTGACGGAGGAGTTTCATTAAAAATCTGATGAAGAACAAACAAACAGAAACTACTTCAGGTTCTTCTCTTCTCTCGGGGAGGCTGTTCGGCATTCTTTTAACTACTGATAATAATGAATAATTAAAAATGCTAACTGGACACCCTCTCTGCTCCACTCATCACCTCAGAGATTTAAGCTGGCAGAAAGAAAGTCATGCATTATGCAGAATGAGTGTTATTAACCCAAACAGCCCTTCAGATGGTATCCTTATCCAGTTTAATCTCATTTACTCTGCAGACCCTGATTCTTTCAGCTGTAATGGAACATTCTGTCATCAGATTAACATGATGGTGTGTCTAACATGTGAGCGTGTCCCGGGTATATGAGCAGTGTTTGATGTTTCGGTTCTGGAATGGTTGATGTAACAGAACTCAGTCCTGACTTGAATCTCAGATGATTTGTTGCAGATTCTGCTCATGTCTTCAGTCGATGTTCAGCTTTTTTGTCTCTGGGTGTTTTGGTCTCATGGGTCCAGTCTTCAGGATCTCATCCTTCCACAATCTTCTCTGCAACACCAAGTTCTGACTTAACCCCCCCATCAATCAGCTGCCAGCTGCTCCCGGGAGCAGCCCAGACTGCATGATGCTCCTCCTGCTGCATGACAGAGCTCCTTCAGAGGATTCAACCTGCAGCTTTCTGACTTTATGTAACAGTTTCTGCTCGTCATAAAGGGCCTCTTAATTCAAAAGGTCTTTCTGGTAGAACTGATAAAATAAAAGCTGAAATAATATAAATGAGCTCTTATTTTTACAAAATCCAAAACATCTGGACTCTGCGTGAAACGTAAATAAAAATAAAAATCTGTAAACATAAACTCACATTTTATTCCCAGTAGAACGTAAACAACATGTCAGATGATGAAACTGAGATATTTTAACATTTCACTGAATATATAAATCATTTTGAATTTAATGGCAGCGACACGTCTCAGAATGTTGGAACAGGGTGTTTACCATCACGCAGCACCTCCTCTTGTTTAACATCTGTCTGTAAACATCTGGACATGGGGAGACCAGCTGCTGGAGTTTTAGGAGAGGAATGTTGACCCGTTCTAGTCTGATACAGGATTCTGTCCTGGTCTTTGTGGTTTCATGATGCTCCAGATGTTTTCTATTGGTGAAACATCTGGACTGCAGGCAGGTCAGTTCACACGGTCTTGCTGAAATATGCAGGACCTTCACTAAGAGGGATGCTGTTTAGACGAGTTGCTCCAGAACCTCTCTGTTCTGATGGAGTCTGTCCAGATGTGTAAGCTGTCCACATCACAGACACTAATGCAACTCTAGACCATCAGACACGCGACATTGAGCTGTCTGCTGAAAACAAGCTGAATGGTTCCTCTTTAGTCTGCAGGAGACAGTGTCCATGGTTTCCAAACTAGAATGAGAATGATGACATCACTCAGACAGAAATAAAAGACTTAATGATGATGAGTTTGATTCATGGAAATATTCATCTGTGCAGCTCGAGTCATTTTCACTCAGCAGAGACACGAGTTAAACATTAAATATCATTTCTATCAACAACATCACCTGTAATCTAATACTGCACAGAAACAAAGCAGCAATATACAGAAAGAACGGTGATGACACTGAGACTGACTGTGTTTGATCAGCAGAACATGAAGGAACCGATTTCAGCTCAAACATATTATATTATGATATAATATCAAACTGATCTGGTTTGAACTGTTTTCTGTATTTAACATCAACACTGAGACATTTTAATACTTAACACAAAGCAGCAGGATGGAAGGAGGTCCTGAGATGATCAAATCTCAGCTGTTATTGAAAAACCTTTTACCTGTGAGACAGGTGATATTTCTGATGTAGAACTGACATGAAGAAGACTTGTCTGTCCATCTGTGAGCTGCAGTGTCTTCACCTTTCAGTCTCAGGAGGATTATCTCTGAGCTGAAGAGAAATTATTCTAAATGTATTAACAAACACACTGACTGTTCTGGTTTAAAGGAGATTAAAAGTGTCTTATTATCATCTTTTACAGCAGGAGCAGAAACCTGACCGAGTCCACGCCGTCTGTGTACCTGCTGGTTTCAGTCAAACCAAACGCTGGTTCTTCTTGTTGTGGACATTCAGTGAAAGTTTGTGTTTTTAGACAAACTGATTGATAAAGAGAACAGAAGGAGTTTGGAGTGAGTCAGAACTGGATGTGTTTAATTGAACTGAGTTTTTAAACAGAAACGTTCCTCCTTCACAGCAGGAACAGATACGGAACCCAAACGGACCAAACGGTTCCTCTCAGCTGATCAACACCTTCTGAACTGTGTTAAATCACACAGTCTGAGGAAGTTTGTGACTTCCAAACTCACTGATTAGAACCGGTCCAGCTGTAGATACCAAGCCTGAAGAGAAGAACAGATGTTAAAAGAAGGAGAAACATTCTTCTTTCTACCAGGAACTAAACAAACAGCTGATGGGTTCTGATCCTCCATCGAGAAGCTCCTTGGTTTCAGGTTAAAGGGAGTAAATATTCTCTTCTTCATCTAAGTGAATAAAACAGCTCAAAGCTGAAGGACTGACAGGTCAAAGGTCAACGCAGCAGAGAGGACTAGAGAGGACTCGAGCAAGCATACGTTCATGTAATAAAACTCAGCTTTTATCTGTGCCGGCGTCTCATTTCCTCCAGATGGATGTTACCTCCCTAACAGCAGCAGGAGGAACCGCCAGGCTGGAGGAGACAAATTATCTCATAAATACATAATGTTTCATGTCCTCTGACAGAAACACAGAAGAGAGTTCTGACTCGTGAACTCTGGGAGTTTATCAGGTGCAGCAAGTCATTCGGAGGGAAAAGATTTAGATTCTGTAGGAATCTGTGCTTCTGTTGTTATTTCTCTAGTTTGTGTTTGTTGCTGATTTTATATTTTGGACTTTTTAATTAACGTTTTAAATTTTCTAAAGAAATAAACTTTAAAATGAAAAGTGACCTGAGACACAGAGAGGAGACTAGTTCCATCCTTTCATCTCCCTCCTTGTTACAGTCTTTGATTCCGTCCGTCTCTGTGGTCTGGAGTTACCTCTCACCTGCCGTGGTGTAAAAACTCGACTCTTTGGTGACTATAACGAACCTTTACTGTAGCTCCTTCAGTCTGTGGGTGTGCGGCGATGCAGAGGAGGTCAAGATGTCTCTGAACATCGAGGTCATTGACAGACAACAAGCCTTTGATGTTTCCTTCCTCCCTCCGAGCCTCATTATTTCTGCTGGAGTCTCGGGACATGGGATGACGTGTCTTTGTTAGAGTCGGTTTATGGAAGACTTTCATTGAAGGGAAGTAAAAACACTGTGATTGTATTTGTATTTATGTATTTGATCAGGACAGATATACATAGATTCACTTCTCAGGTGTCACAGTGTTTATATTAAACAGAAGTTCCTAGAAGGGCTTTTAACAGGTAGAATAGATGCACATTAAAAACATTAAAACAAATATTTAATATGTAATTCAAAAGACCCTCACAGACCCCCAACACTCCCCAACTCATACACGGTCACATTGTTGTATGAGTCAGAGTTCAGTCTGTCCATTAAAGAGAACATTTCATACAAATTTCAGGACTTTGTGGTTATTTCTTAAGTATTAACCAGTAATATGAAACATTTTATATCTAAAAAACATCAGGAAACACTGATTAACAGACCTTTCAATCTGTCTGCATTAAAATTCGGGTGTTGCCGGCTCCTTCCGTCGGGCTGCTTCGTCAGGCTTCGTCAGCAGCTTGTTCATATTCAATTATTTAAAGTGACTCTGATTGGCTAACAAACTAGCCGATGAGAACAAAGAATACTGTTTCCTCCCCCGCTGCGCATGGTAACATCAGACGTTCTCTCTTCCTGTTTGAAACGTGTTATGCTCACAGCTTTTAGCCAGCAGCATGCTAGGTATTATGCTAACAGCTTTTAGCTAGCAGCATGCTAGGTATTATGCTAACAGCTTTTAGCTAGCAGCATGCTAGGTATTATGCTCACAGCTTTTAGCCAGCAGCATGCTAGGTATTATGCTAACAGCTTTTAGTTAGCAGCATGCTAGGCGTTATGCTAACAGCTTTTAGCCAGCAGCATGCTAGGCGTTATGCTAACAGCTTTTAGCCAGCAGCATGCTAGGCGTGGTTTCAACTGCAGGAGCTGATGAATACTAACAAACAAAGGAGTTGTGATGAAACAGATTCAGGCCGTTCGGACTCAGGAGAACTCGGGTTTTATCACCACCTGCGTAGTTTGAGAGATTAAAACTGAAAGAGAAGTTGTTGACCTGTTTTCACCCACTATGAAGGTAAGAACACCTGTGGAGCTAAAATATTCAACAGACACCTCAGAAAAACTGTTTTTAATGGAAGGAACTCTTTAAAGGTTAAACATGTAGTTTTATATAAGCAGGTAAAGATTCAGTGTTTCAACCTGCTGCGACTCATCAGACAGGTGAGAGTTCAGCTTCTTTTGTTTCAGGTGATACATTAGAAGGTAGTTTCCAGATGTTGTGCAGATGTTATTCCAGTTCAGACTCATTGATCATTAATCAGTCATGTCTGTGTGCTAACGTCCACAGCAACAATGCAGCTGTTTGAGTCGACCGCTTGACGAAAGTTCATCATGAGCTGAAACTTTGGATCATGGAGAGAAAAACTGGTTCTGGTTGTTGGATCAGACCATCAGCTAACGACTCAGAACCGGTATTTCTCAGGTTTGGAGGATTTCTGTGTTCTCATGTTGTTTTTTTGTCAGAGTGAAAGATGCTCGCTGATACTGATAAAGACGAGAGATGAGTCAGATTTTACAAGAATGTTTTTATAACAGAATAAAACCAAATGACAGATTTAATGACTCATAAAGTCGTGACCAAAGAAATATAATTTCACTCTAATGAGTCTGGGTCTGAGCAGCCATGTAGTTGTTTTTAACAGTAGTTTTCATGTCTCCTCCAAGTCACTTCCTGTTCACCTGGTGTGATCTGGACTCACCTGTGTAAGCTGCAGCATGGCTGAGTGTCAGATACATGGTTCTGTTAACGTGCAGCATCTTGTCATCATTTCCTGTTTGTGACTTCTGACTGAGACCTTTAGATTGGATTGTTACTGGACCTGCTCCTGGGCCGGTCTGACCCCTCAGAGAGGTAAGAACTTTACTGTTTATTACACCTGTTAATGTTTAAATAAAATCCTTGTGATACCCGATCACCTGACTCTACCTGCTGCATCAGGTTCTGACACCAACCAGATGTTTACTGTTTTAACTCAGTGTAAATGTTTAGAGATGTTTTGTCTCTGAATGTGACCGTTAGACACAGAGACAGATGTCCTTTTTTGAAAAACCTTTTGGACTGACAAGTCCACTCAAACTGATTGGTTGAGGAACGATGCTGCGATGTGATTGGTTCCTCTACTGGTGAAGTTCTGAAACTGGACTGATAATTAAACAGTTTGTAGAAACTTTCAGTGAACCGAAGACGCCAGAAAAAAGATTAAAATCTATTAATGAAGATCAATGAAAAGGAAAACTGAAGTAAAGACGGATCTGTGGACGTTCTCAGCATTTGGACCGAGGTTCTATCAGTTTGATTCTTACAGCAGGTTGATCAGGACCTCATTACCTCTGAGAGGAGTATACAGGTGTTTTTACTGTGACACCTTGATGTGTTTTGGTTCTGGTGGTCTGTACAGAGGCTGCAGCTGCTGCTTGTCCATGTCTCATACCTTCCACTTGTCCTCGTTCCTTTTTGTTTGTTACTTTGCATCATAATCAGCTCCCAGCGTCCTCTCCTCCGTGGTTTGGTTCTGGCTCATGACTACGCTCACTCTTCTTTTCTTCTTCAGCCAGCAGCCCTCCTCCTCTTCGTCTCCCTGCCACCGGTTCACCTCCACCATCTGCCTCTGAGCTTCATCTCCAACAGTCTTCTCATATTAATGTTCTTCATCCATTCATTTAAAAATAACATATTCCAACATTCCTCAACTAGACTGAAACAGTTACATGAGAAGTAAATCATCCTTAAAGTCCTAGAAGAGATTTAGTGTCTCAGACACTCGGAGAGTCACAGTTTCAGTTCTCATGTATCAAAATAAAAGTCTCTGTCCAAATGGGTCGTAAATATAAAAAAACTCTGTAGTGAAATTCTTCATGTTCAGCTGTTTGAGGAGAGTTTGACCGTCTGCTGCCTGAACCGGAAACAACAGGAAGTTTGATTTAAAACCTGTTGAATGAAAATTAAACTGAAACTTGTTTATTTTAAATCCACCTTTACAGCAATTTGGTTTTTAATGATTGGTTGGTCGGTCGGTCGGTTGGAAATTAAACTGAACAACATCCGACTCACCTGGTTTACACGTTACCTGTTATTCTCCTGAGATCTTTTTATTCACTGTCATTGTGACTTTATATAAATCTGTCAGTCCTGAACGGGAATCAAACTACAGACCTTCAGTGGTAGGATCAAAACAGACCTGTTTGTTCTGGTGAGAGTCAAACGTAACATGACCCCCCCCCCCCCCCCCCCCCCCCCCCCCACACACACACACACACACACACACACACACTGGTGTTTGTGTCATACAGCTGCATTCAGAGCAGTCAGCGTCCATCCTGTCATATGGAATCCATCACTTGCCGCCGCTTTACTGTCTATAAATACAGTTTGTGGATCAGCATGTAGGAACATGTCCCAGCTGCTGATATTTATCCTCTAGTTACATCCACTTTAACTTAGTGTGACAGTTTATTACAACAACGAACGGAGCTGCAGCGTTTAAAAACAAACAAATACATAAATGATAAAAATCACTAAAAGACCAAAAGAAAATAAATTAAGACACTGAACTAAAAATCAGCAACTTGATGCAACTAAAACTCTGTCCTGAGTTTCTCATGAAACGATCTGAGTGTTTACTGAATGTCTTCATGTTCTATACTGTTGTCAGACTTATAGAACCTTTTTAGTGAATAAAAATTGTAAAGTTTCCAGATGTTCTTCACTGTAAAGTTTCCAGATGTTCTTCACTGTAAAGTTTCCAGATGTTCTTCACTGTAAAGTTTCCATATGTTCTTCACTGTAAAGTTTCCAGATGTTCTTCACTGTAAAGTTTCCAGATGTTCTTCACTGTAAGGAACCATCTCTAACCATCGCAGCTGAAACTTCTGACTGTTAAAGACCAACATCTCAGATAAAAGCGCTTGTACTCCCACTTACAGAATATCATTTTACACTCAGAACAGAATTTAGTCTCTGTTGGCAGTCCTGAGCAGCAGTTGCTAGGCAACCAGGGGAGTTTCTGAAAGCAGCGGTATCTCCTCTGCAGAGGGGGAGGCACCGTGTGAAGTGGATGCTGAAATGAGAAGCTGCTTATGTAAGCTTTTTAAATCACTTTCTGATCCATGATTCCAGATCAGATCCAGGTTTTGGAGGACCTGAAGTCTTCAGCTGGTCCACATGAAGTTTTCAGGATGTGATGTGGTGGATGAAGAGGCTCCTCCTCCTCCCAGGTGAGGTGGTGCCTTCAGGTGTTACAGATGCTGTGGGAGCTCACAGTTCTGAGAATAAGAAAAACTAAAGACCAATCTGAAACAAACTGTTTCCAGATTAGAAATAATCTGATCAAGTCAAACGTCACACATAATAATCTGTTACATAACTTCATCCTCTAAAATTCTCTTACAAATAAGTTCATCGAGTTTTGGCCAAGAATTAAATTTACAAAACTTCAGTTAATTTTAGCAAATTCAGTGGAGATTTTGGGAAGACCAAGTCAGACCCAGTCAGACCCAGTCAGACCCTAGAGACCCAGTCAGACCCAGTCAGACCACTGAGACCCAGTCAGACCCTGGAGACCCAGTCCGATCCAGTCAGACCCTTGAGACCCAGTCAGACCCCCGAGACCCAGTCAGACCCAGTCAGACCCAGTCAGACCCCCGAGACCCAGTCAGACCCAGTCAGACCCCCGAGACCCAGTCAGACCCTAGAGACCCAGTCTGACCCAGTCAGACCACTGAGACCCAGTCAGACCCTGGAGACCCAGTCAGACCCTGGAGACCCAGTCAGACCCTAGAGACCCAGTCTGATCCAGTCAGACCACTGAGACCCAGTCAGACCCTGGAGACCCAGTCTGATCCAGTCAGACCACTGAGACCCAGTCAGACCCTGGAGACCCAGTCTGATCCAGTCAGACCCTGGAGACCCAGTCTGATCCAGTCAGACCACTGAGACCCAGTCAGACCCTGGAGACCCAGTCTGATCCAGTCAGACCCTGGAGACCCAGTCTGATCCAGTCAGACCCTAGAGACCCAGTAGACCCAGTCAGACCACTGAGACCCAGTCAGACCCTAGAGACCCAGTCAGACCCCCGAGACCAAGTCAGACCCAGTCAGACCCCCGAGACCCAGTCAGACCCAGTCAGACCCCCGAGACCCAGTCAGACCCAGACAGACCCCCGAGACCCAGTCAGACCCTAGAGACCCAGTCTGATCCAGTCAGACCACTGAGACCCAGTCAGACCCTGGAGACCCAGTCAGACCCAGTCAGACCCAGTCAGACCAAGTCAGACCCAGTCAGACCCAGTCAGACCCAGTCAGACCCAGTCAGACCCCCGAGACCCAGTCAGACCCAGTCAGACCCCCGAGACCCAGTCAGACCCCAGAGACCCAGTCAGACCCAGTCAGACCACTGAGACCCAGTCTGATCCAATCAGACCCCCGAGACCCAGTCAGACCCAGTCAGACCCAGTCAGACCCCCGAGACCCAGTCAGACCCAGTCAGACCCCCGAGACCCAATCAGACCCTAGAGACCCAGTCTGATCCAGTCAGACCACTGAGACCCAGTCAGACCCTGGAGACCCAGTCAGACCCAGTCAGACCCAGTCAGACCCTGGAGACCCAGTCAGACCCTAGAGACCCAGTCTGACCCAGTCAGACCACTGAGACCCAGTCAGACCCTAGAGACCCAGTCTGATCCAGTCAGACCCTGGAGACCCAGTCTGATCCAGTCNCTGAAGTAATGAATCAGAGATGTTTTAAACCTGTTGGTTTCCTCCTGAAGTTCCATCAGAGAGCTGCAGTCTTTGTATTGTGTAATTGTTTCTGTGCAGCTGCTTCTGAGTCTGCAGGACGTTCAGGATGAAAACTCTGACTTCATGTTGCATCAGTAGAGAGTGAAATACTGGAGGTGAAGGAAAGTCTGAAGGGAGTTACAGATCAACAACAGCGTGAACACAAAGACCAGACGAAACCAACAACAATCAGATAAAATCAACTACAAACTGACATCAACACATAGACAGTGAGACTGCAGACATCCCGTCATGAAGGATTCTTCTGTTTACAGTTTATTCTTCCTTTTTCTGCACGACTGAATGTGTCTTTGGGTTTGATCTGGTGTTTTTCAGGTCTTCTTACATTTCTATCTGCTGTTTTATGAACGATGCAACAATAAATGTGGAATGCAGCTCAGACTGAGTGAGAGTGGGTTTGTTGTGCAGCGGCTCCATGCTGCCCCCTGCAGGAAGGAGATAAAACAGCACCAACCTTCATCTGAGGAGAAACAGAAAAACAATCAGATCCAGTAAAGATGGTTTTAAAAACATTCACCAGGTGAGTGAAACGGAACCAGTTCTGGTTCTGATTATCACTCATTACAGGAGGAAGTTCATCAGTTTAAAAACTGTAAATATATTTTAAACACTAGTTTCATTTCTGTTTTCGAACAAAAGAATTTTGAAATATTCTAGTTATAAAATCTCTTTAGTTAAATTTATCACTTATTTATTATGTTATCGTGTGTGTGTGTAAAATAGGATCTGAGATCCATTTTGTTCTGCTGCTAATTCCTTGAACTATAATCTGAACATGAAATAAAGTTCTTGTGGATCTAAACCGGGTCCAGTTCTGATGAAAGTCCAGCTGCAGGTCATGACCATCAGCTGAATCGAGCGGCGGCGTTTTTAACTCTGTAGCTGACAGAACTTTGTCCTGTTATCACAGTTACAAAGTGAGCAGACGTGTCACAGCGATCAGACAAACATCTGGTTATTGATTAACATCTGCTGCTGCTGTGAAGTGAAGCTGCTGCTTTTCTTTGTTTTTCACTGAATATTTCAACTTTTTGTTTTGATTATTTTTAATTCTTGTAGTTGATTTTCAAACTAAACATAAGGAAATGATGGAGAAGATGTTTCAGCTCCGGTTCATGATGCAAACAGAACTTTTCTTATTAAAGATGGACTTTTATTCTGCTTCATGTTGTTTTATTGGAGAGTTAGAAACCAGCTCGTGTGCTCTGATTGGTCGGTTTAAATGGTCTGATCAGCCTTTGTCACCTTTTCTCAGCACAAAGTTTCATGTTTCTGAAAATGTTTTAATGCATCAGAAGTGAAATCCTCCAAAAACAATTTGCAGCAGCACAAAGTGTAAACCTCCGTGTGACGCGTGTAGAGACACGGAGGAGGTTTCAGGAGTTTATGAAGTTCTGAATTCAACCTGTTTTTCCCACGTGGTGGTCGTCAGTATTTGTCTCTGGTGTTAAACTTTTGTAGAAACGTTCTGTTTGAAGAATTGATTTTTTCCCATGAAGCTTTTAGATTTAAAACCAATCAGACTGTGTTTCTCACCTGTTCCCCCTCAGGTGAGGCTGCAGGGAGTTTGTGTTTAACCACAGGCGGATCTTTGTGACCTGCTCTGCAGCACTGTGTCCACACTGGCCAAGTCACATGCCTAAAGCGTGTGACTGTGCACACGCCAAACAGCAAAAGCAAACATCTACAGGTGCAGCTGACAGACGGAGATCCACCTGATGTTCTGCAGGAACCTCCTGAATCCACTCAGCAGAGAGTCCTTCTAGACCAAACCTGCAGGTATCATAGTGTCAGGTCACGCCTCGTCCCATCAGGTTTTACTGAAAACACCTGTCCACTTTCAGCACACCTGCTACCTGCACAATGATAATTCACTCCCATACAAACATGTCCTGAAATCAACAAGATGGAAAATCTGTAAATATCATCTTTCATTTTATTGAAGGATTTTCCTCCAAATCAAAACAGATTCATCCAGTTTTTACAGTTTCTTCCTGACACGGAGGAGACCAGGTGAGGAAGACTCTCAGGTGAGGTGGAATGTGTGTACCTGTGTACAGGTGAGACATGTCCAGGTGATTTAAACCAAACTGTCTCTGCTGCCGTCTGATTTTTCTCCTGATATTTTACATAATTATTTAATCTCAACAATCACAAAAGATGTAAAACTCCATAAACAACATAAAAACTTTAAACACAAACAAATCACATTTATTATAAATGAAAATGTTCAAAACAATCTGAGATCAAACATCCTGTTTTCAGATTAATGTTCTAGTTTCGAGACGTGCAGCTGTTTTATCTGATGCAACGTTTGTTTTGGCTGAAACGGGAGGAGAAACAAGGGGGGGAGGAGAAACAAGTGGGGGGGGAGGAGATAAACTTATAAAAACCTGCAGAAGAAGACAAACAAACCGTTAAGAGACGCAAGTCGCTCGTGACGTTCAGTTTGAGCCGTTAAACGTTTCTGGATCTTTCTGGTAGAAGAAGTCGAACATGAGTCACGTCGACGTGAAAAACCTGAAACCCTCCAAGTTTGAAGAGGAATATTATGATGAATATGATTATTACAACCTGACCGACAAGTACACAGGTGAGAAACTTTGATCATTTCTCTGATTTTAACGGAACCGTTTACTGCCTCGGTTCTTTAAATATCTGTTTTTCTGACCCAGAGGGTTCGGCCCGCAAAGGCAGAACCAAGAAAGAGGCCAGCGAGAACACGAACCGACAGAACCCCGCAGGACATGAACGGAAACTAGTAGAGAAACTTCAGAACAGTGAGAAGAAAGCCAAGGAGTGAAAACCTCGAGGTGAGCCGATTTAACGAGTCCAGTTCAAAGTTCGGTTCTGTGTTGATGTAATTTTATAAACTGTGTTCGGTAAATAATTAACAGGAGTTTCTATTTACACATTTAGGACCCGGTTCTGCCCGTTAAGAGCTTTAGGGGAAAGTGGGCGGGACTCGCTTGCTGCGTTCAAATCTCCCTTCAGAAATACTCTGATTTAAGCTCCTCAGCACATAAAGTTGTTTTATGGCTGGAACTCAGACTTTGTACACAGATTGTTATTGTTTGTGTTTTTGTTGACGTCAGCACGTCCGATTTTTTAAAAAAGTTTTTAGCTGTAAATTTAAACTCGGTGAATCATCGAGTGCGTTTTGTACTTTCTTAAAAGAATAAAAACTTTTTGTTTGAATTTTTTGGAGGTTTGGAATGTGTTGGTCTCATCTTCGCCCTTCCT
Organism: Pachypanchax playfairii; assembly: GCA_006937955.1. NCBI lineage: Eukaryota > Metazoa > Chordata > Actinopteri > Cyprinodontiformes > Aplocheilidae > Pachypanchax > Pachypanchax playfairii. Next base: position 3,478,973 of record SSNP01000037.1, on the reverse strand, counting down.
CCTCAGCCAGCTGCCACGCTGCAAACAACATTAACCCTTTACAGGATCAGCTGATTTTCATCCTAAAAACTATTGCAAGTACTGAATTCAGTGTCATTTAAACCAGGTCAGGCATTTCATAAAGATTTGTTTCATTTAGAAATGACGTGTCACGGTCGGCTCTGTATCTTTGGTCTTTATAGTTCAGAAGACATGTTGCTGTGAGGATGATGCATGTGTGCAGAAGGTTTAGGTCATCTAAAGCTCCTGGTGGTTTTACCACGTTGGGCCGGTCTAACCAGCATGTGATCTTGTTTTTAAACAGGGCTACTCGGACAGCTTTACCTGGAAACCGACCATGACCTCCTTTGGCAGCAGAAGGAGACGTGCAGATTGCAGGAGCGTGTTGGAGCTCTGATGGGTGGGGTTTAACGCTGGCGTGAGGAGGAGCCTGCAGATTCAGGCCTTCGCCTCTGATGCCTGTAGGGGTTGGAGCGCTCACCTGTGTTTGTGTGCACCTGAGTGTGATCTTGGACCACGGTGGTGCACCTGGGATTGTGGTGATGCAGCTGTTTTTATTTTGTTTTTAATGCGTTTTTTAACATTAAAGTGTTTTAAATGATTCAGACTGAGTTTTTTCAGATTTCTTTGTAGAAGAAATTATTTCCATTAAAGCATGAAGGTCATCGTGTCTCTGCTTGTTAATCTCATTTATTCTTTCAGAGTTTTGGTCAGTGATGGAAACAAAGGGACTATGAACTTTTGTTTTGAAGTTCATTAGTGACAATTTAAGATTGTAAGAAAGCAAGCCTTTTTATTTTTTTTAAACTTCTGGCTAAGATCAAAACAAAAAAAGGTTCAAATTCCTCTCGTGTAAAAAAATAAAACAAAAAAACAACCATCTCTCAGATAAACAGACACAAACAAGTCACGAGTCCAAACATCCAGTTTCTCTGTCCACGTGTTCCTGTTCAGACTCACGAGGGGCTGGTGCTTATCTTTGGTGAGAGGCGGGGCTACACCTGGACAGGTCACCTGTCCATCACAGGCTACATAGAGAACCATACACACACCAAGAGTTATTACTAATTACTAACTACATGCATGTTTTTGATCTGTGGGCGGAAATCGGGGAAAACATGGGATTGAACCAGCAACCCTCTGGTTGGCAGCCACTGGTTAGGAGGTAAGCTGCAGTACCACACTGCGGCCAGACGGGCGTGTTTTGGCGCTGTTTGCATTCGAACAGGTGAAGCAACATCCGGAGAAGAAGAGTCATCCTGGTCCGCAGTCCGATGCAAACAGCAGCTCAGGTGTAAATAAAGATGTAAACCTGCTCGGTGAGTTAATTTATGGGCGTTTCATGAAAGAAGCGCGATGAATGGTATTATTATTATTACGTTACAGAGTTGTTTACATCACTAATGTTAGTGTTGACATCATATAAACCCGTTGCTAACCCTGTTAGCATCGTCTGTTCTGTTTCATGTTTTGTACATGTCGCTGGCATGTTGCGTGATATAAAGCTGATCTCCAGGTAAACACTTCTGATCAGGCAATAAGATGAGATAATAAAAGTTCTGCAGAGGCTTTTATTTTGGTTTGCACAACCGAACCCGGTTTTACACTAAATTCCAGGAGTTTGAGACTGAAGCAGGTTACCTGTCACCTGTCAGACCTGCTGTAACAAGCTGTGTGGATGTTACAGGATCATGTCGGCTGATACAAAGATCGCAGAGCTGCTGACGGAGCTGCACCAGCTCATCAAACAGACTCAGGTGAGTTTGGATCCGGACTGGGCAGCAGCGAGCTGGTCTCACCTGGATAAATAATTTGCATGTTTCCTGTTCAGGAGGAGCGCTCACGCAGTGAACACAACCTGCTCAACATCCAGAAAACACACGAGAGGATGCAGACAGAAAACAAAAGTCAGTCACTGCAGGTTTATCAAGCTACATGTAGAGAGTTACATGACCTTTGACCTCTGTCTGTTTCAGCCTCTCCATATTACCGCACCAAACTGAGAGGCCTGTACACCACAGCCAAGGCCGACGCTGAGGCAGAGTGCAGGTGAATAAAACACTGTGATGACATCATCTTCACCAGACTGGAATGATCCAGTTCTGACTGTGTTTCCGTCCTCGCAGCATCCTGCGTCACGCTCTCGATAAGATCGCAGAAATCAAGTCCCTGCTGGAGGAGAGGAGGATCGGTACGACCGCTGCACTTCTTCAGCTGACTTTAAAAATCCACCTTCACCTTTAACTTGAATTTGTTTTTCAGCTGCTAAGATGGCTGGAGTTTACAGCAACAGTGACCCACCCAGGAAGACGATGAGACGCGGCGTCCTGATGACCCTCCTCCAACAGTCGGCCATGACGCTCCCACTGTGGATCGGCAAACCTGGAGAGAGGTAGCTGCTCCGACCTCGACAGATTCTGTTCCCTTAAAAACTCCTAATCCAGCCCTCATCTGGTCACATGTTCCTCCCAAACAGCCTGATCAATCACCTGATCGATCAGTTCGATCACCTGATCAGTGGTTCTGACTTTCTGAAGGTCTTTCAGACTGTTTTAAATCAAACAGAAACATTTGAATGTCTAAAAGACGTCTAAAAGTTTTATCTTTCGTAGCATTTCAGAGAGAAATGGAAGTTTGTAATGGATTTAAAATTTGACACGAGTAATTCAGTTAAATTTAACCTGCTTTTTAAACTGCCGTCCAGCCCCCCCCCTCTGTGCGGCGCGACGCCAGCCAGCAGCGACTACGTGGCCAAACAGGGAGACAAGGTGGCGGCGAGGGTGAAAGCTGTGGATGGAGACGAGCAGTGGATCCTGGCCGAGGTGGTGAGCTACAACCACTCCACCAACAAGTGAGCGCATCACACACACACTTCAGACAGCTCGGATCTCACACATGTTAACACGTGTGTAGCATGTTTAACATGCTCCAAATATCAGGAAGGAAGAAGATTGTCAGACTTTTCTCTCTCTGCAGGTACGAAGTGGACGATATCGATGAAGAAGGCAAAGAGTGAGTTTATCTCTACTTCCTGTTCTCGGTCTCTCACAACGTGTATGAAGAATGATGACGTTCCGCAGAAAATAATTCATGCAAAGTTAGAAAAAGGTTCTGCTGTTAGAAAAAGTTCTGCCTGTTGGAAAAGGTTCTTCTGTTAGAAAAAGTTCTTCTGTTAGAAAAGGTTCTTCTGTTAGAAAAAGTTCTTCTGTTAGAAAAGGTTCTGCTGTTAGAAAAAGTTCTTCTGTTAGAAAAAGTTCTGCCTGTTAGAAAAAGTTCTGCCTGTTAGAAAAGTTTCTTCTGTTAGAAAAAGTTCTGCCTGTTAGAAAAAGTTCTTCTGTTAGAAAAAATTCTGCCTGTTAGAAAAAGTTTCTTCTGTTAGAAAAAGTTCTGCCTGTTAGAAAAAGTTCTGCCTGTTAGAAAAGGTTCTGCTGTTAGAAAAGGTTCTGCTGTTAGAAAAAGTTCTTCTGTTTGAAAAAGTTCTGCCTGTTAGAAAAGTTTCTTCTGTTAGAAAAAGTTCTGCCTGTTAGAAAAGTTTCTTCTGTTAGAAAAAGTTCTGCCTGTTAGAAAAAGTTCTGCCTGTTAGAAAAAGTTCTGCCTGTTAGAAAAGTTTCTTCTGTTAGAAAAAGTTCTGCCTGTTAGAAAAAGTTCTTCTGTTAGAAAAAGTTCTGCCTGTTAGAAAAGGTTCTGCTGTTAGTTTGTCTTCGGGTTTTGGGTCTAGTTTTAATCTGTTCATCTGGATTGTGTCTGAAACCTGTTTGTGTTGTTGTTGAATCAGGAGACACACTCTGAGCAGGCGGCGGATCATCCCTCTGCCTCAGTGGAAAGCCAACCCAGAGACAGACCCGGAGGCCTTGTTCAGTAAGGACCAACTGGTTCTGGCCCTTTATCCTCAGACCACCTGCTTCTACCGGGCCCTGATCCACACACCTCCACACAGGGTGAGGTTCTCAACTCGCTTCCCTGCAGGCGCCAGATCCTGCTCCGAATCGCCGCAGCTCAGGGTTCAAAACCCAAAGTTTACACCTGAGTTTAAACAAGTCACATGATGTCTGATGGTAACAAACATTTAAAGACCCACTCTGATCATCTTCTGACTTATTTTAAAGCATCTCAGTGTCTTTAAATTATAATCATGACATTTTTACCCAAAATCATAAAACTTGTGCCGTTTTCTAGGAAGTAGTTTCTGCATATCAGCAGCAGCTCAGCTGAGTGATGCGTTCAGTTCCAGTCTGACTCAGCATGAACTCATGGTGTGTTTGTGTGCAGCCGCAGGATGATTACTCTGTGCTGTTTGAGGACACCTCGTACCCAGATGGTTACTCTCCTCCCCTCAACGTGGCCCAGAGATACGTGGTGGCCTGCAAGGAGAACAAGAAGAAGTGACTGGAGCTGGAGGTTGAAACCAGATAAAGAAACAATCAGAATAAACACTGTCTATGAACATTATGATGCTCTGAAACCCTTTTTACATTAAATGTTCTGATTCTGTTTGAAAGTCTTTAGAATCACATACAGAATTTATACTGATGTTTGAGCCCACTGACTGGAATTTTCATGAATTAAAATTCCGTTTTTGACTAAATCCAAACAAAAAAAATTCTACTTACCTGAGACTTTTTCACTTGTTAGCATGAAGAGGAACTTTTGCCAAACGAGCTGCTGTTGAACTCTGCAGCTGCTCCAGAACTGGATTTAGTTTTTATGTAGAATGTTGTAAAAATTAAATGTCCATGTAAAACTGAGTTCCTGTGTTTCATGTTGTTCTTCAGAGACGCTGGTTCAGCGTCCTCTCCAGTGAGAGACTCTGTCCAATCTGCATTCAGATCATTTTAAATACTTTCAATAAAAATGTTCTAGTACTCTCAGTTCTCACAACATGAGAGATGCCAAACGAGTCAAATCAATAAACAGAGGAGTAAAAAATGAAGCTCCTAAATGTTTTACCTAATGTTGAGTAGAGATTAATATTTTAACACTGAATAAATAGAGTTTTAATGAAAGGAGAAACTGGTGATGAGTTGGCGACCTGTCCAGGTGTAGCCCCGCCTCTCACCCAGTGACAGCAGGAGACAGACACCAGCTCCATGAGACCCTGAGTAGAAAATAAATGAAACCAGAAAAGTCACTGAAATTTACATTGCTGTGTCTTTAAATTACGACTGATGTAGTTTTGTAGTCCCTGAAGGCAACACGAACTGGAGAAAATAAGTGATCATATCCGACAGTCCGTGAAGGCGTCAGCGGCGCGCAGGAAGAAACAATCATGGCTGAAACGGTAAGTAACAAACTGCCAGGTCTCCCGCCCTTTTATCACTTTAAAAACACTTTCTAGCTGAATAATGTGACGGATAGGCGACTCTGTGTAGCTTTTATAACATTAACTCTGAGTTAATCGTGTTAACTGTATGGAAATTCTCTAAACAAAGCGACTGTTAGCATAATGCTTCAATCAGAGTTCTTCACAATAAAAGCCTTGCTGCGCTTTACTTTAGATTTAAATTATTATTGATCTAGTTGAACACAAGTTACTGATTTCACCAGTCAAACACTGTTCGGAATGAATCGATCACCCCCTGAAATACATCTGATCACAAACTAGTGAAATGTGTTTGTTCTTAGAAAGTCTTGAGTAATTATTGAAATGTCCATATCTGACGCGCGAGCCGCTGATTTTCCCTCCTGACGGTTATTATTGTGTATTAAATATGAAATCTGGATTTACTCTTTAACCGGTTTACATTCTGTGCAGGTTCAAGGATTTTTGCTTAATTTGTTACTTTGTTACCAGTTGTTATGATGAGTAACCAAAAAGCGATCACACCTGCAGTCACCTGTTGGGGGCGGAGCGTCAGAGCAGGTGAACAAACTAATGAAGGGGGCTGGTTCTGTTCTGGATCCTCTTGAATTGGTTGTCCAAAGAAGGATGAAGAACTTGATGGAAAACCCTCATCATCCTCTTCATCACAACACAGACCACGACAGGAGATCCTTCCCGTCTGCAGCTAGAACCCTCTACAGGAGAACCTTCCTGTCTACAGCTAGAACCCTCTACAGGAGATCCTTCCTGTCTACAGCTAGAACCCTCTACAGGAGAACCTTCCTGTCTGCAGCTAGAACCCTCTACAGGAGAACCTTCCTGTCTACATCTAGAACCCTCTACAGGACAGTGTTTCTGAGGTTTATGTTGAATATTTTAGCTCCACAGGTGTTCTTACCTTCATAGTGGGTGAAAACAGGTCAACAACTTCTCTTTCAGTTTTAATCTCTCAAACTAGGCAGGTGGTGATAAAACCCGAGTTCTCCTGAGTTCTAACGGCCTGTATCTGTTTCATCACAACTCCTTTGTTCGTTAGTATTCATCAGCTCCTGCAGTTGAAACCACACCTAGCATGCTGCTAGCTAAAAGCTGTTAGCATAAGATGTATCAAACAGGAAGACACGACGTCTGATGTTGTCATGTGCAGAGGTATGAAATGGACTCTTTCAGTCCACCTGATGACATCATCAGTCTCTCTCATGGTTCTGGAGGAATTCTGCTCATTCTTCTTCACAGCTTTGGATCATTAAAGTTTGCAGACCTTCGTTCAGCCTGCAGAGAGCTTAGATGTGACCTTTGACCTCTTCCAGGGTGATGAACACTGGCTCCTCTGCGTTGTGTTAACACACACCTGTTTGCTCCAGACAGTAAACTGAGAGGAGCTCAGACTGATTATCAGTTTATCAATAATCATCAATACATCTGATCAGCAGCTGCTGAACCGGATCCTGTTAGACCCTGTAGAAACAGGACGGACTCAGTGTTTCTGATGACAGGTGTGTGTTTACCTGAGCCACATGCAGCTTGTGTTTCTGCTCTCAGGTGTCTGATGGTGACGCGCAGGCCGTGAAGCCACCGTCTAAACGTCGACGCGTCCTCGACCCGTCGGCGATCGTCCCTGTGCCAGTTTACTCCAACAAGGTGAAGAAGATCCTGTTGTGTTTCAGGTGGTTAACCTCAGGTGACAGACTCATACCTGTGTGATGGTGTTTGTGTGTCCAGGTGAGCAGCAGCCTTCAGCTGAAGCCAGCAGCAGCAGCTCTGTTCACTGAAACAGGAAATACAGGTAACATCTGAGGAACAGCTGCAGGACCATCAGCTGCAGCTCAGTCTCTCTAAACATCACCTTCTCTCCATCTCTGACCAGACGATGGTGCAGATGAGAGTCTGTGGGCGGAGTTTTCCTCTCGATTACCGCCACCTCATGTTGTCACATTAAGCGACTCGGACGACGAATCCGAACGGGATCAGTACAGAACTGAGAAAGACGTGTAAGTCAGAACGACCTGTCTGGTCCTTCCTGTCCAGACGGAGCGTCACTGAAATGTCTGTATGTTACAGAGAAGGTCCTCGCTGCCCGTCCCCTCCTCCTCCAGAGAGCCCGGTCCAGAAACAGTCCAGGATGGTGGCAAAGAAGATCAGGTGAGTCTGGTTCTGTTGGACCTTGTTGCAGAAATGTAGTCGGTTCAGGTCAAAGTTTGACTTGGTGGTCCTGCATTTGGGTTCAGGTTGTAGGACTCGATGCAGTTGTTAGTCTCAAAGAACCGACCCGTTATAGAAGGGGTTCCCAACCTTCTCTGGTCCATGACCCTGTTTTGACATCACAGATGTCTCTGGCGTCCCCAGAGACATTTTGTTTCTAGAGTTAGTTTTTGATCATGTTTGTCTTGCAGAGAAGACGAGATTAAAGCACGAAGTCACTATTTTATTTTCCCTGATCAGAATCCAGGTTTTATTTACACGTCTGAAGATGAATACTGAACAAACAAACAAACAAACAAACAACTGCAGAGTTTTAAAACTGATCAGTGAAGATCTGAAAGAATAAATCAGCTGTTTCTCTCGTGTCACCACCTTCAATGGGACGTCTGAGGCCGTAGAGTCAGGATGTGTCTCATGTCTGATGTAACATCCAGTCCACAACGGTCTCGTTGGCGGAGCGCGTCTCGTTAGTGGAGCGCGGAGCGCGTCTCGTTGGCGGAGCGCGTCTCGTTGGGGGAGCGCGTCTCGTTGGCGGAGCGCGTCTCGTTGGGGGAGCGCGTCTCGTTGGCGGAGCGCGGCGCGTTGGCGGAGCGCGGAGCGCGTCTCGTTGGCGGAGCGCGGAGCGCGTCTCGTTGGCGGAGCGCGTCTCGTTGGCGGAGCGCGTCTCGTTGGCGGAGCGCGTCTCGTTAGTGGAGCGCGGAGCGCGTCTCGTTGGCGGAGCGCGTCTCGTTGGCGGAGCGCGTCTCGTTGGCGGAGCGCGTCTCGTTGGCGGAGCGCGTCTCGTTGGCGGAGCGCGGAGCGCGTCTCGTTGGCGGAGCGCGTCTCGTTGGCGGAGCGCGTCTCGTTGGCGGAGCGCGTCTCGTTGGTGGAGCGCGGAGCGCGTCTCGTTGGTGGAGCGCGGAGCGCGTCTCGTTGGCGGAGCGCGTCTCGTTGGCGGAGCGCGTCTCGTTGGTGGAGCGCGGAGCGCGTCTCGTTGGCGGAGCGCGTCTCGTTGGCGGAGCGCGTCTCGTTGGGGGAGCGCGTCTCGTTGGCGGAGCGCGTCTCGTTGGCGGAGCGCGTCTCGTTGGCGGAGCGCGTCTCGTTAGTGGAGCGCGGAGCGCGTCTCGTTAGTGGAGCGCGGAGCGCGTCTCGTTGGCGGAGCGCGTCTCGTTGGTGGAGCGCGTCTCGTTGGCGGAGCGCGTCTCGTTGGCGGAGCGCGGAGCGCGTCTCGTTGGCGGAGCGCGGAGCGCGTCTCGTTGGGGGAGCGCGTCTCGTTGGGGGAGCGCGTCTCGTTGGCGGAGCGCGTCTCGTTGGCGGAGCGCGTCTCGTTGGCGGAGCGCGGCTCGTTAGTGGAGCGCGGAGCGCGTCTCGTTGGCGGAGCGCGTCTCGTTGGCGGAGCGCGTCTCGTTGGCGGAGCGCGTCTCGTTGGCGGAGCGCGTCTCGTTGGCGGAGCGCGGAGCGCGGCTCGTTGGCGGAGCGCGGAGCGCGTCTCGTTGGCGGAGCGCGTCTCGTGGGCGGAGCGCGTCTCGTTGGCGGAGCGCGTCTCGTTAGGGGAGCGCGTCTCGTTGGCGGAGCGCGTCTCGTTGGTGGAGCGCGTCTCGTTGGGGGAGCGCGTCTCGTTAGTGGAGCGCGGAGCGCGTCTCGTTGGCGGAGCGCGTCTCGTTGGTGGAGCGCGTCTCGTTGGCGGAGCGCGTCTCGTTAGCGGAGCGCGGAGCGCGTCTCGTTGGCGGAGCGCGTCTCGTTGGCGGAGCGCGTCTCGTTGGCGGAGCGCGTCTCGTTGGCGGAGGGCGTCTCGTTGGTGGAGGGCGGAGCGCGTCTCGTTGGCGGAGCGCGTCTCGTTGGCGGAGCGCGTCTCGTTGGCGGAGCGCGTCTCGTTGGGAGCGCGTCTCGTTGGCGGAGCGCGTCTCGTTGGGGGAGCGCGTCTCGTTAGTGGAGCGCGGAGCGCGTCTCGTTGGCGGAGCGCGTCTCGTTGGCGGAGCGCGTCTCGTTGGCGGAGCGCGTCTCGTTGGGGGAGCGCGTCTCGTTGGTGGAGCGCGGAGCGCGTCTCGTTGGCGGAGCGCGTCTCGTTGGCGGAGCGCGTCTCGTTGGTGGAGCGCGGAGCGCGTCTCGTTAGTGGAGCGCGGAGCGCGTCTCGTTGGCGGAGCGCGTCTCGTTGGCGGAGCGCGTCTCGTTGGGGGAGCGCGTCTCGTTGGCGGAGCGCGTCTCGTTGGCGGAGCGCGTCTCGTTGGCGGAGCGCGGAGCGCGTCTCGTTGGCGGAGCGCGTCGCGTTGGCGGAGCGCGTCTCGTTGGTGGAGCGCGGAGCGCGTCTCGTTGGTGGAGCGCGGAGCGCGTCTCGTTGGCGGAGCGCGTCTCGTTGGCGGAGCGCGTCTCGTTGGCGGAGCGCGTCTCGTTGGTGGAGCGCGGAGCGCGTCTCGTTGGTGGAGCGCGGAGCGCGTCTCGTTGGCGGAGCGCGTCTCGTTGGCGGAGCGCGTCTCGTTGGTGGAGCGCGGAGCGCGTCTCGTTGGCGGAGCGCGTCTCGTTGGCGGAGCGCGTCTCGTTGGGGGAGCGCGTCTCGTTGGGGGAGCGCGTCTCGTTGGCGGAGCGCGTCTCGTTGGTGGAGCGCGTCTCGTTGGCGGAGCGCGTCTCGTTAGTGGAGCGCGGAGCGCGTCTCGTTGGCGGAGCGCGTCTCGTTGGCGGAGCGCGTCTCGTTGGCGGAGCGCGTCTCGTTGGTGGAGCGCGTCTCGTTGGGGGAGCGCGTCTCGTTAGTGGAGCGCGGAGCGCGTCTCGTTGGCGGAGCGCGTCTCGTTGGCGGAGCGCGTCTCGTTGGTGGAGCGCGTCTCGTTAGTGGAGCGCGGAGCGCGTCTCGTTGGCGGAGCGCGTCTCGTTGGTGGAGCGCGTCTCGTTGGCGGAGCGCGTCTCGTTGGCGGAGCGCGGAGCGCGTCTCGTTGGCGGAGCGCGTCTCGTTGGCGGAGCGCGTCTCGTTGGCGGAGCGCGTCTCGTTGGCGGAGCGCGTCTCGTTAGTGGAGCGCGGAGCGCGTCTCGTTGGCGGAGCGCGTCTCGTTGGCGGAGCGCGGAGCGCGTCTCGTTGGTGGAGCGCGTCTCGTTGGCGGAGCGCGTCTCGTTGGCGGAGCGCGTCTCGTTGGCGGAGCGCGTCTCGTTGGCGGAGCGCGTCTCGTTGGCGGAGCGCGGAGCGCGTCTCGTTGGCGGAGCGCGTCTCGTTGGCGGAGCGCGTCTCGTTGGCGGAGCGCGTCTCGTTGGTGGAGCGCGGAGCGCGTCTCGTTGGCGGAGCGCGTCTCGTTGGTGGAGCGCGTCTCGTTGGCGGAGCGCGTCTCGTTGGCGGAGCGCGTCTCGTTAGTGGAGCGCGGAGCGCGTCTCGTTGGCGGAGCGCGTCTCGTTGGCGGAGCGCGTCTCGTTGGCGGAGCGCGTCTCGTTGGCGGAGCGCGTCTCGTTGGCGGAGCGCGTCTCGTTGGTGGAGCGCGGAGCGCGTCTCGTTGGGGGAGCGCGTCTCGTTGGGGGAGCGCGTCTCGTTGGCGGAGCGCGTCTCGTTGGGGGAGCGCGTCTCGTTGGGGGAGCGCGTCTCGTTGGCGGAGCGCGTCTCGTTGGCGGAGCGCGTCTCGTTGGTGGAGCGCGGAGCGCGTCTCGTTGGTGGAGCGCGTCTCGTTAGTGGAGCGCGTCTCGTTAGTGGACCAGACGACGCAGCTGGTCTGGTGTTTTTATTTTAATAACAATAACAATCAGTTAAAAAGATTTAATCTGCACTTATGTAATCAATTATTAGATGTTCAACTCCACATGGGGTCGGGACCCCAAGACACACCAGCGTTCGTCTTTCTGTCAGTGGCTGTAAAACTCGACTTGAGAACTGATCCAGAACCTGAAGAGTCTGGTTCCAGTCGATCCAGGTTCAGTTTCTGTTGTTTTCCTCCTCCAGTGACATCAACAGGAGGCTCCAGGCCGTGACCTCCATCATGTCCCCGGAGCCCGAGAACAGGAGGTCCAGACGGCGCCGGACACCCCCCTCTACTCCGCCTGGACTGGCACGAAAAGACGCCGATGATGATGTCATCATCATGACTCCAGACTCTCAGTACGGCTCCGACCCGCTCCGGCAGATCCCCCTGAAGATCCGCTGCCGAACAGACGTTCACAAGATCCTGGTGCTGTCGGTACGTTCTGGTTCTCTGAGAACGCCGTAAACCCCTCCCTCTTCTGATGGTCGGACCGCCCACACAGCTGTAGTATTCTGGATCGGATCAAACCGGGTCCAGGTTTTACCTCCGCAGGCTCCTCTGGGCTGCTGCCTGTCTCGTGTCTGTCGTGACGTCGTTTGTCTGGTCTTCATGTTTACAGTCAACACCGTTACGTGATGTGCTGAACGAGCTGTCAATCATTCTGAAAGTCCCGCCTTCTCGCCTCTTTCTGCTGAGGGATGAAACCGAGCTGTCGACCAGCTCGACTATCAGCGAGCTGGGCCTCGGCATCGCTGACATCATAGGTGAGTCACATGACTTCCATGTCCAACGACTTCCTGTCCACCTCCCCGTCTTCCTTCCTGTCCACCTCCACGTCTTCCTTCCTGTCCACCTCCACGTCCTCCTTCCTGTCCACCTCCCCGTCCTCCTTCCTGTCCACCTCCACGTCCTCCTTCCTGTCCACCTCACCGTCCTGCTTTCCGTCCACCTCAACGTCCTCCTTCCTGTCCACCTCCCCGTCTTCATTCCTGTCCACCTCCCCGTCCTGCTTTCCGTCCACCTCAACGTCCTCCTTCCTGTCCACCTCCCTGTCGTCTTCCACCTTCTTGTCTTCCTTCCTGTCCTCACAGTGATGTTTGCTGGGTTGAAACCATGTCCCTGAAACTCTTGACTTCTTATCAGGACACATTTTGTCCGTCCCGCATGTTGAACAGACTTTATGTTCCTGCAGCGTTTTTTTTCTCTTCAGCTGATAAAACAAAATATTAGTTCAAAGGATTTGATGAATTTGGAAACATCAGACAGAAACAGCAACAATCAGCTGTTGGACAGTTTGTCCTTTTTCTCTGAGGAATGTTTCAACTCTTTAATCTTTTAACTTTTATTTAGTTTCTGTTTCCTGTTTGTTCGTCTGCTGTTTTTAAATGTGTGTTAAATATAAATCAACAGGATTCGAACCTCTAACCTGTTCTGTTTGTTGTTGTTTACAGAGTGCATCGTCATGGCAGCAGAGGATGAAAACAACATCAGCAACAACATCACCGTGAAGCTGCAGAGTAAAATCCGAGAGTCCTCGCAGGAATTCTCCATCCACAAGGTTTGTAGCTCCTCCTCCTCCATCCTCATCATCACTGTGCTTCAGCTTCTGAACATAAACAAGTGATGTCATCGGTGTGTTTCAGGAGGCACCGCTGGGCTCCATCTTCTCACAGTACCTGTCCCACATCCCCGCCAGCACTCAGACACGGGTCCGCTTCCTGTACGATGGCTCCAAGGTGACGAGCAGCCAGACGCCGGCGCAGCTCGATATGGAGGACGGAGACATCATTGAAGTTTGGATCTGAATCTCCGTTGTCATTTCAAGGATTTTTATTAATTTTGCAAAGACTGGTTTGTTGTAGCTTTATTTTGAAATCTAAAACTTCCAAACCTGCCCAGTCAGACACTTTCAAAGTAAAAGTCGTGTACAGTTAAAACTGTCAGCTGTGTCCATCACTTAAGTTTTTGTTTATGAATTTCAGATTTTTATAAAATAATAAAAAAAATGAGTTTATTGAAATAAAGGGATTTTGTTTCAGAACTAACATTTAGGTCCAAACTAACTTGTGATAACATGAAACCCACCTGTCTGCCTTTTCTGCCCCTACAATCTGAACACATCCAGACTGAAGAACATCCGGTTCTGTTCGTCAGGTTCTGATGGTTCCATAGTGGAGGAGGAGCATTCAGTTTCAGGAAATGGACTTGCTGCAGTCTGTATGTGTGTCCCTCAGCACAGTCCAGTCCTGCAGGTCTACACACTGTCCTACACAGACGGCTACGCGCACAGAACCGCAAACCTGTTACGGAGAAAATAGGGATGAAATTAAAACTCGTTTTCCAGGAATTTTCTGTCTGCAGCAACAAGCACGAGGAACAAGAGGCAAATTTCAGCGCAGTTCTCCATCCAGCCAACAATCACTGTATCAATTCTATCACGTGACGTGCTGAAAGTCATGTGAGCCGCAGAGCGGAAGTTGGGTCAGATGTATGATGGCGCCGGAGAAGAAGCTTCGCGTCTGAACAGCTCGGTGATAAAAAACTAAGATTTTAATTGTAATTTACTCTCCGTGAGGTTTCTGCTTGAAGTTTCACTGTAAATCGACACGATGGGATTTAATTTAGTTTTATAACTTTTAATGAAACGATTTTAAACGGCCAACAGAAAGAGGAAAGAGACGCAAGTCCTGATTCATCCCCACAGGTAAACAACAAAAACACTTCTCCTGCCGCCGCTCGAATCCAAACAGCTTTTTAAACGCGCACAACCGGTTTGAACCGCTGTAAAGCAACATGTCCGTTACTGTCATAACGTTGTTCATAAAATCAGTAACTTTTTGAATGGGGTTTGGTGCGTCGCGTGAAGTCAGCCGCTGATAGTCTGATCAGCTGTCGATATGTTCGATCAGTCAGTCTGGGACGGAAAGGTAAAGAGGTTTAAAATTCCATGTTTTTAATATAATAAGACATTAATAAAAACTTGATTTTCTGTTGGAAATATGAGCCTGAAGTCAGTCAGATTCGGATCAGAACTGTAGGTTCGGTTCGGGTCCAAAGGAAAAATGACAAGGTTTGTACTGAAAAGAGTTTATTACATTAAGAGTCTGGAATCTGCAGGAGTTTAATATTTTATTGTTTCTATAATTCAGACTCGGTTAACACGAAGCGTGCGCGCGTGTCTGTGTGTGCGTGCGCGCGTTGGGGGGAGGTGTTCTGTCTTGTTTTCGGTTTCTTTCATCACGTGTTGTTGTTTTTGTTGTTTGTTTCTGTTGTTGTTTACATCCTGTAATCTGCCCTGTTGTTTTATTAACACTGAAATGTTGTTTGTAAAAAAAAAATTATTGTTTATTATTATTTTTATTATCATAAACTTCATCAGGAGTCTCTTCCTCCTGAAACCGGTCTGACAGCTAGACCGTGTTCCTCATCACGTGTCTGGTCTCTTCCTGCAGCAGCTGCTCGGAGCTGAGCCAATCAGCTTCCATGTCGGTCCAAGTTTTAAAATCTGTTACAGGAAACATGTTTGTAAATATTCTGAAAGGGTTATGGTGTCCAGCAGAAACACTTTAAATGACTCGTCTTCTGTTTGGGTGGATTGTCCTCAGCAGCAGCAGCCGCCATGTCTCTGGCTGAACAGACGTCGGACTCTGCACCGTTCTTCTCCTCTGACAGCGAGGCCGATGGTCCAGAGGATCCCAGCAAGACAACAACAGGGAGGCAGCATGAGGACGAGACGGCCAGCGGGGTGTCCCGTGTCCGCGCGGTGCTCACCGTCCTCATCCTCTGTTACATCAACCTGCTCAACTACATGGACCGATTCACCGTAGCAGGTACCGATCCACCGGTTCTCCTCACACAGCGAGCGGTTCACTGAAACAAACAGACTTCTAAAAAGGTTCAGACAGAAGAACTAAAACCAGGAGGAAAAACCTGCCAGAGTCCAAAAAAGTTCTGAAGAATTTCTGATCTAGAACCACTTTAACAGGTTACATGAGGGATCAGGAGGTTTAAACGGGACCAGATCAGGAGGTTTAAACGGGACCTGATCAGGAGGTTTAAACGGGACCAGATCAGGAGGTTTAAACTGGACCAGATCAGGAGGTTTAAACGGGACCAGATCAGGAGGTTTAAACTGGACCAGATCAGGAGGTTTAAACGGGACCTGATCAGGAGGTTTAAACGGGACCAGATCAGGAGGTTTAAACGGGACCAGATCAGGAGGTTTAAACGGGACCAGATCAGGAGGTTTAAACGGGACCAGATCAGGAGGTTTAGACGGGTCCAGATCAGGAGGTTTAGACGGGACCAGATCAGGAGGTTTAAACGGGACCGGATCAGGAGGTTTAAACGGGACCGGATCAGGAGGTTTAAACTGGACCGGATCAGGAGGTTTAAACTGGACCGGATCAGGAGGTTTAAACAGGACCGGATCAGGAGGTTTAAACGGGACCAGATCAGGAGGTTTAAACGGGACCAGATCAGGAGGTTTAAACGGGACCAGATCAGGAGGTTTAAACTGGACCAGATCAGGAGGTTTAAACGGGACCAGATCAGGAGGTTTAGACGGGTCCAGATCAGGAGGTTTAAACGGGTCCAGATCAGGAGGTTTAGACGGGACCAGATCAGGAGGTTTAAACGGGACCTGATCAGGAGGTTTAAACGGGACCAGATCAGGAGGTTTAAACGGGACCAGATCAGGAGGTTTAAACGGGACCAGATCAGGAGGTTTAAACTGGACCAGATCAGGAGGTTTAAACGGGACCAGATCAGGAGGTTTAGACGGGTCCAGATCAGGAGATTTAGACAGGACCAGATCAGGAGGTTTAAACGGGACCAGATCAGGAGGTTTAAACGGGACCAGATCAGGAGGTTTAAACTGGACCAGATCAGGAGGTTTAAACGGGACCAGATCAGGAGGTTTAAACGGGACCAGATCTGGGGATCCAGGACTATGAATGTGTTTTTTTCAGATTAAAATACGTGAGTGTTTTTGGGATGTTCTTGACTCTGGGTTCCTGTTCCAGGTGTTCTTCCTGACATCGAACAGTATTTTGGGATCGATGATGGAAAATCTGGTTTATTACAAACAGGTGAGTGGACCGGGTTCCATTGAGTTAAACGTCCCAACAGGGACCAGATGGAGGTGACGCCTCACTTCCTGTCAGTACGTTACCTGATAAAACTGGATGTTCCTGTGTACAATCACAAGAGGTACCTGCAGCAGCTTCAGTCCTGGTGACTCAGCAGTAAATAAGTGCTGACTCATGTGTTTCTCTCTGACAGACTTCCTGTCTGAGGTAGTTTTAGATCAGGGGTGGTGAACTCTGGACCTCCAGAGCCTGTTCCCCTGCTGAGATGAACAGGTTGTTAACAGGGTTCTACAGGTTGAATCAGGTGTGTTGAAGCTGAGGAACATCTAAAATGTGCAGGATTTGTGACTCTCGAGGCCGGGAGTTCGCCACCCCTGTTTTAGACCATCATGTGTTTGCAGCATCATTCGGTTCTTTGAGAACATGATAGAACATGTTAGAATAAAGACTCATCATCGACTCCCTTTAGGGAAACAATCCCAGACATTCCTGTAAACCTTTTTCTTCCCGACAGTCTTCATCTGCAGCTACATGTTCCTGGCTCCTGTCTTTGGGTACCTGGGCGACAGGTATAACAGGAAGTACATCATGAGTGTTGGCATCCTGTTCTGGTCCTCCATCACGCTCGCCAGCTCCTTCACACCCAAAGATGTGAGTTCAGTTTTCTAATTAGTTGTTTCCTGCAGGAGGAACTTGTTCTTGTTGATGTTTTTCTAAACGACTGCACGTGTTGAGCTCAGTGAGTCTGAGATCATGTGACCAGGTTCAGTCAACTCTCAGGTGCTTCAGTGATTAGCACTTCAGATCATCAGTGATTCTCATGTCACGTGTCTGTTGTATGTTACAAACATCTGGATCTGTACAGGAACAGACTCGTCCTCCAGACTTTTTGTACTTGTTAATTGTGAGTCTGTTTTTGGCTGCAGCACTTCTGGGTTCTGCTGTTGACTCGAGGACTGGTCGGAGTCGGGGAAGCCAGTTACTCCACCATCGCCCCCACCATCATCGCCGATCTCTACGTCAAAGAGAAGAGGACCAACATGCTGTCCATCTTTTATTTCGCCATTCCTGTCGGCAGGTGGGTTACCTGCAGATAAACACCGAGGATCAATTATACACTCATAATCTGTGAACTGGTGTTCAGATCATTAACGACTGGTGTTCAGATTATTAACGACTGGTGTTCAGATCATTAACGACTGGTGTTCAGATTATTAACGACTGGTGTTCAGATCATTAACGACTGGTGTTCAGATTATTAACGACTGGTGCTCAGATTATTAACGACTGGTGTTCAGATTATTAACGACTGGTGTTCAGATTATTAACGACTGGTGTTCAGATTATTAACGGCTGGTGCTCAGATCATTAACGACTGGTGTTCAGATCATTAACGACTGGTGTTCAGATTATTAACGACTGGTGTTCAGATTATTAACGACTGGTGTTCAGATTATTAACGACTGGTGTTCAGATCATTAACGACTGGTGCTCAGATTATTAACGACTGGTGCTCAGATTGATGGTGACTCTCACTGTAAATTATTTGAAATTTTATTTTTTACCTTTATAATTTTGGTTCGGGTTTTGGGGACCAAAATTCTGAAACCTGAACCGTTTTCAGAGATGATTCAGTTTTCAAAAACTCAGCAGACGTTTTGTTTATTTTAACTTTTACTTGTAAATTCTGAGTTCCGAGATGATAAAAACACGTTTTATTTTCCGTGTGGAGACACATGAACTCTGGAACCTTCCAGCTGGTTTCTGGTCTCAACATGATTTAGAATTTGTCCCGATCAGCTGACTGTGTGAATGTCCACCTGAGCTGTAATTAGCAGGAAGTCTGACTCTGGTGTCTCTGTTCTTTCAGCGGACTCGGGTACATCGTGGGCTCTCAGGTCAGCGCTGTAGAGAGGAACTGGCACTCGGCTCTGCGGGTGAGCTCATGCAGTATCTGTACACCTGCAGCTGGATGGAGGTGGTCTGACCTCAGGTGTGACGGTTGGTGTTTTCCTGTATCAGGTGACTCCAGCGCTCGGCCTGGTTGCCGTCTTCCTGCTGCTGTTTGTGGTCCAGGAGCCAAAGAGAGGAGCTGTGGAAGCTCGATCCGAGCTGCACCAGACGAGTTGGCTGACTGACCTGCGGGAGCTGAGCAGGAAGTAGGTCGCTCCTGACCTGAAACCAGTCCGCATCGTTTCCTGTTTACTGATGTTTGTCTCCACTGCAGCCGCAGCTTCGTGTTGTCCACCTTCGGCTTCACGGCGGTGGCGTTTGTGACGGGGTCTCTGGCGCTCTGGGCTCCGACGTTCCTCTTCAGAGCCGCCATCTTTGCAGGGAAGAAGGCTCCGTGTGTGGACGAGGCTCACTGCGCCTCCTCAGACAGGTGATTTCAACGACTCGCTGTGACCTCACAGCGAACGGCGATGCAGGAAAACTCACTCCTGTGTTTTTGTGTTACAGTCTGATTTTTGGGATCATTACCGTTGTCACCGGTCTGCTGGGCGTGGCCAGCGGCGTGCAGGTGAGTCGTCAGCTGAGGAAGAAAACGCCCCGAGCCGACCCGTTAGTGTGCGCCGCTGGTCTGCTGCTGTCAGCGCCGTTCCTCTACCTGGCCATCGTGTTCGCGCAGACCAGCACCGTCGCCACCTACGTGAGTCACCTGAGGACCGTTCTGACACATTTCAGATCCAGTTTGTCTACATCTGGACTCAATGAATCCAGATTGGATCTGAATCCACTGTAGCATGTTGATGTTACTGCAGATCAGATCTGCATGACCCAGTTCTTGAGAGTCCCGAGTGTCTCCTCTGTGTCCTCAGGTCTTCATTTTCCTTGGAGAGACGTTTCTGTCCATGAACTGGGCTATCGTGGCAGACATCCTGCTGGTGAGAGACTCGGACTGAAGCTGTTGTTTCCTGAAACGTTTGTCTTGTGATCCGGCTGTTTAACAGAGGGCTTGAGTCCTGATCCGGTTCTGTTATAATCCCTGACCCAGTCCTGTTTAAACCTCCTGATCCGGTTCTGTTTAGACGTTGTACTGAAGGTGGTTGATGGATTAGGGTCCAGCAGGACTTCAGGATCATGTGACCTGACTTTGTTTTCCAGTACGTGGTCGTTCCGACGCGACGCTCCACCGCTGAAGCTCTGCAGATCGTCATCTCTCACCTGCTGGGCGACGCAGGAAGTCCGTACCTGATAGGAGTGGTAGGTAGAACTCGGAGGTTCTGAGCAGATCGTTCTGACGTGTCATTTGATCCGTTTGTTTTATTCATTCAAACTTCTCGTCTGTCTCTGGCGTCTCAGGTCTCCGACTCACTGAGGAAGACCGACTCGTTCCTCTGGCAGTTTCGTTCTCTGCAGCTCTCGCTGATGCTCTGCTCCTTTGTGGCCGTGGTGGGCGGAGCTTTCTTTCTCGCCACAGCAATCTTCATCGAAGGAGATCGCAGTCGAGCTGAGAGCTACGTCCCCTCAGGTGTTTAATCTTTAACCATCATGTCCATGGGATGGACCAGGAGAACCTAAGCTAACAGAGTTTCTGTCTGATCGATAAAAAGTAGATCTGGTTCTACAGGAGAGGAACCTGATAACTGAAAGCTTTTCCTCATGTTCTACTTTTAGAACCTCTATGAACCAGAATCAGACCTGCAGTCTGAGAGTGTTCTGTTAGGAACATCTGGAACAATAAGATCTTTAATATAGGATGGATCCTGGTTGTTTAGATCTGTATATGTGAGAAGGAACATTTTTAACTGGATTCTGGATTTTACAGAATAAAAATATGGATAAAATTGTTGGTACCTTCTAATTAAAGACCAAACATGAAGGTCACTGAAATGGCCTGAAAATTATAGAAGAAGGTCCATCAGATCCATTAACACACGTCTGATTCCAGAGTCTCGACTATCTGTTTGTTGCAGGTTTATCACATCATTTGTTCTTACAGTTATACTTTGCTTTCCTCGGGATCAGAGTACCCTTATCAGGAATTTTGTAACAATCCAGATCGCTCCCTGATCCAGATCAGCTCCCGATCCAGATCAGCTCCCGATCCAGATCGCTCCCTGATCCAGATCCCTCCAAAACCTACTCACTTCTTCTTTGGACCCTTTCTAACCTTTCCTGAACCTCTCATCCAGAACTTCTGGAGCGATCTTTAAATAATTCACTTGAACCACGATTAAAAAGACTTCTATGATTTTTTTTCTTTTCTTTTGTATTTTCTCAGTTTCAGGTTTTTCAGGGACCTCCGAGTTCTTCTTTGTTGGTATTTTCCTCTAAATCATTTTATCCTCGTCTTTCTGTAAAATGTTTGAAGAGAATATTTTGAATGATTGAAAGTTATTTTCTTTGTGTAGAACAAACAAACAGTTAAACTAAAGACTCGAGTCTGATTCAGATGCTGAATAAATCCACCATTGTGTGTGTTTTTGTTTTAACAGCTGATGAGCCCATCGTGGTACCTAAGAGTGGGCGGTCTACGCGGGTGTCAGTGTCCAGTGTTCTGATCTGAGGTTCTGCTGAGACCACCATCTGCCACATGACGTTTATTTGTTTTTATCAACATTTTTTTTATTGGCTCCAGACCCAGAAATGCTGCAGGAACCTGAAGAATCTCATTTAACCGACATGAACGATGGAAACGATGAGCTCAGACTCGGAGCAGCTCCGTCTCAGAATGACTCGAACATTTTACACTAATGACGAGGATCAACCAACCGGAGGACAAATATCTTCACTATAAAACATGTAGCTTCATTTTCTAAATATTAATAGCCGTGTTTGTATTTTAATTTGAAAAACTTGCTGCAGCGAGACGTCAGAACCGTTTCCCTCTTTCAGCTGGAAGTTGGACGGGTTCTTAAGAAGTTCTTTACAGTTTCAGGTTTCTGAATTGCAGCAAGTTTCATTTCAACATTTATTTAAAACGGAGAATGTGTTTTTAAATGTTTGTTTCAAATGCTTTTATTTTATATGGAACCAGATTTACCAACGTTTGGATTTCAAAATAAAAGAAGCTTCAGGTTGAGATGTTTTAATCAACGATGGAGTCAGTCTGACAGAATCAGAACCGCCCTGCTGGGTGACACCAGAACCGCCCTGATGCCTCCTGCTGGGTGACAACAGGACCGCCCTGCTGGGTGACACCAGAACCGCCCTGATGCCTCCTGCTGTGTGACACCAGAACCGCCCTGATGCCTCCTGCTGGGTGGCACCAGGACCGCCCTGATGCCTCCTGCTGGGTGGCACCAGAACCGCCCTGATGCCTCCTGCTGGGTGACACCAGGACCGCCCTGATGCCTCCTGCCGGGTGACACCAGGACCGCCCTGATGCCTCCTGCCGGGTGACACCAGGACCGCCCTGATGCCTCCTGCCGGGTGACACCAGGGCCGCCCTGATGCCTCCTGCCGGGTGACACCAGGACCGCCCTGATGCCTCCTGCCGGGTGACACCAGGACCGCCCTGATGCCTCCTGCCGGGTGACACCAGGACCGCCCTGCTGGGTGACACCAGAACCGCCCTGATGCCTCCTGCTGGGTGACACCAGGACTGCCCTGATGCCTCCTGCTGGGTGACACCAGGACCGCCCTGATGCCTCCTGCTGGGTGGCACCAGAACCGCCCTGATGCCTCCTGCTGGGTGACACCAGAACCGCCCTGATGCCTCCTGCCGGGTGACACCAGGACCGCCCTGATGCCTCCTGCCGGGTGACACCAGGACCGCCCTGATGCCTCCTGCCGGGTGACACCAGGGCCGCCCTGATGCCTCCTGCCGGGTGACACCAGGGCCGCCCTGATGCCTCCTGCCGGGTGACACCAGAACCGCCCTGATGCCTCCTGCCGGGTGACACCAGGACCGCCCTGATGCCTCCTGCCGGGTGACACCAGGACCGCCCTGCTGGGTGACACCAGAACCGCCCTGCTGGGTGACACCAGGACCGCCCTGATGCCTCCTGCTGGGTGACACCAGGACCGCCCTGATGCCTCCTGCCGGGTGACACCAGGACCGCCCTGCTGGGTGACACCAGAACCGCCCTGCTGGGTGACACCAGAACCGCCCTGATGCCTCCTGCTGGGTGACACCAGGACCGCCCTGCTGGGTGACACCAGAACCGCCCTGATGCCTCCTGCCGGGTGACACCAGGACCGCCCTGATGCCTCCTGCCGGGTGACACCAGGACCGCCCTGCTGGGTGACACCAGAACCGCCCTGCTGGGTGACACCAGAACCGCCCTGATGCCTCCTGCTGGGTGACACCAGGACCGCCCTGCTGGGTGACACCAGAACCGCCCTGATGCCTCCTGCTGGGTGCCACCAGGACTGCCCTGATGCCTCCTGCTGGGTGACACCAGAACCGCCCTGATGCCTCCTGCTGTGTGACACCAGAACCGCCCTGATGCCTCCTGCTGGGTGACACCAGGACCGCCCTGATGCCTCCTGCTGGGTGACACCAGGACCGCCCTGATGCCTCCTGCCGGGTGACACCAGGACCGCCCTGATGCCTCCTGCCGGGTGACACCAGGACCGCCCTGCTGGGTGACACCAGAACCGCCCTGATGCCTCCTGCTGGGTGACACCAGAACCGCCCTGCTTGGTGACACCAGAACCGCCCTGATGCCTCCTGCTGGGTGACACCAGGACCGCCCTGATGCCTCCTGCTGGGTGACACCAGGACCGCCCTGCTGGGTGACACCAGAACCGCCCTGCTGGGTGACACCAGAACCGCCCTGATGCCTCCTGCCGGGTGACACCAGGACCGCCCTGATGCCTCCTGCCGGGTGACACCAGGACCGCCCTGATGCCTCCTGCCGGGTGACACCAGGACCGCCCTGATGCCTCCTGCCGGGTGACACCAGAACCGCCCTGCTGGGTGACACCAGAACCGCCCTGCTGGGTGACACCAGGACCGCCCTGATGCCTCCTGCCGGGTGACACCAGGACCGCCCTGATGCCTCCTGCCGGGTGACCCCAGGACCGCCCTGCTGGGTGACACCAGAACCGCCCTGATGCCTCCTGCTGGGTGACACCAGGACCGCCCTGATGCCTCCTGCTGGGTGACACCAGGACCGCCCTGATGCCTCCTGCTGGGTGACACCAGAACCGCCCTGATGCCTCCTGCCGGGTGACACCAGGACCGCCCTGCTGGGTGACACCAGAACCGCCCTGCTGGGTGACACCAGAACCGCCCTGATGCCTCCTGCTGGGTGACACCAGGACCGCCCTGATGCCTCCTGCCGGGTGACACCAGGACCGCCCTGATGCCTCCTGCTGGGTGACACCAGAACCGCCCTGCTTGGTGACACCAGAACCGCCCTGATGCCTCCTGCTGGGTGGCACCAGAACCGCCCTGATGCCTCCTGCTGGGTGACAACAGGACCGCCCTGCTGGGTGACACCAGAACCGCCCTGATGCCTCCTGCTGGGTGACACCAGAACCGCCCTGCTGGGTGACACCAGGACCGCCCTGATGCCTCCTGCTGGGTGACACCAGAACCGCCCTGATGCCTCCTGCTGGGTGACACCAGGACCGCCCTGATGCCTCCTGCTGGGTGACACCAGAACCGCCCTGCTGGGTGACACCAGGACCGCCCTGCTGCCTCCTGCCGGGTGACACCAGGACTGCCCTGATGCCTCCTGCTGGGTGACACCAGAACCGCCCTGATGCCTCCTGCTGGGTGACACCAGAACCGCCCTGCTTGGTGACACCAGGACCGCCCTGATGCCTCCTGCTGGGTGACACCAGGACCGCCCTGATGCCTCCTGCTGGGTGACACCAGAACCGCCCTGATGCCTCCTGCTGGGTGACACCAGAACCGCCCTGCTGGGTGACACCAGGGCCGCCCTGATGCCTCCTGCCGGGTGACACCAGGACCGCCCTGATGCCTCCTGCCGGGTGACACCAGAACCGCCCTGATGCCTCCTGCTGGGTGACACCAGGACCGCCCTGATGCCTCCTGCTGGGTGGCACCAGGACCGCCCTGATGCCTCCTGCCGGGTGACACCAGGACCGCCCTGATGCCTCCTGCCGGGTGACACCAGGACCGCCCTGCTGGGTGACACCAGAACCGCCCTGATGCCTCCTGCTGGGTGACACCAGGACCGCCCTGATGCCTCCTGCTGGGTGACACCAGGACCGCCCTGATGCCTCCTGCTGGGTGACACCAGGACCGCCCTGCTGGGTGACACCAGAACCGCCCTGATGCCTCCTGCTGGGTGACACCAGGACCGCCCTGCTGGGTGACACCAGAACCGCCCTGCTGGGTGACACCAGAACCGCCCTGATGCCTCCTGCTGGGTGACACCAGGACCGCCCTGATGCCTCCTGCTGGGTGACACCAGGACCGCCCTGATGCCTCCTGCTGGGTGACACCAGGACCGCCCTGATGCCTCCTGCCGGGTGACACCAGGACCGCCCTGATGCCTCCTGCCGGGTGACACCAGGACCGCCCTGATGCCTCCTGCCGGGTGACACCAGGACCGCCCTGCTGGGTGACACCAGAACCGCCCTGCTGGGTGACACCAGAACCGCCCTGATGCCTCCTGCTGGGTGACACCAGGACCGCCCTGCTGTGTGACACCAGAACCGCCCTGATGCCTCCTGCTGTGTGACACCAGAACCGCCCTGATGCCTCCTGCTGGGTGACACCAGAACCGCCCTGATGCCTCCTGCCGGGTGACACCAGGACCGCCCTGATGCCTCCTGCTGGGTGGCACCAGAACCGCCCTGATGCCTCCTGCTGGGTGACACCAGGACCGCCCTGCTGGGTGACACCAGGACCGCCCTGCTGGGTGACACCAGGACCGCCCTGATGCCTCCTGCTGGGTGACACCAGGGCCGCCCTGATGCCTCCTGCTGGGTGACACCAGGGCCGCCCTGATGCCTCCTGCCGGGTGACACCAGAACCGCCCTGATGCCTCCTGCCGGGTGACACCAGGACCGCCCTGCTGGGTGACACCAGAACCGCCCTGCTGGGTGACACCAGAACCGCCCTGATGCCTCCTGCTGGGTGACACCAGGACCGCCCTGATGCCTCCTGCTGGGTGACACCAGGACCGCCCTGATGCCTCCTGCTGGGTGACACCAGGACCGCCCTGCTGGGTGACACCAGAACCGCCCTGCTGGGTGACACCAGAACCGCCCTGATGCCTCCTGCCGGGTGACACCAGGACCGTCCTGCTGGGTGACACCAGGTCCGCCCTGATGCCTCCTGCCGGGTGACACCAGGACCGCCCTGATGCCTCCTGCTGGGTGACACCAGAACCGCCCTGATGCCTCCTGCTGGGTGACACCAGG
Organism: Pachypanchax playfairii; assembly: GCA_006937955.1. NCBI lineage: Eukaryota > Metazoa > Chordata > Actinopteri > Cyprinodontiformes > Aplocheilidae > Pachypanchax > Pachypanchax playfairii. The sequence goes on along the minus strand of SSNP01000037.1, from coordinate 3,453,381 downwards.
ACCGCCCTGATGCCTCCTGCTGGGTGACACCAGAGTGTCTTGATCAGGATGTGGATCAGAACCTGGTTTATTTGGTTATTAGTTCACAGTCAGTAAATAAACTCGTGTTTAATCAGATTAAATTACAGGAAGTGACATAAAACTTCTTCCCTCAGTTTCAGCCTGAGAAATTCATGATGGTCTAATAAATTTAAGAAATCTGCAAACGTATGTTTAATCTCTCAGATGAAGGGAATCAATATTTACCTTCTTTTCAAACCTTATTTTCTTTGTCAACATCTGAGACTCATTCTTAACTCAGATTATATAATCTGAACACCTCCACCTGTCACTCTACCTGGTGCTCCGTCTCTACCTGCCACTCCTTGTCCACCTGCCGCTCCGTCTCCACCTGTCACCACCTGGTGCTCCGTCTCCACCTGCCGCTCCGTCTCCACCTGGTGCTCCGCCTCCACCTGGTGCTCCGCCTCCACCTGGCGCCCCACACATCAGCTTCATGGAGGTTTTCAGACTGGAAGGAGAAACTTCCTGTTTTCACCTCGACATCAAACAGTCGGTTCCTGCTGAACTCAAACTGAAGAACAACTGCTGCATCAGTTTTCAGGTCTTTGTTCTTGCAGTGATCAGCTGGTTCTTCAGATGTGTCCTCACTGTCACAAGAGTTAATGAGGCAGCAACCAGTAGAAGGCCTGAAAATCTTCAATCTGCAGTTTAAATTGGATCAACTTTAGATTTTATTTGAGATTTTCTTTATATTCAGTGTCATTTTTCTGAGAAAGATGAAATAAGAGAAGGAGTGGGCCGAGGATGGATCCCTGGGGAACACCAAGTCAATCTGAAGCTGGTGAAGGACTTGATCTTTAGATTTGTTTCACATTGTCTTTGGGCTACTTTAGATGTTGGTTTTAGGTTTTTATGATTCTGGTTTTACGACTTCTTTTGGACGTAAACCTGAAACTTCCAGGCTTGATCAGAACTTAAGAAGGTTTTTGGATGAAACATCTTACAGAAAAACTTGTAGGCTTGACATTTTCTCAATGACTTAGAATCGGTTGGTTCCTTGAGTGACTCATGAAACAAACTGCTTACTGAAGCATCTCATGGTCCTCAGGTGTCCACTGTCCTCCACAGGTGGGTTTCTCTGGCCTCCTCCTCTTTTTCCTCTCCTCTGCTTTCTGAATCTTCAGCTGAAGGAGAAAAAGGAGGCCGGAGAAGAGTGAGGTAGAGGAGGACTCTGCTTCCTTTCCTCGGTGTGGTTTCCTGTTTGTAGGTGGGAGGATGTTGAGACGGTTGCAGCAGCTTTTCTCACAGAGCTGCAGCTTTTTAACAGCCGGCGACGCTCTGAGGTGTCGCAGTTACACCTTCTGATTGGCTGGAGGTGTTTTTTTATTTTCTGCTTCTCGGTTAACATTTCCAAATTTGCACCAGCAGTTTGCAGATGAGCTGCTGAAAGAGGGCAGTTTGATCAACCTACACTCGATTCACTGCAGCTGAGCCTTCTGGTAACTACCTGCTCAGTGACTCAACCTGTCTGTCAAACAGTCACCAAGCAGCTTCAGACTTTTTAAGACTGTCTTCTGTTGACTCCAGTCATCTGACAGGCTCGTCCTCTGAGGACTCGAGGCAGGAGGTGATTGGCTGAAGCGATGACAGAACAGAGGAGTCACTGATAAAGAAAATCATAATCGGCGAGCACAAAGGAGACGATCTCGTGAAGCATGGCGGGAGTTTGGTTACAGTAGGTGGATTCAGTCGTCAGGAGGAGACAATCTGTAGGCCTGAATCTTCATCCATCCGTCCTCCATCCAACCAGATCCACGTTTACTGAGTGTCCACAGGTGCAGGTGAGTTTAATTCTGGAAACAGACTGACAGCTGCTCGGATTTACAATTTGCTTTGAAAGTTCTGTTTTAACTAACTCGTGTGTGTCAGTCTGAAGTTCAACGTTAACCTCCGAAACGAGCAATAAAACACGGAAAGTTCTTCACTCGTTCTGTAAACGCCTTCAGTTTTAGATCAAAGGGAATTTTTGAGCCGAAGATTCAGAAAACTTCTCAACTTGTTTTTACATTTAAGGTTCTGAATAAAAAGGTTCAAATAAAACTCAAAGACTTGAACGGTTCCACCTTTAAAAGGGTTTTAAGAGAGAACGAGGTTCTGGGTGTGAGCGATATTAAACCCCGTTTCCTGCTCTGTGTTATCAGATATTGAGGTTTGACCTGGTTTTAGAATAAAAACTAAACTGAACTTTAACATCTGCTGGAAACTAAAGATGGAGTCAGTTCAGCTTTGATCTTCTGCAGGTTTAACTGAAACAGAAGAACCAGCAGAACGAATCCAGTTAATGTTCTGCTGCTTTTTCTTCTTGATACTTTGATGTTCCTGCAATAAAACTGATTTCAATAGAATTAAAGATCCATCAGCTCATTTAGATTCTGATTCAGTAAAACGAACATTATGAGTTTAATCATGTCAAAATAAAAGCTGTAAATATCCAACTCAATACGGCTCACAGCACGTTAATCACATGATTTTAGAACGTCCTTGTTACACGGGATTAACGCTGCAGGTCCAGCACGGGTCCAAAAGAGTTTTATCAGAACACATCAAGTGAAACCAGCAGAGCTCAGTGGAAAGGTACCAAACTCCACCTTCATCATCATCATCATCATCACCTCCTGACAGTCTGCGAACTGAAGCGCTACGTGAAGCGTTCTGATGGAACGTCACCTGACAGCAGGAAGCATTAAAGAGGTTCTTCTTAAAGAGTGGAAATGTTACGGAATGGGACGGAACATGAGACAATGTGATGGCACGTTCTGTAACACGACCGAAGAACGTTAAGGAACATAACTGAATAACGTTAAGGACCATAATTGAAGAACGTCAGGGAACATAACTGAAGAAATCTAGGGAACATAACTACAGAACATTAGAGAAGATAGCAGAAAAACATTACGTGACATGACCGAAGAACGTTAGGGAACACAACTGAAGAACGTTAGGGAACATAACTGAAGAATGTTAGGGAACATAACTGAAGAACGTTAGGGAACATAACTGAAGAACGTTAAGGAACATAACTGAAGAACGTTAGGGAACATAACTGAAGAACATTAGGGAACATAACTGAAGAACGTTAGGGAACATAACTGAAGAAATCTAGGGAACATAACTACAGAACATTAGAGAAGATAGCAGAAGAACATTACGTGACATGACCGAAGAACGTTAGGGAACACAACTGAAGAACGTTAGGGAACATAACTGAAGAGCGTTAAGGAACATAACTGAAGATTGTTAGAGAACATAAATGAATAACGTTAGGGAACATAACTGAAGAACGTTAGGGAACATAACTGAAGAAATCTAGGGAACATAACTACAGAACATTAGAGAAGATAGCAGAAGAACATTACGTGACATGACCGAAGAACGTTAGGGAACACAACTGAAGAACGTTAGGGAACATAACTGAAGAGCGTTAAGGAACATAACTGAAGATTGTTAGAGAACATAAATGAATAACGTTAGGGAACATAACTGAAGAACGTTAGGGAACATAACTGAAGAAATCTAGGGAACATAACTACAGAACATTAGAGAAGATAGCAGAAGAACATTACGTGACATGACCGAAGAACGTTAGGGAACACAACTGAAGAACGTTAGGGAACATAACTGAAGAGCGTTAAGGAACATAACTGAAGATTGTTAGAGAACATAAATGAATAACGTTAGGGAACATAACTGAAGATCGTTAGGGAACATACATGAATAACGTTAGGGAGCCTAAATGAATAACGTTAAGGAGCATACCTGAAGATTGTTAGGGAACATAACTAGAGAACATTAGAGAAGATAGAAGAACATTAGGTAACATGACCGAAGAACTTTAGGGAACATAACTGAAGATTGTTAAAGAAAAAAAAAAGAATAACGTTAGGGAACATAACTGAAGATCGTTAGGGAACATAACTGAAAAGCGTTAAGGAATATAACTGAAGATTGTTAGGGAACATAACTAAAGATTGTTAGAGAACATAAATAACGTTTGGGAACATAACTGAAGATCGTTAGGGAACATAAATGAATAACGTTAAGGAACATAAATGAATAACGTTAGGGAACATAAATGAATGTTAAGGAGCATACCTGAAGATCGTTAGGGAACATAACTGAAGAACGTTAGGGAACATAACTGAAGAGTGTTAGGGAACATAACTGAAGAGCGTTAGGGAACATAACTGAAGAGCGTTAAGGGACATAACTTTAGATTGTTAGAGAACATAAATGAATAACGTTAGGGAGCCTAAATGAAGATTGTTAGGGAACATAACTACAGAACATTAGAGAAGATAGCAGAAGAACATTAGGTAACATGACCGAAGAACTTTAGGGAACATAACTGAAGAACATTAGGGAACGTTACGGAACGTGAGCGAGTAGGACATGGTTCTGACTTCTGGTGCCGTTCAGCTGAGTCTGAACTGGATTTGGACTTTTATTTTCTCCTTTTATGTTCTGGACGTACTTATGGTTCTGCTTGCTTCAGTGTTTGGACTGGTTTGGTTCCAGACTTGGACCTGCCATAGTTTAGTGTCAGGCAGCATGGCTCTGCTGATGAAGGTTCTCCATCCTCATAATTTACAAGATGGTGAGAAGCAAAACATGTTCAAGAACCAGATAAAGCCCGGTTACCTGTAGAACCTACTGAGATTCTTTTTGAAATTAATTTAGAATTTTATATTTCAGAATTTCAGTTTGATTTGGAAGTTTCTTCGTCTGAAACAATTAAATCTAATAAAACTGAGTTAAAACCGGTTCCACCTGTTGGAACATCGACACCTTCAGACCGTTGATGGTTAAATGGAATGTAGTCTGGTCTGGTTCTGTATGAATCTGGTCTGGTCTGGTTCTGTATGAATCTGGTCTGGTCTGGTTCTGTATGAATCTGGTCTGGTTCTGTATGAATCTGGTCTGGTTCTGTATAAATCTGGTCTGGTTCTGTATGAATCTGGTCTGGTTCTGTATGAATCTGGTCTGGTCTGGTCTGGTTCTGTATGAATGTGGTCTGGTCTGGTTCTGTATGAATCTGGTCTGGTCTGGTTCTGTATGAATCTGGTCTGGTTCTGTATGAATGTAGTCTGGTCGGGTCTGGTCTGGTTCTGTATGAATGTGGTCTGGTCTGGTTCTGTATGAATCTGGTCTGGTTCTGTATGAATCTGGTCTGGTCTGGTCTGGTTCTGTATGAATGTGGTCTGGTCTGGTTCTGTATGAATCTGGTCTGGTCTGGTCTGGTTCTGTATGAATGTGGTCTGGTCTGGTTCTGTATGAATCTGGTCTGGTTCTGTATGAATCTGGTCTGGTCTGGTTCTGTATGAATCTGGTCTGGTCTGGTCTGGTTCTGTATGAATGTGGTCTGGTCTGGTTCTGTATGAATCTGGTCTGGTCTGGTCTGGTCTGGTTCTGTATGAATCTGGTCTGGTTCTGTATGAATGTGGTCTGGTCTGGTTCTGTATGAATCTGGTCTGGTTCTGTATGAATCTGGTCTGGTCTGGTCTGGTTCTGTATGAATGTGGTCTGGTCTGGTTCTGTATGAATCTGGTCTGGTCTGGTCTGGTTCTGTATGAATCTGGTCTGGTTCTGTATTAATCTGGTCTGGTTCTGTATAAATCTGGTCTGGTTCTGTATGAATCTGGTCTGGTCTGGTCTGGTTCTGTATGAATGTGGTCTGGTCTGGTTCTGTATGAATCTGGTCTGGTTCTGTATAAATCTGGTCTGGTTCTGTACGAATCTGGTCTGGTCTGGTTCTGTATGAATGTGGTCTGGTCTGGTTCTGTATGAATCTGGTCTGGTTCTGTATTAATCTGGTCTGGTTCTGTATAAATCTGGTCTGGTTCTGTACGAATCTGGTCTGGTCTGGTTCTGTATGAATGTGGTCTGGTCTGGTTCTGTTTGAATCTGGTCTGGTCTGGTTCTGTATGAATGTGGTCTGGTCTGGTTCTGTATGGATCTGGTCTGGTTCTGTATGAATCTGGTCTGGTCTGGTTCTGTATGAATCTGGTCTGGTCCGGTCTGGTTCTATATGAATCTGGTCTGGTCTGGTTCTGTATGAATCTGGTCCGGTCTGGTTCTATATCAATCTGGTCCGGTCTGGTTCTGTATGAATGTGGTCTGGTCTGGTTCTGTATTAATCTGGTCTGGTTCTGTATAAATCTGGTCTGGTTCTGTATTAATCTGGTCTGGTCCGGTCTGGTTCTGTATGAATCTGGTCCGGTCTGGTTCTATATGAATCTGGTCCGGTCTGGTTCTGTATGAATCTGGTCCAGTCTGGTTCTGTATGAATCTGGTCCGGTCTGGTTCTGTATGAATCTGGTCCAGTCTGGTTCTGTATGAATGTATTTTAGTTTGATAGAAAACTGATGCAGGTTTTTGTCAGATTCTATATTTTGTGAGGAAATAGTTGATGAAATCAAATGTTTCTTCTCTTCCTGTCTCACTTCCTGTTTGCTGCATTTATTTAATGAAACTCAGAACATGAACGTTTCTGATGCTTCAACAGTTTGTAGCGTTTTATTAAAAGAGTTCTGAAGACGACTGGACGCGTTTGCTGATGATTCAGTTTAAGAGGATTTTAACTTGACAGTCGCGCCGCGTGTCACATGGTTTCTGTGATGTGATCAGGAGTCAGATCAGCTTCTTCTTGAGGAAACTAGAAACCAGTTATTAAAGAAACAGATGTGGTTTTCTTCTATCTGCAGCGTCCATACAAGAGACATCAGAGTTCTCGTTAGTCTTAGTTAGAAGAAGGTTCTGACTGGTTCTCCAGCTGGTTTCTAACCAGTATTTATACCTCTTCATCAGTGGTGTCTGAGTTTTGGACCTTCATGTGGTTAAACTGGTTCAGCCTGTACCTGCAGAGATCTGCACCCTCCTGGACCTCCTGGACCTCTGCCTTCCCTCCATCTGTTTCAAACAGGACAAACAGTTTTACAGACAGAAACACAGATGTCTCCTGGGTTCTCCAGTAGCACCAAGCCACTGGTTTAGATTGTGGACAACACACAGGTCAAAGTTCATGTTCATGAAGGTGCAGCTTTCACCAACACAAGCTCAGTGGACAAGAACATCAGAACCTTCAACCACCAGGCTGAGGACAGTCCCACCAAGACATAAGACAGAGAAAAGGAATTAAGTTCTCCAAACCTGCAGAGACCCAAACTGGACCTTCATTAAATCAACAAGGAAATCTGGAAAAAACTCATCAGGTTGGAAAAAGGAAGAAACTCAAACATCATCGTCCACATGAGACAGAAGTCTCTGAACGGAGTCAGAAGAATTTTATCTGAACGACTTCCTGGTGACATTTAACCCCAACAAGACCCTCAAGAACTGGTTCAGAGGACAAAACTGTTTCTGCAGAGGGTTCAGATCTTTATCCAGAAGAAACCAGACAACATCTACACAAACACACAGGACAGAACAGAAGAGACAAGTCCTCAGGCCCAGAATCTGCAGTCCACCAACATTTAAAGGACACTGAGGACAATGATGTTGGACAGAGAACACTGATGGTTTGAGGTGGGTTCCAGCGCTGAATCAGATCCTCCAACAGCTTCAGTCATGTGACCAAGACACAAGCTACATGTAAACCAGTTTAACAAAGACCATGAAGACCCTCGGGGGGGTTAAAGTCCAGTTGTCTTCAACCTTCATGTGATTCTTCCTGCC